>CM040437.1:53137813-53463444 GCA_022702705.1 Papilionanthe hookeriana x Papilionanthe teres
GCACGAATACAATGCAACAAATTCATTTAAGTCCAATAACTTTGAGTCAACTAAGCTCAACTAAATGAATAGGCCGATTACTGTGATGCTTCAAACCAAGAGTTGATCGCTGAAAATCTTTTCTTGTTGTGGCTAGGAGGGGATCACCTCAAAAAACACTCACTTGATCTTCATCATCGCCATCTTTACCTTCAGCTCTTAGTTCTCTTATTGGGTGGTCGATTGAAGATCCGACTAAGTGGTAATATTTTCCTCCACTACTGTTAGTTTCCTCTCAACTATCATTACTTCTTAGTCTTCTTACGGAGTATGGTTGAGGTCTTGGCCCTAATGAGGTTGCACCCCACTTCATCTCTACACTGTATAGCACCATCAATTGGGTGAAAAGCCTCCAGATTGTCTCCAACCTATCGATCACATCTCATTTAGGAGAATGTCTCTAAACTTGATAGTTAAATAAAATACAAGAGCCTCTTCAACCAAAGAAATGTTTGATAGAGACAAAATCAACCTCTCAGTCGCCAAAGCAATGTTTTATAGAGATAAAATCGACCTCTCGGTGCAATTATCAGACCAAATGTTTAGGGAGTTTGCTTCAGAGACATCAAAAAATGAAAGCAGAATCAAATAAAAGCAAAGACTGAAAGAAATTAAGACAGTCAAAGGATGGAATCTTAAAGAAAAAAGACAACAAGCATGCAAAAAATACCCACACCTAGCACCTATTTACAAGACCCATAGGAAGCAAAAACGTACATTAGAATTTTGCTAGAAAACATCATATTAACATTGAATTGATAAGAAAAATGAAAATAAATTATTTTTTATTTCAATAATATAGTAATTACAGTCAGACCCTAGTCCGATAGAAGGTAATTTATAAACTAGACCTCGGTCGTTTTAATCAGAACTGGACCCTTCCTTAAACCCATATACAATATTTTACCGTCGAGCTTAGACCAGCTCAACTGACCTCGTAGTGTGTCCTCTACACAAATGCATCATTCTGGAGTTAAAATAATTCTCAACAATGATTAGCTCCTTCCCCCTGCATCTCCTCAAATCAGATTAGCACAAGACAAAGATCCACCTCTCACTGAGCCCAAGCACCTTCCATTTCATCTAGCAATGGTTCAAGGTTCTCAAGAACATTCGGTGTCCCTTGGTGACTTCTTTCTATATCTCTAAATGATCGGTCAGGTGGTTGACCACATTCATCTTGCTACTGACCGACACTCGGAGCAAAGGAGCCGTCACAACAGTTGGATCTCAATTGTGACCAACATATCATGAAACCCTTTAGGTAGCGTGACCATGCTTAATTTAGGCATGGCCAACATAGGCCCCTATGTAATTACATTGGGACATGGGCATGACCATGTCAAAAGAGCATATTCACAACTTTTTTACGTGGCGGTCCCCAGAAATCTACCATTAGCATCGTTTAGATAATTTGTTTTAGCTGGTTTTATTCTAAAAAATGGTTTGATGGGATATCTTAGCCCAACCCTCTTTTAAAAAAGGGAGAATATCCTTGGTAGGAAGAAAAATCTTCCCTAGGGCAGAACATTCAAAGTATTGGTAAGCATTAGAGCAAATGAGTAGGGAGGAGTTTTGGGACTGATTGATGAGAACTTTTTGAGCTTCTTCTTCATTCTTATAATTCCCTTCTTCCTCTCGATCGTTCTCTTCTTCCTTCATCAATCTCTTGAAAAAAGGGTGAGGAAGGTTTTGCAAAAGCTTCTTGGAGAGAATTTTTTTTTTCCTTTAAAAGAGGAAAGCTTCATCCTACTTGGAAGAAGAAAAAGCTTCATCTTCTAAGGAAAAGGGAGAGCTTCTTCCATCTTTGGAGAAGGAGTGGAGTCATTGGCGTGTGATAACAGCTTGGATCAAGCAAAGTAAACTCAGCTTCAAATGTCACAAAGGTGATAATACTTTAAAAAAAAAAACTTAATGTAATTTTTTTTCTAACAAAACTTTTAGGGTTTTTTGTAATTAGAGAAGACCATTAGGTTAGAAGGCCTTTTCGTCAAATTTTCCTATTCGAACCCATGAGAGACCCTTAATCCCTAGCTCATTGAACTGATGTTCAGATTCTGTTAATACCACAATTTTGGGTGGATCTAATCCTCTATAGAGAGTTTGGAGCATTTGGAACTTGAGGAATGAATAAGCCCATTGACTACTTCACGTTCAAGTTGTGGAGGAGTTTTCCTTCAAAGAATTGAAGAACCCCCCCCCCCCACTTCCTTCACCAAAATTGAAGGTAGCTTTGCTACATATTCATAAATCAAATCCTAAGATCCTATGTGAGTTCATTAAGATAAGTCTAATTGGCTGTCCAATGCATTTGGTCCATTGCTTGCACGTTACTTTGATCGTTTGATCACTTAAGAGTTCAGATCGATTGGGTGCCCCAGTCTGATCGACCAACCATTTTTAGTTCGACCGATCGCTCTAGACCAATCAACCAACCACTTTAGTTTAATTGGCTCAATCGACCCATCAAATGGGTTTGATCTTGCACCAAGGTTCGATCAATCAAGCAAATTAGTTTGATCGTCACTGTGGCTCGATCAGCCACCAAGGTCTGATCAACTGAACATGTTGATTCGATTGGCCACTAAGGCTTGATCGATCGATTAAATGGGTTTGATTGGCCACCAAGGTCCAACCAACCAAAAAATTCAATTCAATCGACCACTGAGGCCCGATAGACCGATCAAATGGGTTTGATCGACCTCCAAGGTGTGACAAGCCAAACAGTTTGATTAGATCAGCCATCAAGGCTTAATTGACCGATCAAATGGGTTTGATTGAACACCTAGGCCCTATCAACAAAACTAATCAATTTGGTTCGATCAACCACCAAGGTTCGAACAACTAATCACTTTTGTTTGATCAGCCACTAAGGTCCGATCAACCAATAACTCGCATGTCGCATTTCTTGCGATCACCCTTTGCATCTCTTGTATTTCATGTCAATTGTTTGATTTCTTACTTGTAATTGATTGGTTAATCAGGCACAATTCAAAATATCACATCATAAATGGGTAGCGGATAATCCGCATACGAGGTCTAATAAATAACAAAGTTGACTCATAGAATCAGCACTATGCTTCTATGGCCTAACCGAGCCATGAAGGCGGAGGGTGAGTCACCGTGTCCCAAATGGGCAATGTCTTATCAATGATCGAGGCCATGAGACGACTTCAACAAAGTCATAAAAGAACAACATTGCTCAAAAGAGTTCCTTTAAGGATAGGTAGAGTAATCTTAATTTGGTAGTGATAGTCGAGTGAGGATACTATAAATCTGTCATCCCAAGCTATTAGGACCCTAAGTTTACTTGGTCATGAAGGTAGTCAACCCAACACAACTTTCCTTGAATTGGGATGTTCAATAGAATCTCAGTAGCCCTAAAGTCAAAAGAAGAAATCCATAAGTCTTATGTCCCCATAGACGTAGACATCACAGAGGTGAGACTTATACTTGCTAAAGAAATGACAAAAATACCATCCTAAAGGAGACAACAGAAAAGTCCAGCTACAAAGCTGAAAATGCTCCCACAAAGGACTTATACCCCATATTGGTCGGGGAATCCTCTAACACCTTAAGCGTGTTAGACAATCACCTAAGTAGAATTCATGTTGGGTCAGTCGAGTTGAAAAAGCATAGATACTTCTCCTCGGGACATGCAATATGAAGCAATTATATAAAGTCATAAGCATGGATGCTTTATTAAATATGACTTGGCTGATAGCCATGCATGCAACCCATTTTAAGAAAATACCCGAACGCCATGCAAAAAAGTAGAGTGTAGGTTTTAAATAATTAAAATATTTTAATCCTAAATTTTGATTACTCTTAATATTTTATTAGAATTTTTATACAAAAAGATCATTTTAGGTCCTTAAAGAGCCTAAAAAAAATCGCAGGATTCCCAGAAAAACTGCAATAAAAGAAAGAGTAACTAGCAAGCACATTGCGCGAGGTAAAACAAGCTATATATATCATTTTGGCGCTAGCATAATTCATTTTGGCTCATCCCTGATGGACATGGATCCTTGCAAGATCGCCTCTAATACCGTATCAGTGCATATCTCACACTCAGTAAACACATAACAAGATGCCTTATTAGGGCACAAAATATCAAGAAACGATAATCATACATAAAAAAGACTACCTAATTACCATAGTCCTAGCCTAGCACACCATATACCGCATTGTGTCCTACTAGCAACATCTAAGTGTATGTGCACGATGCAGGGTAAAGTCTAGGTGTATGACTTTGATGGAGTTGCCAAACTGGCTCCGTCATAATGATCCAAGAGATCTAAAATACATCACTAGGGATATAATTCTAAAGAAAAGGCCTCATATATGACCCAACTTATATAATTTTAAAAGTAAGATGGGCAATGCATAATAAAAAATATCTATTTTTTATACTTTAAAATATAGAGCCACTAAAATTGGGTCTATAAGATGCAAGTTGTGTATTTTAGAGCCCTCAAAGCCTTAGGCATGATCATACACAAGTCGGTCATGATACGACAACTCGTATCGCTCTCCGAGCTATCCTCGCAAGTAACGCTTGTTTAGGAATTATGACCAACAAATGGGCCAATCATATAATGAATCAACTTATCATCTATAATGGACTAAGTGGTGCACATACACGATGCAAATATGAGACAGTATGGCACAGTCGCCCAAGCGAACATGTGTGCCACACAAAGTGATTGGATATAATATGGATGTTCCAACAATTGTGAACATCCACATTATACCCCAAATGGTGGTTTAGCATGCTATAGTCGCTCAAGCTAACATATGTATGTAGATCTCACTTTTGTTGAGGTCTAGTCTTTCTTTAGGAACCTAGAATCTAGCCATAGGATATTGGTGACTATCTTAGAAGAATAGTGATGGAACCCTCCCCACTAGAAATTAAAAATGATTTCTTCACTTGGAATTTCATATGCTTGCTACTAACATCTAGCACTTAGTAGGATGGAGCCAAGCACAAGTGAACTCAAGAGGAGTCTTCTATAGGATGGTCAAGTCTTAGAACTAACCCTGGGTGGTCTGGTCTTTATCAAGCTTGCACACACACACACACACATAAACATCACACTTCACTCTTAACCCAAATTCCTAAACCAAATGTTCCCAACTTTGGTTCCATACTCTTTTTTAGACTCATGTGGGTGGTTCCCCAAGCTCTTAGCCCTAGGCTAGGTTTTGGCTAGGACCAACACATGGAGGGCCCAAAGTGGGATTTTTCTTTGGTACATGGATCTAGTAGGTTAATATTGACATATTTAACTAATCCCAATTTTATCAAAATTCCCAACTTTAATCGTTTAGATCCAAACTTCAACAAAATTACCAAAGTACCCTTAAACCCTAATTTTTCCCAAATTTTTAAAAAATTGCCCAAATTCCAAACTTTACTTAAAAAATCATTTCAAAACATTTCTCAACATTCAAATTGACCAAAATCCACCAAAATACCCCCAAATTAGCTAAAATTACCAAAATACCCTCGTGACCTAAACATTTTCAAATCCCAAAAGTCGCTCCAAATGTCCCCAAAACAAATTAAACCACCCCATGAGCCCAATTTGATCAAATTGACCCATTTTGACCAAAATCCCCAAATTGCCCCTTAAAGCCCAAAATATTCATATCACCCCCAATCTCAACCCAATTAAGTTCAATATTCCCCAATTTCAATTCTAAATTCAAATAAATCATACTCGATCACAATCCAAACCAATTCCAAGCCCAATTGAACCCAATTTTAAAATCAATTACGAGCCGAATCCAAAATCCCCAAATTAGCCATATTCCCAAATTCACCAAATTGCATGTCATAACCCCAAATTTTCCACCCAATTAGTGTTCAAAACTCTTCATGAAATTCTTCTAAACCATTTCAAACATTCAATTGACCCTCAACCCAACCTAGCCTAACCTAAACCCAAGCTTAGCCCACATACCCCAAAATTGATCCTAAGTTAAATTACACCAAATTGACCTTCAAAATCAATTCAAAATCACTCAAATACTCTTTCAAAATCTTCATGAAAATCACCCACATCAAATTGACCAATCAATTGCCCCAAATCAAGCTCAAACCCAACCTAAACATAAGTCCAAGCTCATGACCCAATTTTGAACACAAGACCCATGCTCACTCAAATCAAGCCAAATTGGTTAACCCAAGCCCACCACGACCACCGTATGGACCCTAGTGGACCTGGTCAAGATTCACCTAACCCAACCTACATGAGCCATGGACCAAGGGTCCCTTAAACTATGGGATCTCTTTCCTTAAATGTCTAAACCAAATAGATCTTTATCCAAAGTCATCAGCAGCTAGATTAATCACCGTTATGACCTCTCGTCCGGCTCATCTGACCACCTAGCCTGAGCACCACCCTGGCCGGCCGGCCTAGTTGCCGGAGAAGCTAAAACCGAGAGGGCATGTACATGAGGTGCAACTCTGATTGGTCACTTGCGCCGTTCATCGTTCACCTAAATATCACCCTGCACCCAAATTTAAGCCCTGAGCTCCACCCATTAGCCACGGCTATAAATTAACTCCTTCACGACCAAAGGACAGGTAGCACTGAACCATGGTGAAACTCTGCCAAAATTCTTCCAAAGCTTCTTTAAATTTCCCTAAGTGCAATCTCACTATTCTCCAAACTCCTAACTCCCACCGTCCAGCAGCCAATTTAACTACCTAATTCTCACCCAAAACAAGGACAAGTTTCATCACTCCACCTCACTGCACAAAATCCAAATTAACTTAACCCACACCTTCACCATAGTATACAAAGACAAACCCCACAAAAAGCCTCATTTTCAAAGCCCTCTACACCATACTTTCTCCTCAGCCTTCCCATCTGCTAGAGGAGTTCTGAACCAGACAATTCACTAGGCTAAACCAATACTTCCAGGAGGTTCACCAGGTCCCAAGGAAGCTTCTGCAAGCACCTGATTAAGGCCACACCTCTCAGGCAAAGCTATTGAACTCTCTCCCCAAACTGAGCTTGTTTACAACGTTTATGGCAATACACTTGATTTCATATTGTATAAATTGTATAAATGTATTCACCTAGACTAGATGTGTCTGTAGGAACAAACTCAAAGTGATTTGGTTGAGTCTAGCTTGAGATCATAGGGTTTTAGTGTGAACAATCTGCGGGATGGACCAGTTGGGGATGAATACGCATAGTCGTTGGATCGAGCGTGTATCACTTGGTTGGCAAGAATTACGTCGAATGAGCTAAAGGAACATAAAGCACAGACGCGTGGTCGATGAGTCAATAGGCGGCGTCGAATGGTAGAGTGATGTGGCGGACTTATATTTTGCAAGAATTTATGAACTCAAATTTATATATTTATAAAGATATTATTAAGTCCAAGCATTCAAAGCAAGTATACATATCGTGTCAAGTAATACAAGACTCTAATGGAGTCCTGGTTATCGATCCCACAATAAAGTTTGACGTATAAGAAAACGTTCACAATATAAATAATGTAGCACTAAAATCTGATATTTAATTTGAAATTAAAGTTTACTCCTTACTACTACTATGCAGGAAACAGTAACAATTAACTAAACTATAATTACTTCTAACAACCTTAAAAACATAATTAACTACATACACACTAAACTAAGTATTTGAAAGGTTTCAATATAGAAAAGTATATTTCCTCTTGCAAAGAGAATATGATGTGTGAATTGATATGGAACAAATATTTATGTTATTGTACCAAATAGGAGCATAGATGATTCTTTACCCTTAAAAGAGTACCCCCTCTTCCAAGCAAGAAAAGAACATTGACATATCCTAAGTTTAGTCACTAAATCTAAGGCTAGTCTAGGAGGATACATGCTCTCACTTCGGAGCTCCCACTCACCCTTCACCCGAAGGCTAACATTTGATATTAGTTACTAATCTTAGAACTAATTTGGGGATTTCAGCCTATCACCCTGAAATCTCCACATTGAAGTCCATCAAAACATATTTCTCTATTTATTTGCACTCAATTTCCATGAACTACGCAATTCATCCATAGAAATTGAATGAATCTTTCATTACTGTTGTAGGACATTAAATCCTTTCAAACTTAATGTTCAACAACATATTTTAACATTTCAATTGGCCAAATCGAAAAACAAATTAAGTTTGAAATGAAAAACCATCACAATTTCTTCATTACATTAAAAGCACATCAAATCCACATCAATCCATCATCACATCTTTATGCAAGAAGAAAGACAAGGGAGAATACTTAGAATTCATGGAGAATATACAATAAAACATGGATTTTTATATATAAAAGAAAAGGCATACAAACCACAAAAGAAAATACAACTTATCTCTTTCTCTTCCCCAATGCAATTCCCTTGAAGTTCCATTAAATCTTTTGCTCTCTTCTTTACAACACATGATTCTCTTTTTAGAATGGAAAGGAAGAAGTAATCTCTCACTTTACTCCTTCTTCTTTGCTCCTTAGAGAAGAATTCCTCTCAAATCCTCACTCTACACTCACTTCTCCTAAACCCTAACACTTAACACTCATTAAAACTATACTAGAAGACACAAGACACACACCACTTTCGTCCAAAAATAGTTACTTATAAGATAGGGATGAAATCCCAAGAGTTTCCATAGTCCCTTCAAAAAGTCGCCAAAACTCTTCAAATTTGAACTCCACCGACTTCGGGTGCCGGCGGCGCCAGATAGCTCTATCATGCCAATAAATCTGAAGTCTCTGGATTTGGGCACCAGCGGTGCCACAACACATTTTTCACCATTTTGCTCCATTTTGCTCATTTTTCTCCTTTTTTTCTCCGAATTCATTTCATTTTGCTTCTTTTCACTCCAATCACCTAAAATCATCATACCTGCAACAAATGATGAAAAATACATTTCTTTAAAGTTCAATATCACCAAAAATGGGTAAAATTATAAGCAAAAATCGTATATATTTTTTGTGCATCATAGAGCGACACGCGGGGCTTCGGAGCTGCCAAGGTTGAGTCTGCGCCGTGTTGGATAAGTAGGAAATTCTAGATTTTTTGGATTTAATTAATTTAACCACCATAGAAACTTCATAACTTGCTCAGTTGATACATTACCCAACCCACAATTACACAGAATTTAAACTTACGATAGATAGCCAAACTTGACCCTAATTATATTAAGCGGCTCGTATGTGAAATCAAAATGTTTATAATTTTTAGAAAATAGTAAACAAACTAGGGGTACTACGCAAGTATATGTATCGTTTCAAGTAATATAGAATTTTCTATTAAAAACCCCAGATATCGATCCCGCAGGGAAATAAGTATGAACTAAAAGAAATTAATTTCTAAAATACTGAAAATAGAAAGAAGTGCTAATTTTTAACTTTTTTTTAATTATCAAGAATAAAATTAAAAATCAATAATTTCTTAATTAAGCAAGAAAATGTAAGGCAAATGATTTAAAATACTTATTTAAAGAAACTTTCTCCTTACAAATATTTAGTGAATAAGTAAAGCAATTTAATTTGTTTAGAACTTAAAAATGTTATATTGTGACAAATAAGAGCATAAATATTCTTTACCATATAGTCAAGGTATAAAGAACATTGGCTAGTCTAAAGGTTGGTGCATGACTTTTATTAATAGTGTTAGGTAGGTTTTAATCTCTCACTTCTAGATTACCCATTGTGCCCTCTCTATAGGACCTATCAGTGACCATTTTTCCTCTTTTTAAACTAAATTAATAGAATTTAGTATGTCATTCTAAAAATATCAATTCTACACGCATCAAATCTTATCTCTCTATCTATCACTCCCCCTCAAATGATTACTTCTAATCCTTCAAAGTGAAATGTGATACTTAAGTGTTAAAAAATCTTAGCCCATGGTCAGTTTTATAAGATTTCTCCACAGATTTTAACAATACAATAGGCCAAATTTCAAGGTAAAAGAAGTATAGGTAAAATATCATCACAATTTTTAAAAAAATCCAAACCTCTTTACTTAATTACATCATATTTTTAAGGAGAAAGAAAGAAAAACTATTCAGAAAGAATTGAATTAACACAACAAAACATATTTATAAAACTCAAATCTAAAGTACACAACTTAAGAGTTAAGTTACAAATACTTATCTGGATTGTTCACCAAAGCAATCCTTTGAATTTCTCCGACTTTTCTGACTCCCACACACTGTTACAGAACTCTAAACTTCAGGAAATCACTAAAACTCACTAAAAACTTACACACTAGGAACTTTAAATGAAAGAAACTAAAGACTAATTGAGAATGATTCTAAAACGACTCTCTTTTACTGTATAACTAATCCATATTTATAAAGCTTCAAAAATAACCAGGCGTTCTTCAAAATTCGTCTAAATTTGTTGAATCTTCTAGAAGTTAATTGTCGCGCCTATGCGCTAGTCCTGGCGTCAGTCTAATTGATTTATTTTAGCGCTTTTTGCTTCAAAAGACACATCTCTTCATTCAAATGTGTATAGATTCATTGTATAACTCATTTGAGGTGTGTATTATCATCCAGAGCCTTCTAGAACATTTTGTGCTGGCCAAAACTTCAGAAATAACTTCCCCAACCGTCTGTGGCGCCTAGGTGCCAGGACTTGTTTAGTAAATTTTCTTCATTAACCCCATTTTTTCTCCCTTTTGTTGTTATTCAGCTTCTTTTTATCCTTACTCTTTTTTCTTATTCCTACAACAAAAAACATAAAAATATATTTCATTAAACTATAATATCCTTTAAAAAATAAGAAAAAATTACCCAAAAAATGATTAATTTTAAAGTAGATAAATAGAGAAGGACAATGTGTAAATAAAATTAGTGTTATTTGACTAATATTTATTTTTAAATTAATTAAATACAGTAAATCATCTTTAAGCCATAAATTGTCACAAACGTTTCACCATGACATGAGGTTTGGATGGCTTGTAGGCTCTTATGTTAAAGATCATCCCTGATATTTCAAAGGTCGGGGGGTATCTCCAGACAGAGATCCCTAATTTTCAAGCTAATCCCCTCTATTTTGGTTAAAAAATTATAATAAATAAAATATAAATCAGAAAAATACAAAGCTTGTTTTGTGGGTTCGCTGTGATCAGAGGACCCTAGAAAAAAAATATAAAATGGATTTAGCTAACTAAAAATATATAATTAACTCACTAAAATGAAACAAAGATCAAATAATTAAAAAAAATATAAATAGAAAAATCAAAAAAATCATTTCACACTATAAATAATAATTTTATTAACTCCCCATAAAAATTTGAAGTCAATTTTAATTGATTTAATCACTAAAATGGATTTTCTAAGTAAAAATGGCTTTTTGGTATTAATATAATTATAAGAATTAAAATATATTTAAAAAAATTATGAAATTGGTTTTGGGAGTTTCTAGTGCCCAAAGGAATCTAAGAAAAATAAAACTGAAATTAAAATAAATACTTCATTTTTAAGCTATATTTTAATATTAAAATAATTAAAAATTAATTAAAAATCACAAAAATTGAAAAAAAATCAAAATTTCACATTTGTCTTTCTAATCACTTGGGAGCAATTAAAATAATTTTTCTAATTTTCTAAGTGAAGATGTTGATTTTAAGGCCTAAAAATGAATTTTTCCTAATTTTGCACTAAAATAATTACAATAATTAAAATTTAAATTACAAAAACATTAAATTTATTTCTTTGGGTTCCCTGAACTCGGAGAGATTTAAGAAAAATATAAAACTTAATTTTCTACTTAAATAATATTTTATATTTAATTATTACTCCAAATTATGAAATAATTATAATAATTAAATTAAAACTAAAAAATTCATGAAAATTTGCCTAAGTGGTACTTTGCCTTGGATGAACCTCGAATAATTTTTTAGGGATAGATAACTTGTTTTGGCTAAGTTATTGAATAAACTTTGAGAATCGCTATTATGCATTAAAAAAATAATAATAATTAAATAAAATTAGAAAAATCATATTTTATTATGTGATGTTTTAATTAACCCATGAGTGAGATAACATAAAAATTTCAAAGTCATTTGAGTTAAATTTAATAAATTATGGAGTGACATGCCTTAAAGGGAAAAATTGTAACTTTGGAATTTAAGCCTTAATTAATATTTAGGCCTAATCAAAGGGTAAATGAGCAATTGATGATCTTAATTAATCTCTTTGATGATTGAAACATAAGAGGCTAAATGGTAGAATCCAATCTCACACTTTTTTGACAATAAGGGTAAAATTGCATTTCCAAAATTATAGAAATCTGTAAGTTAATTAAATTAAATGATTCCAAGATGGGGGGTTTGATTTTGGAAGAGCCTTAACTCATAATTTAAGACCCTAATCAATGGTTTAATGATATTTCAATATTTAATAAAGTTTAAAATGACATAAGTTAACATCTCTATAATTATGAATATACCCATAAGGTCTTAAGGGCATATTAGTGATCTACGTTTAATCCAAATTTGTTTAATGAGGTTTAGGAAAGACAAAAATGATTAATTAGAAACATTTTGAAACATTACAAGCCCAAATTTAAAACTAATTGGCTAACTTTTCTTAATTAAATTAATTTTGCCCCTAAGGGCCTTCACCCACATAATTCATAAGTAAAATATCAAATTATTCTTACCCCACTTTAATGAACAATTTCAACATCAAGGTTCATTGAACATGAGGGTATAATGTGGATGAATTGATTAGGAACATAATAAGTTCAAGTGAACTCAACACGGTTTAAGGGATTGTGAAACGTCTAGGGTGTTACCTCGGATTTTTCATAGTCCTTTAAATATCTTTAAATACAATTAGACTTAGTATGCTTTGCTTAAGGAAATCATCCTCATATATGAACAAATAGAGATTCACCAGGTTATGACATAAGACCCGGTAGGCACACCTGCAAACATGTTTTTCATGCTTTTCTTTCATGAAATTTATTTAAAACCCTACAAAATCATAGATATATATGTGTGTGTGTGTGTGGTGTGTGTGGGTGTGTGTGTGGTGCAAAAGACTAATCTTTCAGCCGAAGTGCGAGTAGAGGACTGGTACACTTTTACATTATTGTATTGCAAATTACTTTCATTTATTTGCCGGTATTTATTTTCTCGCACTTTACTTTTTAGAACTTTTCTGCAATATATGATACTTTACATGTTAAACCAAAACACAAAACCAAAAGTCAATTCACAACAACAAAATATAAGACAACTCAAAATTTATTCACAAATAAAACAACAAAATAATAATTGCAACTAAATTAAAACATCTCTTTGGATGATCGGGAATCTCTTGGATGAGGCAAGCTACGGCTGCTAACGAGATCTCCCCCAGTCTAGATGAACTTATTGAATTCATTTAGTTGAGTTTGGTAAATTCATTTGAAGTAAGTGAATCTGAAGAAAATAGTAGTGCCGGAATGTGGGAACCATGTGATCTTAATCGGTGTTGCTCTAATCAACTTAAACTCCCCACTTAATAAGACATTTAAATAATTATGGTTATAACATCAAACTTGACAACTAAACCAAAACTTGAACTCTAAACCCGATACTTCTCTCAACTTCTTCAATTTGACACTTCTAAATCGAACCTAGTGCCACAAAAAACTTGGAGCAAACACTGTAGGCAGCATGATGAGGCATGCATAAGAACAAATTAGAGAGAGAAAACATATCTACAACAACAAACTTCCTTAGAAGAAAACAAGAAGTAATAGGACTTTGAGGTTGCTCGTCTAGCACGACATAAACCCTCAACTCTCTTTTAGGCCTTTGTACAACTCTATTGTATAATATAAGCCCTAACTCAATCTACTATTCTGAGGTTATCGTTCGATATGACATAAATCCTCTTATATTTCAGGCTATTTGCATCGTCGGTATTATGCAGGTGTAACCCTGGTAAAATAAAATTGGCAGGTTGAAATATTATATAATCTCTTCTATATTAAAGTGAAACCATATGACAGTTTGGGAAGTCACCAAGGTTCTCCTCAAGATCTGTGACATCCCATATCTTTCTACCTTTGGATTCCATGATAATTGTTCACATTTGCACCTTTCCGATTTGATATTTCTCATTGTCCAACCTTGAAAATCCTACCATTTGAATTCATGAAGGCATTATTTCCTGATCCATATTGAGAATTTTCTTAGGTGACTTCAGTCATTTTAGATTTAATTAACTATAAGGGTTTGCCCTTATATGAAAGTTTAAGAATCCAAGTAAAATAAACCCTATCTAATCTTTATACTAGATAGGGGAACTTGTCGGTCAACATAAATGGTTCGCAGACTAAACAAATATCATAGATTCCTTAGTTTATTTAAATGAGTCTCACTACCAAGTAATGTGTCCATTCTTCAGGACAGATGCACAACTTGTAATGTTGTGTTTGTTTATTTAAACAATTGTGTATATGAGATCAGTTTGATTTCATATTTTCAAATTAAAATTGATATTTTCTAAAACCATATATATATATATATATATATATATATATATATATATATATATATATATATATATATATATACACACATACATACATATATATTCATACATACATACATACATCTATATACATACATACATACATACATCTACATGCATATACATATATGTATGTATCTACATATATATACATATATGTATGTATGTATCTACATATATGTATGTATGTATGTATGTATATATATATATATATATATATATATATATATATAATATCAACAAACAACAACATTTAACGATCAACAATGTAATGTACCAAACCACGCTCAAGTCCAAATATTAGGACATATAACTTACAGGCTCAATGTGATTGCACCAAATGTGACAATCACATGCAAGAGATATGCAAAGTGTGCTTATATATGCATGAACATTCTAAATGCATCATGCAAAAGCAATCAAAATGGGACAACCAAAGACATATGGCAACCAATCATGCCATCCTGCGAGGGATAGTCGATCGAACCAGACAGAGAGTGATTGATCGAGCAGGTCTAAAGGGGGTGACTGTGCCAACCAACATCACTAGACCGATCAAGGCATCCGATGAGGAATAAATAATCAGACCGAACTATATCTGGTGGCCGATTGAGCTAGCTGAGCCAATCGACATTGGTCGACTAATCAATAAGACTGAGCGATACATTGTGGCCAGTCGAACCGTCCTGAAGTCATTTGTTAAGCTGACCAACATCGCTTGACCGATCAAAACGTTCAAAGAGGGACAACCAATCAGACCGATGATATTGGGTAGTCGGTTGAACCGGCCTGAAGTGGTTGACTGAATCGACCTACATAGGTTGACCGGCCAGGGAGCCTGATGAGGGATAGACGATCTAATTAAACGATGTCAGGTAGCCGGTCGAGCTGGCCTAAAGTAGTCAGTCGAACCAATGGCCATTCAAAATTAAACATTTTAAATGCATAATTTTAAAAATGATCATATGCAATGCAAAAAAAGCAAAAAAAAAAACAAAAAACAAAAACCAAAACAAAAATCACGTTCTGATGGCAAATCCAAAAGACCAGCGATCGTACATAGGACCTAAGGTGGGGGGTAAGTCGTAGATACAGTTTGTTACGCAACGTAATAGAGGGCCTAACTCTAATTATCTTGCAGAATGCGAAAAAACTTTCTCGCAAAAAGGAAATCTTCATGAAAAATGAATATTTACCTCATGGACATAGCATTCACGTTCAAGGGAATGAAGAACAAAGGATTTTTCTTGTTCTCTAGATCGAGGTTTCTTCAACCAAATCACCGAGGATTGAAACTGTGACCCGATCAGAAATTACTTCAATATTTATATCTCTTAAACTTACCGGAAAATTGTCTCAATTTATGTTTGGTGGCTAGTGTGAAGAAATATAATGGTTTAGAAATTATATAATAAAGTTTTACACTAGAGGTACTTTGCAAGTATAAATAACATTTCAAGTAATATAGGATTCCTTAAAAACATATGTATCGATCCCATGGGAAATGTTGTAACTCTTAATGTTAACTTGCAAAATTCCATCTAAAATTATAGATAAATATAATATGAAAACAAAGTCGATATGCTTGTGATACTAAAAACTAATTTTAAGCAAGAAAATACAACTAGATTTAAATGTTTAATAAAGTTCAAAAAACTAATTAAATATTAAAATGAGTTTGAATATTATAAATTTTTTTTCTCATTCAAAAGAGAAGTTAATCAGTGTAGGATTTGAATGATTAAAAATACAAAATGTAGTATTGGAACAACTAGGAGCATTCATATCCTTTACCTCATGTCGGTGCTAGCAAATAACATTGGCTAATTTAGAGTTTTTCACTGGCTTGTGCAGAGTGCTGAGTAGATTCTGGCCTCTCACCTCCAAATTACCCATTGTGCTCTATTTATATGACCCATTACAAACTCTAAACTAAATTGATAAGAGAATCTAGTTCGTCACTCTATAAACAACAATTCTAGCCCATCAAAACTTATCTCTCTATTTATTTACAATCCCCTCAAGTGATCACAATGGCTCTGCTCAAGTTGAAGTGTGGTAAACACTAGTTGAGTGTAATCATAGCCCTCCTGGGTCATTATATGTCTCAACGGATTTTAACCTCACAAGTGGTCAATTTGTAAAGTCAATGAAGAATCAGTGAAAAATATCATCACAATTTTTAAGAGTTAAAAGAAGTATTTAAATCACACACATCCCACAATATTAATTCTCATATGTAAGGAGAAAGGAAAGGAACTACTCAAAATTCAAGCAGATTAAACAAAAAACACATGATTTGCATTGCAATCCAAATCTTAAAACATAAATTTAAACATAAATATAATGTACCTTATGTCTTCTCCCCAAGCAAATTTCTAAAGTTTCCTTCTAGCAATCTCTAAACTCTTACACAATAATTACTCAAACACACTCACACACATTAAAAAGAACACTAAAAATCTCACTAAAGTCCTCTCTTAAGTCTCTTATTGGTCTCCAAAAGTTCTTTATTTTCAGCCAAATTGTTCTCATTTAATAGAACTCTGAAAATAACCAAGGGTTGTTTCAAGCTCCCCTTCAAAATTCGATAAATTTGATATATCTTCTAGAAAGGTGGTTACTGGGGCTATAACACCAAGATGCAGTGCTATAGCGCTAAATTCGCCTGTAGGGTGTGTTGACCTCGTTTTTGGTGAGGTCTTCCTTCTCTTTTAGTGTTTAGGATCTAGTCATAGGATTTCCCCTTTGACTATCTTAGAAGACTAGAGATGGAACCCACCACTTAGAAATTCAAACTACTTCCTTCCTCTCCTTGGAATTCCACATAGATATTCATGAACCTCCAAGCTACATGAAAGCTTAAGACAAATGTGTGGGAGGTCAAGGATGAGCCCCCATAGGATGGTCAAGCCCTAGGACTAACCCTGGGTGGTCTAGTCTTGGTTGGGTCATCTTGCACACACTACACCTTCTCACACACCCCAAACCCTGAACTCACTTGCACCTATCTTGATTTGACCTCCTGGCTCTTTAGAAGACTCACATGGGTGGACCTAAACCCCTAACCCCTAGTTAAGAGGGTTATGAACAATATGTTGAGTGCACAAAATGACTCCTCATATAATGCCTATGAGTTTAAAATGGTTTTATGGATTACTTAACCACCACAGCCCAAATTTCCCAAAATTTTCCAGAGTCACCAATAAGTCCTGAAAATGACACCAAAACATTCCCTGTGTCAAACTGAGAATTTTGACAGTACTTGTCATACCTTCGGATAACTTTTTGGCACCTCGATACCGAAATAACATATACTTAAAAAATGCTCCAAGGCTCACAAAACTTTCCACATTGTTCAAAAATGACCCCGGCCACTATCATCTTACTTCAAATTTCTTCCTGAACAGCCTCAAGCCTTTAAATCATCCTTTTGATCATTTTAACCAAAATTGGCCAAAATTACCAAAATGCCCCTCCATAGCAAAAAAATCCAAAATATCTCAAAAATTCTCAAAACTCACCAAATATTCCCAATTTCTATTTGGAACCACCAATTTGACCCAATTCGACCAATTTAACCCAAATTTACCCAAAAGCCCTAATTTGCTCTTAAGGCCCAATTTTCCTAAATCCAAGCCCAATCTTGGCCTAATTGACCTCAGCCTTGCCCAATACAAATCTCAAATCAAAATCAAGCCCAATTTGACCCCCCATTTAGACCCAACTTCACCCAAAACTTGAATGTCCCAAAATTGACTAAGTAGCCCAACTCACCCAAATTGAACTCAATGTCAATCAATTTCCCCTTAATTTGAATTCCAAACTCTTCATAAAAACACATAAACCAAATGCAACATTCAATTGCTCCCAATTTGAATTCAAACCCCATCCAAATCCAACCAAACCCAAAATCCCTAATTTGACCTAAATGTGTCACATGTCTAAAATCCACCAAATTAAACCCAATATATGTTGAAAACTCTTTATCATATCCCCATGAACCATTTGCAACCATCAATTGGCTCTTAACCCAACCTTAGCCCAAGATTAACCCAACATGAACCAATTTACTCAAAATTGACCATATGTCCAATTCCATCAAATTGATCACTCAATCTAATTCAAAATCACTTGAAATCTTTTCTAAACTCTTCATAACACTTTGTTACATCAAACCAAACATTTACTTGATCCAAATTGTGGCCCAAGTCTAACCCAAACTCAAACCCAAAACCTTCACTCATTTAAAAGCTCAAAATTCAAGCACATGTCTCATTTCAATCTAAAAGCCCCAAAATTGAATTAACGGCCCACATGAAAATTTCTCCTCACATCTCTTTGATATAAATCACTCCCAAAGTTTCAAATTCATCATCAATTTTTTCCAAATCAGGGCTCCCGACAAAACCACCTAAAATACCCAAAAAAGCCAAAATCCAATTCCATTCAAGTCCCTAAGCCAAAGGTGAGCCATAAATCATGAACAAGACATATGTAAGCTATGGGAGTCCTTTCCACCTCACCATGCCATTATTGGCTAAAAGAGGAACCTCTTTAAACCCCCTTTAAAAAGCTCTTAACCCTTTTAATGACACACCCTTACCCATGTTTAGCCAAATCATTTTGGATGGGGATTTTTGCACGCAAATCCAGTTAACCCAACTAATTTCTCCTCAGCCCAAGCCAGCCTTGGTGGGTGCACCCAACACCAAACCATGCTTGGACCCAAATTGACCCACAATGGCCTCACCCCCCATTCCATTTTAGTTCACCAACTTTACACATGTCAAGACCCAATTGACTTCACCATTCTACAAGCCTGACTTCCCTGAGCAGGATGGAGACCCTTCCCTGGCCGGCCGGCCACCAGGATGAATTTACGTAAGGTTTATATGGAAATCATTGAATGTCGACAAAAATGGGAAAATTTGCAAGAATACCCTTAAGGGTCAAAATGAAGAAATAAGAAGCATAAAATTGAAGGATTGGATTTAAATCATCTTAGTAAATGAATTACAGTAAAATTAGCTCACTTTGAAAGTTAGAATTGGTAAATTCTCTGAAATTGTAAATACGTCCTTTCTTAACTTTTAATTCATTAAAATAAAATTTTTGAAAATATAATTTCCCAAAATTACAAAACTACCTTTTTTATATTTAATTCATAAAATGGAACCAATAAATGTTAAGAATGGAATACTTAGAACTTGAAGAATGCTTAATACCACAATTAATAGAAATATAGAAAATTTTGATAGTTTCAAAACAATTTCAAGTTGTTTGGTTATGTTCTTATAAATTACAAAATTACCCTTATTGCTCGAAAAAACTCCAGAGTGAACCACGTACAACTCAAAATCACTAAAATTTAAAAAGAGACAATTAAATGAAACATGTATAAAAAAATTACTGTAAAAAATTCATAAATTTAAAGTTGGTCTTGAGATATATTTGTAAATTTCTTTGAATTTACAAAAGCACCCCCAATTTTTTTTTCACTCACTAAATGAAAGAAATAAAAGTAATAAGATCAAAATAATTGAATCAAATTATTATGCAGATAAAGATAAACCTTCAAATAATATTTCCAACTTGAATAGTGGTTAAAAGGTAAATAAGGTATTTACAAATATACCTTTCTTAGTAAAATTTGAATAACTTTTTCTATAGGACTTTAAATTGATGGAGGTCTTCATCCATAAGTAAATTGTACTAAAGAAATTAAAAAAAATAAATCACTTAAATTCAATAATTTTTCATAATTTTCCCATTAACAAATTCATTAAGAAATTTAATAATTCATAGAAATTTTAAGATGAACTTAAGATGAAACATTTTGAGGTTGTTTGGAATCGTATTTTAAACTTCTTAATAAGATTTCAAATATTTTGGAGTTCACTTTTATTTATTATGAATTTTTAAATGAAAATAACCTAAAAATTGAAATAATTTGAATAAATCAAATAAAATTTAAAACTTCACAAAATTTTTACTAAAACTCTATCAAGTCAATATAAGTCTCAAAAAATAATTTCATATCATTTTGAAGTCATATGAATAAAAAATATTTAAATCCTAGAAATTACAAATAATTGTCAACAAAATAATTCATAAAAAAAAGACCTCACAAAATAACCAAAATTTCAAAAAATATATAATAATTGAGTTTATAAGAACCATATTCACTTCTTCGGGTGATTTATGAGATTTTATAAACTCTTATAATATTAAATCTTGATATATGACTTCAAAAAATATATAAATAGATTTAATAATGATCATGATAATAAAAAAAAATCCTTATAATATTATGTTTGATTATTTAAAC
The DNA here is from genome assembly GCA_022702705.1 of Papilionanthe hookeriana x Papilionanthe teres. Classification (NCBI taxonomy): domain Eukaryota; kingdom Viridiplantae; phylum Streptophyta; class Magnoliopsida; order Asparagales; family Orchidaceae; genus Papilionanthe; species Papilionanthe hookeriana x Papilionanthe teres. Next base: position 53,158,715 of record CM040437.1, read on the forward strand.
AATTAAATATTTGAGATCTATTAAGTTATATATTTTCAAAATGAACATCCTTTTCAAAACAATATAAAAACAAACAAAAATAAAAGCAATAGCGCCCATCAGGCGCAAGTTGGCCTAGGCACGCCCATGCGCCTTGCTATAGCATGCACACCGCGACCCCATATTATGTGCACAATATGCCTTGCATGTTCTTGTTGTTGTTGCCGCATGCTTGCACCCGCGCCTTGTGCTCATGTACACACACGACCATGCACATGCACACTCACGCACACACTACCACTCAGCGCATGCGCACGCTCATGCATCAGTCATCACGTCTACTCATCTTTGCTAAATTTATTGCATCCTTCTATCCATGCTCGTTACATACCCCATTACATCTTTAAGACATCATTGTGTTTATTCACCCACACAAGCATACATGTGCGTTGGGGTATGCATGTTTCTATTCAAAAACACCGAGCCACTGTTGTCTCATCATCATCATTGTCAAACCACTACCGCTCAACCATCAATATTATCGTCACTGGATCACTGCTGTCTGGCCTTTGTTGAACTATTGTTGTTCATCCATCGTGAACACCAACACTTACAACACCAACACTATGATCAAAATTTCATTACTCACATCTCCTTAAAGTACAAATTTTTTAAGTATTTGATGTTGTTTTTTTCTGAATGAAAAAAAAAAAAACAAAATCACCCCAAAATAGGGGTCAATTGATGCATCAGTTAGAATTTTTTATCATTAAGCACAAATATCGAGGCATCTATAGCAATAAAAGTTCTAAATTCAAACTCATGATTATCCAAGGCCCCAATTTTCAACAAGTTTATAGTCAAACTAACTGTCGTGTTAAGACGAACCCAATGATACCAAAATTATTTCAATTCAAGTCCAACCAAACCCAAATCAAGTCAGTAAGAAACATTTGGAAGCTTTGGATCATTAATTGAATGATCAAATGAACTCCAAATTTGACATGTTTATATTCAAATCAAGCATCTTGATATGTGAAATTTAATGAGCTCAAGATCACTCAATTCCATGGCTGTTAATGCCCTTAAATCATTAAAAAAATCCTATTATAAATGAGGGTCAATATGGATCTTTTGATCGCATGGTTGGGGAAATTACTCATTAAAAGACCAAAATACCCCTCCATCAAATGCTATAAATAGACCACATCTCTTTAATAAGAAGAAGGGGGGAGAAAGAAGAGGAGTTCTAGAGTGCATTTTTTACAGAAGACTCAATAATAACTTTCATTCTTCATATTCGTAAACCACCACCGATCATCGTCTGTCATCCACCGTCGACCACTGTTGGTCATCGCTTCTTTCCGTCACTGACCTTATTCCATCGATGGTCCTTATTTGTAAATATTGTATCACAAATATCATTGTAACATATAACATCCAAATTTGAAAACCCAATTATAACTTCCAAGCTCCGTGGCGGTCCACCACCATCATCCATAACTACCAGCTGCTGCTGACCACTAGCCTACAGTGACCACTATTTACTACTGTTGTAGTCAGGATACGACCGTTGTTCTAACACATGTATTTTTCTCTGTATTGTATAAATATGAATGCAATGTTTGATGTAAAATTGTTACATTCTCCTTAAAATAAATGGTCCACTCAACGACTACGACTTATATGGTCAACCAACAATATTGCAGCCACTAATATAGCCTAGGTGTCCAACTAACCATACTGCATTCATCAAATTTTACCTATGTGACTAGCTACTACTGTTAAAACCTCTAACTACAACCTATGTCGTCAACTAACGATATTACGATCACCAACTACAGCCTTTGTGGTTAGTGACGTGCATTATTTGGTCAAAACCAAAAAATCAAATTTAACCTCAATTCAGTTTTAAAAAGGTATTTAAGTTTTTTGATTTTGAAACCTTAATATTCAGTTTGAAATTATTGATTTGGTATGAATTTTTATCTAACCAAAATTTGATTAAATTTTCTTATTATATTTTAGAGGCATTTGCATACAATCCACCCATTTCCTATGTATTTATATATATAACACCTAAACTCTATTTTTTACATTTATACAACCCAAGTCTGTCATGTCATCAAAAATACAACCATTTTAACTAAAAAAATAAAATAAAATACACCTTGACGTACATAAGTAATGTGACACTAAAGTAAAAAATGAAGTATAAGTGTTAGATATGTAAATACTAGGCATTAAGTGGTATATATTTAAATTTTTCTATAGTTTAATTTCATGAAAAAAAAAATCTAAATTTTACCATATATGTAACATTTTATTAAAATAACTGGAGGATTCATGAAATTAAATTAGTATTTTATGTTTAGGACATGTAATTCATAATGTTTGTCTATAAGCTAAATCCTACAAACAATTAAATTTTGATTTATTTATAACCGGACAGTTAAACCGAATTAAATTTCGGTTCAGTTGTTTGCTTTTATCAAAATTTTGATTGGTTTGACTTTTTGGATATTTGATTTCGTTGCAATAGATTTGAGCAATTTACAAATCGATCCAATTAAAGAGACTGAATGCTCACACTTATTGGTGGTCGGTTACTACTATAAAAGCTTTCAACTACGGACATTATGACCAACTTAGTCGTCAATTATGACATATGTGAGCAACTAACGATATTGCAATTTTCAACCACATCCACTATGACCAACTACTACCTGTGCAACAATCAACTATGACCTTTATGACTGACTACTATTGTTACAACGTCCAACAACAACTTTTGTGGGCAACTATCGCTATTGTAGCAACCGACTACGACTTTTATGATCAAATACATTTGTTGTAGCACAATTACGGCTATTAAATCTGGATAACTATTGTACATATGTAATTATCAACATTATAATTTCATCTTCTTTAATTCAGAAAAAGAGTGAATCTATGTACTTGTGATCATATAGTGAAGCGTTTTGACTAAGTTAAGCCCAGTGTTTTCTTCCCTTTCAAGTCTGTTTTTTCACATAAAAATTGATCTAGTGTCTCTTCGTGCTATTTTTTATTCATCCATATGTAGAACTTTTATTCAATGTTAAAACACTAAATTATCACTCTGTTATCATAAATATTTTGGATCAGAACAATTATATTGACTATTATATATATATATATATATATATATATATATATATATATATATATATATATATATATATATATTTGTAAATTAGCACGAAAATTCATGAAATTCCAACCTTCAAAATTAATACTTCCCATTTAAAATGAAATAAAAAATTTATATGATTTTCTTATGAAGTTATTATTCCATACATTCAACTAATAGTATATATTCTTACATTAATATTATTTAGTTAATATGATACAATAATAAGGGTTGAAAATCAATATAGAAAATGAAGATTACATAAACAAACTTTAAAACTGTAAAACATTATTCAAATAAAAAAATAAAGCTATCAACAAAAGAAAGTCTATTCAATTATGATGCAACCACGCGGAAATGTCGCGCCTGCAATGCCATGTCGATACCTTGCCACGTAGCCAAAGATAACTTACACCAAAAAAGACCAGTAATATATTGACACGCTAACCTTCCTAGCTTTGTAGTCCACGTGTCAACCGTTCACCTGCTAGAAGTTATCTTTGCTGTGAGTCTGTATTTTTTAATCAACATGGAAAACTGTGATTAGCGACAAATGATGAATTTTAGAACTGAAAATTGACAGTAAAGTATGGTTTAAACTCATATAAAAATATTATGAATAAATAAAGTATTTAAAATTAAAAGTTTTTTTATGTAGAAGCATTTTCTTAGAAAAAAAAAAATTGAAATAAAAAAATGAAATAGTACTTAAAAGACATATTAAGATATTTTTCCCTTATAAGATATTTCAGTTTTTTCTCTATATAATTGAAGCGCTTATTTCATCATGATACTGTAAGTAAATTAATGTTCGGAGTCCAGTGATTACTTGTCATGTGACAAGTGGGTCTCACTATAATACACTGGTTGCGAAAATTTTTTAAAGGAGTGAACATAATTTACTACGTGGCTAGGGGTGTAAACGAACCGAATACGAACGAAAAGAGCTAGTGTTCGTGTTTGAAATATTCGAACACATTACTGTTCGTGTTTGGTTCGTTTAACAAACCGAACGAAAAAAAATTCTTCTTGTTCGTCTCGTTTGCCTATCGAACGAATCCAACACGAATTTCCTGGTGAACCGAACAAGAACTGTTTGCGAACAACGAGTTTTTTTGAGAGCCTTAGTTTTGATAGCATACTTCCTCAAAATGAAACAAATTGATCAAACATTCCGTACACACCAACTAATCCATACTTTCTCAAAATTAAGCAAACCAATTATGCCGTTTATGATTTTATTTAAGATTCTATTTTAATATATAGTATATTAATTATAATACTATAAAATTTTTATTAATATAATTAATACTATAATATTATTACTGTTATTAATAATTTATCATATATTATAATTTATAGAAGTTTAATTATTTAAAATATGATAAATTTTTATAATATATAATTATTTTTAAAATATCATAAATTTTTTTATATATAATTATTTTAAAATTATTTTATATTTCGAACAATAAAAAATCAAATATAAATGAACACATCACTATTCATATTTGATTCATTTAATAAACTGAACGAGAAAAATTATATCTCATTTATTTAACAAAAGAATCGGACATGAAAGGCGAATCGAACACTAACTGTTCACGAACTTTTTTTCCGACAATCCTATCTGTGGCAAGCGTTTGCTGAACTTTTTAAGTACGGTATAGTAATTTTCTTTAGCGTGATGGGGACACAATCATGATATTATTTTAGCGAAAAAATCATGCTCTTAGTAAAGATAAAAACATAATCATGAAATCCTTTTATGAAAGCATAAACGTAAACTAAGAAGAGTCTATATATATCTGCTCACAAAACCAGTGTTTTTACTCCATTAGGTTTGGAGCATGGAGGAAGAGAAGAAGAGGATGAAGATAATGGATTCAGAGGAATTGGAGACCATCGCCTTTGCTGTCGCGGCATCCTTTTTCATCTCCGGCCTAAAAGCTTTCCTTCCTTCTGTTTTCCGGCATTGGCTGCACACCTTCTCCGCCGCTGCTCCACCACCTCTTCTATTCCTCCTCCTCCACCTCACCGTTGCTTCCATTGTTTTGGTCTCTATTCATCAAAAGTTGCTTATTTCCGCCAACCTTCGATATAGCGGCTGTAAAAGGAAGAAGAGCTCTGCTAACGAGAAGAATGTATGGGAAGAAGGAGAAGCAGAGGAGGAGGAAGGTGATGCAGAGGAGCTTAATGCGAAAGTGGATGCTTTTATAAAGGAGTTCAGGCAGCAGCTTAGAATGGAGTCGCTTTCTTCATCAAATATGTAGTATAACATTGTGCTCAGATTGTGATTTAAACTTAAATAATATATTTTTAATTGTTTTTTTTTTTTTTTGCTTTTTTTTTGTTTTGTTTGGATTCAACATTTGTATAACCTAGAATGCTTTATATATTTTTTAAATAATTTTTTATTAATAAATTAAAAGAATATCTGCTGTATATATTAGACCAAAGTTTGCAAAATTTTTCTATCTTTCCCTGAATATAAGAAAGATAATTATGAGAGGCTCTTTCACCGCTGACGGATTCTGAGATGGGAAGGGAACGCAGTTTTCCGTTTGGGGTAAAGTGGGATTCTGGCGCTTTTTTTGGAGGCTTTGGAGGTAGGGCCTGCAAATTGGAAGGAGCTCACTGTTATTACACTGCTCCATCTTTGTAGAGATTCCGAGTGGAGTTTGCTGTTATCTTAGTCTTCTTTCTTCCACATCAAACACATGGTTATTTCTCGCCGCCGGTGATCTCCATTGCCGGCGATATGATGGTGACTGGGATTATAGGTTCACAACTGGGCTTTTTTTTCTTTGCTTTTGTTATTTTTTTCTTTCATTAGATGCATTTGTATGATGCTTCTTGTTTTGGAATGAACTGATTTTCATTAAGTAGGGAATGGTAGATATTAGTATTGCTTGATTGCTTTGGGAAGTGGTTTTAGTAGGTTGAATACAGATTTATGCTTGAACCAGATTGATTGATCTAATTTGACTTTAATTCAAATTGTAGGCCAAATGAAAATTTTATTATAATTTAGTGTTAAACTTATATGAGATGGTTATTAATTTGATTTGGAAAATTGTCCTATTGGAGATTTTAATTCAATATTATGCTATATACTTTTTATACTGTTCTGAACTCATTTTTTGCTTCTCAAGCAACAAATATATTGCTTAGACAGGTATGTTGCAAATAACTTCAAAAAGGCAGATTAGTCATTTATTCAGAAATAGCTGCAATCAATGACTTTTCAAACAAATCTCCTCAAACAATCAAGTAGAACTTATCTCGGATCAACTTCGATCAACAACTTATCGGGATAAGTTCGTTTATCCGGTAAGTTCGTTTATCTGCAGCTGTCTTAAACATACTCTTAATAAAACCCCTACGTAGTAACCTCAGGTCAACTAAATAATATATATATATATATATATATATATATATATATATATATATATATATATATCAGTAATATATTTCATAATATATATGTAGTTCATCTCAAAAGTAATGATCATATATATAAATCAGAATGAAGCTCACTTTCATGTATCGATGCACACTAAATCACTAATATTGAAGGGTCTACATCACTGCTTTAACAAGTAATAATAAGAATGACTATATCCACTATAGTTGTTTGATGCTTTAGTGATCACTTGCAGAAGAACTCAAAATATTCATCTTAATTTTTTTTAGTTTGATTCTTTAGAGTTCTTTTCACCACTAATTAAGACTATTTATTAATTACGCTTCCTCATCTCTTCTTTAATTAAAATTTTGTCCGACTAAATTCTCTTTATGAGCGTCTAATGAACTCTCTAATATGTTTATTTTCTACTTTTACTCTTTTTGAGCTCAATCTGTTAAGCTGACATTCAAGATATTATTTCTTACTTAACTAATTATTACTTTAGTTACTGTACATCAAAAATATCACCGCACAAATCTCGAAAAAATTCAACTGATTTCGTTGAACATACAACGAAGGATTGCTAATATAGTTCCCTTTGGTTGGAACTACAAGCTGACTGAACAATAGCTCTGCTGAACAAAAGAGCAGGATGCACCAAATCCAAGGGGTATGTAGACAACTATAGCTTGCTCCCTTGAACGATTTTCGAGATTCTTCATAGAGATGACTAAAATGCACCTCAATATCTTTCAGGTACTCTCAGAAGCCCTCTTATCAAAGGAGAACTATCCGTCAGATTACAGTAATACACCATCTGTTTGATAGTCCAAGTTTACAAAAAAGACAAGTGGGCCTCCACCATGGATTTTTTCAGAAAGCCAATCGAAGAAAGTCTAGCTGACCGAATGATTGTCGGACAACTGGATGACAACACCAGCACGTTGTGAAAAACGATAACAATAAAGTGAAAAACTTGATAGAGAAAAATTCGCAAATCAAAAGAACACACAGATTTATGTGGTTCGACAAATTGCTTACGTTCACGGATTTGCAGAGGACTTTATTACTTTGAAGAATTACACCGTCGATCACCCCAAAGTTTACAAGAAATAACAATCTCTCTCTCTCTTCCTCTTTTCTCCTTCTCTCTCTCTCTTCCTCTCTTCTCATTCTCTCTCTCTATTCTCACTACCCGTGAGTTGCGTGAGAAGCAGGTGAAAAAGGGAATAAGAAAACCAAGCTTTCTATTTTCTTTCTTCCCATAAGCAAAAGCGAAGAAGCAGGTTTGAGAGTTAATCTTTGGCTGCTTGCAAATCCCTTTGTAAAACAATGATAGAAGCCCATTTAAGGAAGTAATCAAGGCATAAAAAGGAAGCTCAGCAAAATTCCTCTTCTGCTTCAATTCAAAAAATTAATCAAGGAGGCGGGAGATTTTTAGGGAAGGAGTTAAGAGCAATTAATTTAGCAATTAATTAGCTGCCAAATTGCAATGGATCGAGCTCCACCTTCCCCAATAACTCTCCCACTTGGAGACTGGGACACTAACTGTATCATCCACTGCCTCGTCATCATTTTCCTCAAATGTAATATCCTCCACCTCTACAACTCAAAAGTTCCGGTCTTCATGCTAGAAGACCAATTAAAGTCGAGCACAAATTCAGCTTCTCAAGAATAACACCCTTAGTCGACATATCAGTGTCAACATAGCATTGTACCTCCAAGCTCTTTTCTAAGTTACTTTTGTATCTTCTTACAACTCCCACTGCATGGGCAATATACCGCCTCTTCTGAAAGTATTTTTGAACAAGTCCAACCTTGTACCTCTTGGTGCCATCAAGCTCAGTCTTCACCCAGAACATCTACTTGTTGTGCATTGTCTTCTTCCTTAGTGGAAGTTCTGTCAACTCCCAATCTGATTCCTTGACAGGGAATCCGACTCCCCCTTCATGGCTAACTCTCACTTGCTTGAATTTTCATCTTGCAAGATTTCTTTATACCTCTGTGGTTCTCCACCACTATCAGCGGAATATTAGGAATGGGTGCCCCGGACCCACCCTACTCGTCACTTTCATCACTGCCATGCACTGTGACCTCTAGTAGATCATCAAATCTTACTTTTCTACTATGGTCAACTGTAGTCATATATAGCGTGTTCGTTCTCTTATCCCGAGCCAACACCAATGCTTATTTGGTAACCTTCCAGGTGCTATCTGAGAACACTACTGAATGACCACCCTCATTGAGTTGCCCAACAGAAATGAGGTTTCTCTTCAACTCAAAAACGTGCCTAACTTTTCGCAAAGTCCATTTGCTCTTGTTCGGGAGTGCAATATCAACCTCTCACATCACCTCCACATCCAAAGCTTTTCCACCAGCCAAATATATCTTCCCAAAGTTACCTGTAACATAATTTCGCATCAGCTCACAGTGGGAAGATGTATGTGAGAAAGCACCTGAATCCAGTTTCCAATCATCAACAGAACTGTGAACTATCAGCAATAGTGCATCTTATATTTCTTCAGTTACACATGTGCGCTATCATTATCCTTCTTCTTAGGATTTTTGTAGTTCTTTTTTATGTGGCCAACCTTACCACAATTCTAGCAGGTTACTTGCTGACAAGACTTTGATTTTGATCTTTATTTATTTGAGTTCCTGTCTTGTGATCTCCCTCTATAATCAACAATTAGTGTCGAACAAACACAAGCTCTCGCCAGAATCTTTCCTGTGCATCTCCTCAGCTAAAATTAAATCACAAATATCATCGTATTTCAGTTTAGATTTACCTGCATAACTGCTAACTGCCATCCTCATGATTTTTCAACTATTTGGCAATGAAGCCAACAATAACAGAGCACGTATCTCATCGTTAAAATCAATTTCCACATATGATAATTGATTTATGGTAGTACTGAAATCATTCAAATGTTGAGCAACAGACACACCTTCCACCATTTTTAAATTGAATAACTTCTTCATCAGATGTACCTTGTTATTTTCCGATGAATTTTCATACATACATGATAAATGTGCCATGAGATCTACAGGTTTAATCTAACAACCCCCAGAACCTGTCGATCCAGCAAATTCCATGCAGCCTCGTCCATCTTTTCATGTGAAGTTTCTTCCCATGGAAGTAGTCCTCTATCTACACCCTCTAATAACCAAAATCTGTGTCATTAAACTTCTTGATCCATGATGTCATCACTTCGTCTTCGCCATCATTCTTCCTTTGATTTAAACCAAAGTTCTGATATCAGTTGTTGTGAAAAATGACGGCAATAAAGCGTAAAACTTGATCGAGAAAAAATTCACAAATCAAAAGAGCACAGATTTAATCGGTTCAGCAAATTGCCTACGTTCACGAAGTTGCAGAGGATTTTATTACTTTGAGGAATTACACCGTAGATCGCCCCGAAGTTTACAAGAAACTCTATTCCTCTCTTCTCCTCGCTCTCTATCCTCACTACCCGTGAGTTGCATGAGAAGTAGGTGAAAAAGGGAATCCAAGAAAACCAAGCTTTCTATTTTCTTTCTTCCTGTAAGCAAAAATGAAGAAGCAGGTTGGAGAGTTAATCTTTGGCTACTTGCAAATCTCTTTTTAAAACAATGATAGAAGCTTATTTAAGGAAGTAATCAAGGCATTAAAAGGAAGCCCATCAAAATTCCTCTTCTGCTTCAATTCACGAACTTAATCAAGGAGGCGAAAGATCTTTAGAGAATGAGTTAAGAGCAATTAATTTAGCAATTAATTAGCTGCCAAAATTGCACTGGACCGAGCTCCACCTTCCCCAACACAGCAGGTCATTAAGTTACATTCTTTTTAGTAGTTCCAAATATCGAATGTTGCTAATATCAGTTACGGATCCCGGAGTCAGTTACAGATATGAAGATGTGCATTAATTACTTGTAAAGTTCTTATTAGAATAGGAATAAATATGTAAATTACTGATCTTTCGATACGGGTGTCATTTCTTCAACAAGAGACTATTGAACTTATTCTTTGAGAACTTGTGTTATTATACACTATACTTCTCTCCTTTTGGCTCTTTCTCGAGTACTCTCATCCGTCCAACGCTTTATTTATTGGGTGTGATCCATATGACATTTTTGAATTTAACAACTATATAAATAAAACTTTCTCTGCCTGGCAATTAAAATGTTAATTTATTGATGATGTGATTAAAACATCAAAAATAATTTTCGTAAATAAAATCCTAAGGCTTGTTCTCTACATGCATGCAAGCCACTGTGTTGATAACAAGATTGAGATTTGATCTGGGCTTTAGGCGGGCGGGCGCGCGGGCGGGCCGACGGTATGTGAAAACGATTTTTACAAAATATGCGGGCTTGGCTGTGAAAAAATTAAAATTTTGCGGGCTCCGCTGGGTCTGAGCCCACTTTGACTTAGTCAAAACCCGAATGAGCATGACTCGAGCTAAGCGGCCCTCCCATCGGCCCGGTCTCATAAATATATTTCATGATTGCAAGTTTTTGAGGTAATTAATTTCTTCATTCTTTCTCTTATTTATCTAGCCATAAATTTTGAATTTTATATTAATACCAACCAAACCTTTTATATTTATCACTTTAAAATTTTTTATAAAAAAATTAAATACAACTTCCATGCATATATAAGATGACAAATATATAAAAAATGAAGTCCATGTGTTAGATATGTAATTAAATAGAATTGATGAGTAGTATGTGTGTAAATCCTTTTTTTTTATGGTATTTTACTCAACTTTTTATATTTACATATCAAGATGTTTTAAAATCTTTAGTATTTCTCGTGTATATATTTGCTATTAAATTCACTTAAATATATAAGAAAAATTAATACATATAAAATCAATTAAAAACTCTTATCGCACATCCTTTCATGTTTCATATGTTCAAATTACATATTTTTTAATATTTTAAATCAACAACATGATTCCAGAAAAAATATTAAATATTTTATTATTTATTTCTTTTTGGATATAAGAAATCACTTTTCTTTTAAAGCTTATGGCTAGTTGACCCATTTAGTAGAGGAGTGTGGCTAAGAAATTATAAATAGAATCTAAGCTCAAGCCCAACCCAAGCCCGCTTTGATTAGTCAAAGACCAATTAGGTCCGGCCCATGCCAAACCCGACTCACCCACTTCCTAGGTCTAATTGAGATCAATAAATCTCTCTGCAATTCAATCTTAAAAGTTCTCTATGTGAAATAAAACTCCAAGAAGTTTCTCTTTCTTCCTCAAAATCTTCTAAAAGTTTTTATATCTTATCATGCAGTATCATATTATTTTACATATCAACTTATTGTTATTTTATATATTTTACATCAAAAATATGACCACACTAATCTGGAGAAAATCCAGCAGAAGACACAAAGAGGATACCAAAGGATTACATTAGAATAGTCAAAGGACAGAGGCGTCAAGCATCATTCCATTAGATCGGATCATGGGTGGGCCAAAAAAAAAAGAATATCCAAACGAAAAAATTTGTGCACCTAATCTGAGGGACAGTAGTGTGTCATCAACACACTAAACCAAATTTTGGAATCCCTCATAAAGAGAACCAACGGTCACCCTGTCGAACAACTTTTCAACCCTCTATGAAGACCTCTTATCCAAAGGAAAAATACAGGTAAAATTATGTTGACGCACCCCCTGTTGGAAGGTCTAAGTTCATCATATATATAAGAAGGTCTTTACGGAGTGTTCCCTCAAAAAGGCCACCCGACCAAAGGACTCCCAGCTAACAAAAGGATTTTTAATTGATCAAACAATTATCAGTCAACCAAATGTTAATATCAGCAGATCATTAATACCCCACTTTAAATAGTTATGAATGCAAACTATGCCAATAACTATTACAACTATTAAATGATCCCATAGTGAGTTACAAATATGTAAATGTGTGATGACACATTAATCACCTACGTTCTTATTTAAATAAAGTCAAACATGTAACTAACTAGACACTCCATATAATCTATAAAAAGGATGTTCATTTCTTCAAAAAAAGACTACTGAGTCTATTACAAGAAAACATGTGTTATTGGGCGCACTACTCCTTTCTCTCTTTTTCCTCTACTCCTCTCATATGTAAACGCTCTATTTCTTGGACATGACCCATAGGACATTTTGGGATTTAACATCCTAGAAGGTGTGGTGAGCATGGAGTCATGCTTTCGACAAGAAGAGGAGCGTGTTATGGAGAAGGTACCTAGTTGGAGGAAACTTCTAACATGGATTCCGTTTGAGAATTTGTACAATAATAAATTTAGGAACTCCATGACCAAATAGCAGGACAAATGACAAAATTGATCTGCATTGTGCTTGAAGGGGAGCACAAGCTCTTCCATAACCAAATCCTCAAGCACCTGGGATCTAAGGTCGTCACACGACTCAGACAGCCAAACAAGTTGAAGAATCCCAGTACCAAGTGAGAGTTGGGTCCAAGCCATGGAACATACCACAAGTGGGGCAAATAAAATTCTACCACATGTTGGGACAAATTCTTTTGTCAGATTATTGATGCATTGACTCCCGAGATGTTCAAGGTTCCATCTTTACAGCCCTACAAAAGGTTGGAGAGACCTAGCTGATCACATTGTCTTCTTTGAGTTAGTTATATGACTTCTCAAAGTTTATGATGCTTTGAAGTGTTAATTATTCTACACTACACTAAGAGATTTGACCCTCAAATGGTTTAGTGAACTTCTATTAGGAATTATCTCTTCCTTTGGTGAGTTCAAGAAGCCATTCACGATGCAGTTCGTTGGCGCTCTAAAGACCCAAAAAGACTCGAAAGCTCTATGACACATCAAACAAGGGCTGAATGAGAGCCTTCGAGCATACTTCACTCTATTCTAGAAAGAGATGCTAGAAGTGTGAAACCTTGAGCCTGTGATAGCAAAGGCCGCCCTAGTGTAAAGGCTAAGAAGTGTTAATGCTTTGGGTTAGTAATTCTGAGTTGAGATAAATTTCTTAACTTTGTCTGGCTCACTGGACACTGAACATATATCTTTCCTTTCTTAGGTTCGTTAGTTTTTTTAACACATTGACCTCAACAAGAATGGATGCTTTGGCTTTATAATCTAGGATGGGTTCCAGTATAGCTATTGCACGCTACCAACTTAGGATCGCTAAGCCTATGTAGTGTGGACTAGAGGAACAAGCTAGCATTGACTCTTCATTATCGGGATTAAGCTCTGATGTGGCCCCCACACAGAGCCATTTGATTCATTACTTTTAACATATTTTCGGGTACTATAATAGTACCTTGATTAATCTAAACTAAGTCTGGAGTAAGCAATATCCTTGTCTGGGAACTTTCTTAGTTTTATCCTTTTAAAACTACGCAACAAACAAACACAAATCAACACACAATTAACATACACAAATTACCCAACATCTCTTACTTATCGGTTCATTGACTTCGGTCATTGCATAGGATTTGATAAGTCAATGTCTTGATCCTGTAAACCTAGTAGAGCGCAACTCTCTGGTATAGTCACTACACATCGTAGAAGAACACTTAAAAGCCCAAAAGCCCAATGGTTAACTTTTAAGACAACTGGGTTAGTGCTTAAAATAGATGCCAATCCCTAAACTATCTAATTCAAACTGATCACCTGACTTGCATTCAGTTTAGATCCCTATTTTATCTATCCAGACCAAGTCCCCCATATGCACCCCTTAGGTTAAGAATAAATTCCAATATTATTTTACTAACGTGTTCAGGCACAGTAAAACTCACATCACAACTTCTCAATATAATCAAAAGAAAATCCCCAAATCAACTTCTCAATTAATCATACAAATCTTTCTCGCTGACTAGTTTCAGAATGAATAATAAGCTCCAGCAATGTCCTTGTTAATCTCGTCACTTTGTCTATCTCCTAGGTTGGATGTTAGTCAACTTGCTTTCCTTCCTAGTATAGACACATTCTCTTAGTCTCCCTAAGTAGTCTTCAAGATGAATGATAAGCTCCGATTATATCCTTCATGATCTAGTCATTTTTGTCTATTCTCTAGAATTGGATGTTTGACCCCCTCACTTTACTTCCTGGTATAGACACATTTTTCTCAGTCTCCCTGACTAGTTTTTCAAGATAAATGATAAGCTTCCATCCTGATCTAGTCATTATGTGCATCTCCTCGGTTAGATTTTAGTCTCCGTGCATTCCTTCCTGGTATAGACACATTTTCTGTCTTTTTTACTAGTTTTCAAGATGACAGCTTTATCCTTTCTAATCTAGTCATTGTATCAATCTTTTAGGTTGGATGTCAGTCTCTGTGTTTTCCTTTCGAATATAGGCACATTCTCTCAGTTTCTTTTACTAGTTTTTCAGGATGAATGATAAGCTCCAGCATTGTCATTCTTGAACATGCCCCTTTTTAGTCTAGTGTGATCACACCAGGCCTGGATGTGACCATGCCCAGAAATACCTTGGCGTGTTACGCTTATTCTGGGAGTGACCACGCTCAGACATATCGCGGCATGGTCATGCCTAATCCTGGGCCCACGCCTAGGAATATTTGTGTGATCACTAAGCACAATCACTTCCCGTGCCACACCAGTGGTCTGAGGCATTCATCCACGAGTCCCAACACGAAATGTTGCGTCATTTCACTAGCGGCGATCTATGGCATCTCTAACCGCCAGACTAATCATGTTTGTCGACTCACCACTCAAATTGAAGGCCAAAGAGGTCTTTGCAACCGCCTTCCCAGCCTATAAATAGGCATCTTTAACAAATGTCTTTCATCACTACGCAGTTAGAGATGGTAATTACAAATGGTTGCCTGTTGATTCAGAATGGGAGAAATATGAGAAAATCAGAAAATTTCTTTCAGTTTTACATAATGTTACAAAGATGATCTCTGACACTTTATATCCTACTTCTAATATATTTTTACCAGCAGTTTTGCATATTAAGAAGATTTTGATTGAGGAGTCATTGTCAGAAGATTACTACATGAGGAATATGGCTATGAGTATGCAACTTAAATTCAATAAATATTGGGGGGAATGCAATATTCTTATGTCCATTGCAGCAATTCTGTTAAAGCTAAAATTTATTAGCTACACTTTCCCAAAGATATACTCACTTGAGGAGGTTGGGCAAAATCTTAAAATAGTTGAAGATGTCATGTGGGAAATATATGCAGATTATGCTGTTGATTGCAATGTTTCCAATGAGGGTTCCTCATCTGCAGTTGATCCTACAAGTTCCTCAAGTCATTTTGACGTCATATTTGGGTTTCAAGATTTCTTTGTAGCTTCTGGTTCTATCGAACCGTCGAAACCGGATTTACAAGTATATCTCGAGGAGGGATTATTTGTGTGTTCTAGTGAAACTTTTGATGTGCTCGATTGGTGGAAGATGAATACATTGAAGTATCCCCATCTTTCAATTATGGCTCGAGATATTCTTTCAATACCTATAACCACGGTTGCCTCAGAATCAGCTTTTAGTGCAGGCGGTAGGGTGTTGGATGATTACAGAAGTAGTTTATCTACTAAAACGGTTAATGCATTGATTTGTGCATCTAGTTGGATTCGATCTAGTCAACAAAATACAAAGTCATTAACAGTAATCCTTTTATTAAGTATACCATTTTTACTTATTCGCAATAGAAGATATTAATATTTACTTTATTTATTTCTTTTCAGCAAGAGAATTTTGATGAGGAAACGCTTAATATTCAACTTTCAGACATATGATCTAAAGCAAATTCATTCTTCTGTAACATTGGAGCAATTAACATTTTAAACATTTTGACAGTTTCTGGAACATTCCTTTAGCTTTATTTTGCTTTATTATATTTGTTGGATCTTTGAAGAAAACATTTTATTATCTTTGAAGCAAATTCATGAGTGGTATGAGCTAATTAAGATTTGAGACACCCCTATTATTACTGCCAGCAGTCTCTGAAAGTTTATAATTGAGATGGATTTTTATTACTTGGTTTTTATTGCTGCCAACAGTTTCAATGGCTTATGAGATGGGTTTTTATTGCTTGGGTTTTATTGCTTCTGGGACATGTTTGCCTGCAGTTTTTCTGTAACGTATATTAAAAGATTAAATAAAGCTTTAGATTTTTTGCTTATGAGAGAATCAGCAATTCCCAGACTCAACTGGTGAGAGGGCAGTTTCTCCTGTAAGTCAGGTGAGACGTCATTTTTACTTCAAATTTACTTTGGAAAAACTGTGTGGTATGATTATACTTCATTTCATTTTTTATCTTTCACCTATTCTGAAACTGGAAAACTGAAGGGGTCATGAGATTTCATTGGCATTAACTATTACTTCTCCTTGTATGTGGCTAATGACACTAGTACTCCCAAGATATGCCATCGAGATGCTAGTTCAGACATGTTTGCCTGCAGTTTCTCTGTAACGTATATTAAAAGATTAAATAAAGCTTTGGATTTTTGGGCTTCTGAGAGAATCAGCAAGTCCCAGATTCAACTGGTGAGAGGGCAGTTTCTCCTGTAAGTCAGGCGAGACGTCATTTGGGGAGTGAGATTGCTTTTGCTGGCGCATTTCAGATTTTAATGCTTCTTTGATATTATATTGCATTGGCAGGAGCCAGGAAGAAACAGCTTGGAAAAAAATTCTTAGAAACTGAGGTGGTCTTCATAATATTGTACTGGTGATGTCTCTTATAAATCTCAATGCATTATGTGATTGTAAAGTTTGAAGGTTGTTGCCTGCTTGTAAACGGTGGCAGTAGCGCTAACTTATCTTAGAGGGCATAGAGGGTGCAACAGGGAGCTGAAACATCTTATTTGCATTTAACTTTTTTTCTTAAGTAAACTGTGAAGCATTAGAATATTTGGGTGTTACTGAAATTTTTAACGCATCAGGAAGCATTCGTTTGTAGTTCATGCAACCTCCATATCAGAAAAACGATGTATGGGACTATTAAAAATTTAAGTCATCTTTGATATTTGAATCTTACTGTAATTCGACTGTGAAGGATGCTAGATAGGCTCGCACTACAAAATTATTTGAGAAAGGAAAACTCGCGGATTTATTCTTCAAATGGGGCAAACTGTTGATGAATGGAACTCAGACATGGGAGTTGGAAGCCTGCGAAACATTATTAATTCCGACTTCAATGTAAATGTGCTTGAAAATCTTAAACCATACAAGTATTGGAGGATTTGTTTGATGAAGCAGGAGCAGCAGCATATGACTGTTTCTTTCCTTGCTTATCGAAACTCTTCCACGATAACAACCCAAATCTGCAAGCAAGGCTTCTATAAACTGCCCAAATCTGCAAGAAAATGAAGATACAAAACATCGGATGGAAGGCTTCTTTGAACTGCAAGCAAGGCTCCAAATCTGCAGTAGTTGCCCTATTAGCATTCCACTCCTCCAATCATTGCAATAGAGTATTATCTTACTCTATTGCAAAGTATGAGCTTGCTTTTGTTCTATTTTTTGTTAAATTATTGTTTTGAATCTCCATTTCAGGGTACTATCAGTTTGATCAGTTGATCATCAACACTCTAGATTGTAATGCTTCTTTGATATTATATTGCATTGGCAGGAAGAAACATCTTGAAAAAAAATTCTTAGAGTTTGTGTATAAAATGCACATCGGATGGTATCTAGCTTTATGTATGTAAATGCCCCAAAAAATGATATGATATACACCATCTCATCTTTAGATAAACCTATTATAGTTGCTGGCTTATTTTGGTGAAATATAGCCTTATTATATCGATCTCAGGGAAAGCTCATATTGCTTCACCATGATATTTGTTACTTTATTTGTTGTATAGTGCAACATTTGCTGTACAGTTTTGGTTGCTTCTCTTCTATGATGCTCCTGCATTGAAGAAAGCTGAATTGATGTTGCAGACGCAAGTGATGCTGCCAGAAGGATATTAAAGCTTACCTATTACCATCTAATATTTTTTTACTCTTTTAGTTGATATCTGTTGTTACTTATTTTTGAATCTATTTGTGCAGGAGCACCATTCCAGTTAAGCTAGCTACTTCGCATGCAAAGAGAGCCTTTGGTGCTGCTGTGCAAGGATATCTGCTAGATATTTGCTAGATATCTGCTAGATATTTGCTAGTTGATATCTGCTACATATTTTTAGGAAGATTTACGTGCATACCACTCAGCTGTTATGTATTTATATATCTAACACCTAAACTTCAATTTTTACATACATATCACCTTAACTATTCATGATAGCTGTATTTCATCTTTTAAAAGTTAAAATGGTGGTATTTCTTATGAGAAATGAAAGATTTGGCTCATACTTTCATGAGAAATGATGTGTATTTCATCTTTTATGTACTCCATGCCTGCAATACTTTTTTGGATTTCATTTTTTGAAGTATCTTTTGAATTGCAGTGTTCTCAAAGATCTTAATTACTCAAGGGTTGCTAAATACACTTCTGTGAGAAGCAGTCCCCATAACCATTTCAGCGGTTGTTGAATTGTAGTGTTCCCAAAGTTCTACTCGTTAAAAAGGTGATATTGATTGTCATTAAGAAGATTTGGTTGGTATAAATGTAAATGATAAAATGTAATTGTTCGTAACTGTGTCTTTTTTCAGATGTGGGCTGCTTGGCGTCATGTAGGCGAGCTGGACAAGGAGCGGGAGCTAGATGCCGCACCGGCCGATCCATCTGAAGGCGGGTATCGGGCAGCTTTTTTAGAAGAACGGAACATGCTCAGTTGCTCACATTAATGTTGGGTTTCTTCCGAATATTATTCTGCTTGATGTGGCTCCTCTTACTCTTGGTATCGAGACTGTTGGTGGTGTCATGACTAAGTTGATTCCGAGAATTATTATTTTACCCTTGTATAGTATACAATGTATACTGACAAATAGTAGAGAGATTTCAATATTTTAAATCAGGCTATTCGCTGTAAATTGGATGTTTGTATCAGGCTTCCCAATGATATTTGCGATTATATTTCTCCATGTTTATTCATATGATTATATGATATAATGATTTAGATACTTTTTTATTTTTTGTTGCATTAACGTGCATTTTTTATATGGTTTTTCTAAGCACAAAAAAAAATTCATTAATAATATAAATAATTTCGAACAATTCGAACAATTCGAACAGGCAAACGATTCGAACGATTCACACATTTCGAACGATTCGAACATTTCGAACGATTCGAACAAGTCAAACAATATGAACATTTCGAACAATTAGAACTAATTTCGAACAAATCGAACCAAACACGAACATTAAGATCACGAACATTTTCGAACACGAACCGAACACGAACAAATCGAACTTCAAACGAACCAAACACGAACACTAGGTCTGTTCGTTCGTGTTCGGTTCATTTACACCCCTACTCTACACAACACATTCTCCATCCTCCACAGACTCTAGCACTTACCTTGGACTACTCAAATAGAGAAAGAAGGAAGAAGAAATCCTTTGGTGAGCCTCCTCCTCCTCTGATTAGCCTTCTCTTTAGCAACTCTCCTCTTCCTTCCTCTGTTAATTAAGGGTGCGTTTGGTTCAGCTTATCTGTTGCGGTGGCGTTTTCAAAACGCCAGAAGCTTGTTTGGAAAACACGTTTCACAAAATTATCCAAAAACGTGATTCCTCGGATTATTTAAAATTACACTGGTCGCGGATCGCGGGGTCCTACCCCCGATCCGCGATTCATTATTCACTTCCGCTTTTTACCCTCGCAAGCTCTAACCTTAGCAGCGCCTCCTCCCTCGCATCTACAGAGAAGCGTCGATCCTGCGAAGCACCCGGCCAATCCTGCGAAGCACCCGGCCAATCCTGCGAAGCACCCGACCTTCCTCGCTCTCCAGGTTGAAATCCGGCCGGCCGATCCTGCGTAGCACCCGACCTTCCTCGCTGTCCCCGGAATCGCCTTCCTCGCTCGGCTCCTACACAAACAAGGTAACTTCACATCTTTCTTATCGCGTAAGTCCTCCGAACGGGACGCACCCTAATCAAGGATTTAGGGCTGAAATCCGTGAAATCCGTGAAATCCAGGTTTATCAAATCCGTGATAGACAGAAGGAAGAAAACCCATAGATTAGGTTTGGCAAGAATTTTGGTTTCTTTTGCAGATTCTGGTTTCAAGTTATAGTTTGATGAATTCATATATACGATTTTGATATATACATAGCTTGATGAATTCATATATACAGTTTTGACATTTGAATACAATGTCATATATACAGTTTTGATAAGACATTTGCAAAATTTTTTGATATTTGGTTGTTTAGTTTGATGAATTCATAGTGTAGAATAAAATAAATGAAAGGGATCAACTAAATGCATGGTGTAGAATAAAACAAATTCTTTGTAGATTTGAGAATAATTATATTTTGAAATAAGATTTTATATTTTAAAATAAAATTTCATATTTTAAAATAATTTTAGCAATAAGAAAGAGTAGAAACAATTTTTTTCTACAACTAACTGCAAATAGTCGTTCTTAAAACGTAGAAACCAAACAGTCTAACAGATTATTCATTTCAGGGGCATAATAGTCATTTATCCACAATCAGCTGCAAATAAGCTGTTTTCCAAATGCTCAAACCAAACATACAGACAGATTATCCGGATCAGCTGCTGATCAGCAGATTATCCGGATAGCAGATTATCCGGATAATCTGATTATCCTGATAATCTGAATAATCTGCAGCTGCGCCAAACAGACCCTAAATCACTTATTTTGGAGTTTGAGTTTAGGCTAGTTTAATCCACTTAATAGCCTTGAATTAGGCTTGGGTTTGGGCTCGACTCAGGTCAACCCAAACCCAGCTTAGCCTTGATCTAATAGTAGGCTTAACCCTAACCTAAACTCTAACCTAAACCCTGATCTAACCCAAACCTAATAGTGGGCTTAGCCCTAACCTAAACCCTGACCTAACCAAAACCCAAACTCAAACCTAAACCTTAACCCATTTAACCTCAAACCTAACTCAAAACTAAACTTTAACCCATTCAAGCTCAACCCTAACTCAAACCTAAACCTTAACCCACTTAGGCTCAACCCAAGATCAAATATAAACCCAATCTAACCCTAACTCAAACCTAAACCCAACCTAAACCTAACCCAACAGTAGGCTTAACCCAAACCTAACTCTAACTCAACCCCAAGTCTAACTCGACCCAAACCAAGTCTGACCTGACCTAACTTAGGTCTGACTTGACGCAATCCAGGTTTGACTTGACCCAACTTAGGTTTGACTTCACAAAAACTTAAACTAATCCAAGCTAACCTAGATCAAACCATGTTAACCCAATTTAACTAAGGTTAAATCGAATCCCAAACCAGCTGACCCATATCATAACTCAGCTCAATCCTAACCTAAGTCTAATCCAAGGCTCAATATATATTGTTTGCTTTGTTTCACATGTCATTTCATCTTTCATTCCATTTGTAGCCTTTGAAAGAAAAAACAAAATGACAAAATTATTTACATAAAACAAAAAAAATAAAGATAAAAATCTCTCAAAAGATGGTCTTCTCCACAAACATCAAAATAAAATCTTAAAATAAACTCAAAACTTAGCGAAACTTTTATTTCTCAACATAACCAACAAACCTAGAAACTGAAATAATACATGAATTAAATACTGAATCTCGAATAACATTTAAAATACACTAAGATAAAGAATTAGAAGAAAACCTAGGTAGATTTGAAATGAACCTTAGGTTTGCTAATTTAGACATCAAACTGAGGATCATACAATAACCCAGGTTAGTCTGATTATAGAAACCTAGGTCAGTTTGATAGGTACCCAAGTTAGTGTTAAAGATTAGAACATACAAAACACAAAACCTACTGCCCAAGACTAGAGGGAATGTCTTAGAATGCTGTAACCCATGGTTACTAACAAAGGTATTTCAGATCGCTTCAAAACTATGAATCCTTCGTAGACCTAGGGAAATAGGTCATCAAAGAAAGGTTATTCCGTGTGGGAATACCCCGATGCTTCAAAGCTCTCGCTAAGCCATCAAGCAGAGAGTGAATCTCTCACATCCCAAATGGGTAGCGGCTTATCGACATACGGAGCTTACAGAATAACCAAAATCATCTTGACGAGGATATCCCTACACGTTAAAACACGCATGGGTCATAAGGGCAAAAAAATAATCATCATATCCCAAACGGGTGGCAACTCATCTAAGCTTCAAGTTCTTTATTAAGCCTCAAACTCTCCTCCCCCTCGTGAGAGGGGAGAGGCTCTATTTATAAGTGTTATAGGTGCAATTAATGCAGAAATACGAATTACTTTGATCGAACGGTCTGGAGAGCTTCCTTTGATCAAACGGCTAACGATGTCAGAATTGAGCAATCTTGGACTCGTTGGATTCGTCTTGTCGAGACGCTTACTTCGAGTATAGGCTTTCTAGATTCGACATTAGTTTGACCTTAAAAGTATGTCCGAAAATATTCTACGAGGTTTCATGACTTGGTCTGAGCTTGATTTGACTCATATTTGACTGATTTTGATACCATTAGACCTGTCTCATCTAGCCAGTCAGTTTGTCAGTAAATTTGCTGAAATCAGAGCTCTAGATAACTTTTAATTGAAGGTTAAATATTTCTTACTCAAAAGATTGCCTTGAAATTCGTGTCATACATCGAGATTCATGTCAGATGAAATTTTGTTTGTGGTGTATCAACACCAGTTTTTTTTCTTCAAGCAAATAATAGAATTTTAAGCTTAATGATGTTCAATTTCAGCTCCAAAAAAAAAAAAAAAAAAATCAGAGAATGAAAAACTATATACTGAATATGAACAGCTTAAGAAAAGCTAATTAGCTCATGAAACAAATAAATTTCATCACACCATTGCATGCAACAATGCAAGAGATCAATCATAGAATAAATCTCTTCAGTCATAAGGTGGGATTCATCCCAAGCAACAAACCTCTTAGCATGTTGCCCAACGTGCACCACGCTATAACCACTGACAACTCTCACTCCCCTCTCCTTCATCAACAACCTCAACCTCGCCTTCTCATCCCGCAATCCCGCCTTCGCATACAGGCTCGAAGAAAGCGCATATCCAGCCGATCTCAAAGGCTCGAGCTCAAGAACTCTCGCCGCCACATTTCGTCCGATTTCACAATGGCCGAATCTTCCGCAAGCACTGAGCAAAGCTCCCCAAGCGGCAGGACCGGCCTCCACTCCTCCTTTTGACAGTCTCTCGATCACCTTAAAGCCGCCGTCGAGATCTCCAGCTCTAGCCAACATGTCCACAATGCATGAATAATGCTCCATGCCAGGCTTTAGAGAGAGATCTCTAGACATCCTTTGGAACAATAAGAGACCTTCTTGTATCAAACCTCCATGACTGCAGGCAGACAGCAATGAGAGCATTGTGACACCATTTGGTTTCACGTTCTGTGCTTCCATTTCTTCAAGAGCAGAAAGGGCCTCCCTTGCACAGCCGTTCATCCCAAGGGCCCCTATCATCGCATTCCAAGAAAGGAGGTTCTTTTCAGTCATTTCTCTGAAGATTCGCCTCGATGAATCCAGGTTCCCGCACTTCGCGTATACGTGTACCAGTGCGGTCGAAACTGATAAGTCCTTAGACGAACCGTTCTTCGCTGCCAGGCCATGCACGCATTGGGAGAGCTTGAGGTCTGCAAGTGTAGAACATGCTTCCAAGAGGCTCAAAAGAGTGACAGAATTCGGTGCTTCTTGTTCCAGCTGCATCTGGATGAAGAAAGCGATGGCTTTGTGAGGTTCGCTGCAGTGTGAGAAACCAGATATCATTGTGCTCCATGAGATCACATCTGGACCTGGAATTTGGCTAAAGAGTCTGAGTGCGAGCTCCATAAGACCGCATTTTGTGTAGGCATCTAGTAATGAGTTCAGCACGAAATTATTCGAGTTAAATAGCCTTCGGATGATTACGGAATGGATGGACCTGCAAAAAGCTTCCAATCCGAGCAACTTGCAAGCCTGCAGGAGGATGACAGCAGTGTACGTATCGCCAAAAATCCCCGCTTTATTCATTGATTCGAATAATAGCAATGCTTCCATATGTTCCTCATTCTCAACCAAACCGGATAAGACGCTATTCCAGGAGACCAAGTTCGGTTGATTTAATTGAATGAAAACCAAGTAAGCAGAATTCATATCAAGACACTTTGAATACATATCAATCAGAGAGTTGTTGATGAACAGATTAGCCACAAATCCTCTTTGGATCACATGGCCATGCACTGATCTTCCATAATAGGTATGCGCAGCAAAAGTGCAAGCTTGAAGAGCACTAACTAAAGCAAAACCATCAATTTCAATTCCATTCTCCACAAACATTTCTCTGAACAACAACAACGCATTAGCCGAAGCACCAGTCTGAACATACCCAGATATCAGCGAGCTCCAAGTGATGATATCCCTTTTAGGCATTTCATCAAATAGCTTCTGCGAAGATTCCAAATCTTTGGACTTTCCATAGAAGTTCAGCAAGGAATTCAGAACAGAGATGTCAGCTGTAAACCCACCCTTGACAATGAAGCCATGAAAGCACTGACCCTCTCTTAAAGCTTTTGATTTCCAGTAAGCCTGGAGAACAAGTACCAAGGTAGAACAATTTGCCACAAATCCATAGTCCATGGCTTCTGTAAATAAAACCAGACCAAGCTGATAATCCCCCTGGCTTAAAAAGCCATGAATCAAAGCATTCCAAGAAACTGAGTCTTTCCATATCAGTTCATCGAAGGCATTCCTTGCACAGTCTTTCATGCCGAGTTTCAAGTAGAAGCTCATCATCGAGTTGCTGGTGCTAGTGTGGGAACAGAAGCCCATTTTGATGGCATCGGCATGAGCCAAAGTTCCTTCTTTTACTAAACCAAAGTCTGCGCAGGACTTGAAGAATGGAGGAAAGATCTCAAAATGCAGGGAACAAGCGATCTTTGATTTATAGTAGTGGAAGAAAACTTGATTCTTTGATGATAGTTCTCCAAGTAGAATTGAAGCCTGGATTTTTACTGGAATGCGCATTCAGAGGGACAGCAAGCCAACTCCAACTGCTAGAAAATTTGAGTATGCCCTGCTAGAAAATTTTAAATTCAGGGCTATTTAAATTCAGGGCTATTTACATACATACCATCCAAGTCCTCTATATTTACATATCAAGCCCCTCTGCTTTATTTTTTACATTTATTCCAGCCAAATTTGTCATATAACTAGGGCTGTCAAAAAAGCTCGTTGTTCGCGAATAATTCATGTTCGGTTCGCCAAAAAGTTCGTGTTTGATTCGTTCGATAAGCAAACAATATGAACACGAATAATTTTTTTCGTTCAATTTGTTAAACGAACCAAACACTGAATAGTGATGTGTTCATTCGTGTGTGGTTCGTTATCGTTCGAAATATAAAATAATTTAAAATAAATATATAAAAATAATTTATTGTATTTTAAAAATAATTATATATTATAAAAGTTTATCACATTTTAAATAATTAAATTTCTATGAATTATAATATATAATAAATTATTAATAACAATAATAATATTATAATATTAATTATTTTAATATAAATATTATATATTATAATTAATAAACTATACTATATATTAAAATAAAATCCTAAATAAAATCCTAAACGTCTTATTCGGTTTGTGCCATTTTGAGGAAGTATGGATTACCTGATGTGTACGGAATACCTGATCAATTGGCTTCATTTTGAGGAAGTATGCTATCAAAGCTAGGGCTCTCAAAAAAGCTCGTTGTTCGAGAACAGTTCGTGTTCGGTTAGTCAGGAAGTTCGTGTTCGATTCATTCGATAAGCAAACGAGACGAACAAGAACAATTTTTTTTCGTTCGGTTTGTTAAACGAACCAAACATGAACAATTATGTGTTCGAACATTTCGAACACGAACACTAGCACTATTCGTTCGTCTTCGGTTCGTTTACACCCCTACATATAACAACAAAATTCCCACAATTTTAACTTAAAAAAAGTTAAAAACAAGTTTTAATGCATTGCACTTATGTAAAAATTGAAGTTTAGGTGCTAGATATGTGAACTTATAGGAATTGATTGAGTGCATGCAACCTTCCTAAATTCACATTTAGTACAATTTATAATTTTTTTTTTTTGCAGATTGAGATTAATGTATAAATGTTAATACTCAATTCAAAATTTATTTATATTTTTCAAAAAAAAATATGTTTTAATTACAAAATTTAATCAAAATTAAATTTTAGCTAGAGGACTACATTGAATGATTCGAATAAATACTTTTATGTGATATATATTACAAAATTTTAATAATGCATAGTTTATAATTAAAATAACTTGTTTATTGATCAAAAAGGCAATCTTTGAAAACCTGAATATGTCATACAAAGCATTTGCTATTAGAAGTTTCTTTAGCTATGTCTGATACAGCAACAATAAATTTTCATTATTCAGCACGAATCTTGAGGCACAACTTGAATCTCAGTGTAATCTTTTTATCAAGAAACTTTCAAATCTTGATAAAAAGTCATCTAGAACTCTGTTTCAGCAAACTTATAGTCAAACTGATCGGCTAGATGAGACGAACCTAATGATATAAAAATCAGTCCAATCCGAGTTAAACTAAGCCCATATCAAGTTATTAAATCACTCTTGAAAGATTTTGGATAAATTTGGAAGGTCAAACAGATGCCGACACTGGCAAGCCTATACTCGAATCGAGTATCTCGACAAAATGAATCCAACGAGCCCGAGATTACTCAATTCTGACATCGTTAAGGTCATCAAATGCCCTTAAAAGTAGTCTGATCAATGGAAGTCATCTGGACCATCTGATCAAAATGGTTGCATTAATTGCACCTAAAATACAATAAATAGACCTATAACATCACATGAGGATGGGTTAAATCCTAGAGAGAGTCTGAGGCCTTGAGGAGAAGCTGCAGCTTAACACCACCACCGACCGCCGTCGACCACCGCTGACCTCCATCGACCACCGCCGACCTCCGTTGATCACCGCCGACCACCGTCGACCATCACCTACCATCATCAACTACGGTCGATCTCCGTCGTCGACCATCACCGACCTTTGTTGACCTCCGCCAACCATCGTCGACCACCGCTAACCACCATCGTCAATTATCATCAACTAGACACTGTCAATCAACCTTATAATCAGAAGAATATAATCACTATTTCTCTTCTGTGGAACAAGGGATTTTTGTAATCATCAATTAATATTGGATTTTCACGAATGAACCAAGCCATGTAATTTTTCCCTTTACGGGATTTCCACGTAAGAACTTTCAGAGTCATCACTGGTTATTTTCTTTTTCATGTGTGAGTCTGCTGAATTCTCATACAACGTTGAGACTATAAATCCATTACTCCACTGCCGCAAATTTTCTAGCAAGCATCAATATGTTTCTGTTTTTCAAACAATTTTAAGATGTGTTCTCCATATCAAAATTTTGCACAGTTTAATGCATCAAAATGTAAATAACAATTTAGAAGTGTCCAATTTAATCTGGGATAGTCCCAAAACTTTAAAAGTCTAAATCAAAAAGTTTTATTAAATTTAAAGTTATATCTTGGTAAATGATTGATGAAAATAATTCAGCGCTAAATTCAAACAATTCAAGGCTAAATTCACTCTCAAAACATACAAATTTATAAACTAAAGTTTATACAAAAGAACTTCAATAAGTATACCAAATTTATTTAGTAGCTAACCATTAATATTTTGTTAGCCAATGTCGACATATCTAATATTGCTATTGTTTGTGAACCACGATACTGATCAATATCCTTTAACCGAGCATACCAAAGAAAACTAATTACAAAAATATTAGATCTTATATTTTTTACTTAAATAAATAAAATATGAATTCACTATACTTATTGATGTAATCCTTTCATTTGATTCTTCGGTATACAACTAATATTGTAAGATTTTCTCGTCTTAGAGTGTCTGCTCAAATTGAGCTTTTTTTCTTTCATCTTACCACAACTTATGTTATTGTGTCTATTTTGTTTGCATTTGTTATAATGTAAAGTCATGGTTGACCTACTTAAGTTTCTTTTTTATGAGTTATTTTATTGTTTTTCTAAACATTTTCTTAACTTTGATGATCAGTCTCTCTTAGGTTTATATATTTTGATGATGAGAGACATGCTCGATTGTCTTTACGACATTCTTCAGGATCATTGATATGCATAATATTGGGCTCATAAGTTCTTCCATACATATCAACAGTATAATAATTATAGACAAAATATTAATGGTGAAGCTTACACATATTTATTGCATCATAGACATAAAGACAAGAAAAGCTAGTTAGTTCACATCTCCTACAAAGACACGACAGATCATTTAAGTTGACAACTTTTTATGTTCCTTGAATTATTATGATATGATAGTTGTCATCATTGGCCTTCATTCCAATATGGTTCAAAAATTCATTTATGTTTATAAAAGGCAACTCTCTTACCATAAAGATGATAGAGTTGAACTATTCACACATACTCTTAAGCAATGTGTAACATTTGGAGATGCAATTCACTTGTGATAGAGACCACTCGCTATTTTTTTAGCCAACCATCTATAAGCATTATGATCTAATTTAGCTATTGTTTAATTACTCTCTTACGATAAGTCATACAACCTGAAAATTTTAGTCGCTCCTCTAAATTTGTGTCTAATATTGTTTATATATATATAGTTGTTCATGGATTTATTTTTATAATTTCCGAACAATAATCTCATATCTTTTTAAATTGTTTATCCTCCTTTATGTACACCAACTTTCGTGTCTTATTGATAGCTTTTCTTGTGAGAAATTTATGTTAGAACGTTATGACACAAATTCTAAAAATACATAATAGGCAAGATCTTTTAAATTCTTGATTTTTACATATCTATAATAAAGTAACACATATATGTATTCATGATGATAAAATTTGATCTTGAAAAGATGGAGTTTCTCTCTAATCCCTTTTAACTTTCTGTACTTTCTGATGGAGGGAAATGTACGGGGTGTGTTAGGAAGAGAGATGACTCATTCTCTAAATTATGCTCTATTTAACCACCATCCATCAAGGGGTTACTAACCAATATGATTTATGATAATTTAATAAATTAATTGATTTTTATTATCAAAATCAATGACATAAGTTAGTAACCTCTATTCATTTTAGGGGTTACATGAGTTACAAGTATAAATATCATAAGTTATCATAAGTTATGACATAAATAACATAAGTTTTCATGAGTTATAAAAATAAATAACTTAAGTTATACTTTATTATGACATAAGTTATGAGTTAAGAAAATAAATAACTTAAGTTATCATAAGTTAATATTGATTATAACATAAGTTATGAGTTAAGAAAATAAAGAACTTATTTTATCATCAGTTATAAAATTAATGACATAAATTATTGATAAGTTATTAAATCAAATGTGAGTTACAAATAAAAATTTAGCATTCTCTCACTTGGCTTACTTAATTTAAATAGTGCATAACATAATGCATAAAATGTAAGATAAAGCCTTCATTATATTGGTTAAATCATAAATTATTTAATAAATATGAAATTAATATGAATCATGGTGGTTGTGCATCAATTTATCGATGTTTTCCCTTCCATGTATCACAATATCAATTACATACTTAGCATAATGAGAATTAACATCATGGTCCCATAATGTCTATTAGAAGACAAATCATGTTAAACAACATGCAACATAAAGTGTACACTAACGATAAAAACAAGATTTATAAATATCAGAAACAAGAAAAATTGAGCTCAATGTGTCAAAATACGAAGAGCATAAAACTAATAAAGGGTTTTGGTAATGTCCATTCTCATGATATGTTCGTTAAATGTCTTTGGTCACAACCCTTTCGTTAAATGATCCGCAATCATGAGATTGGTGTTAATATGCTCAATTAACACTCTATGTTTCTGAACTTCTTCTTTAACGCAATGTATTTTAATTCCACGTGTTTAGCACCTTTGAAACACTTGTCGTTTTTGGAAAAGAAGACTGTTGCGGAGTTATCATAATAAATTTTCAAAGGCTTGGCAATACTGTCGACAATTCCAAGTCCTGAAATAAAATTTTGTAGCCATAAACCCTGAATTGTAGCTTCGAAGCAAGCCACAAATTCAGCTTCCATAGTGGAAGCAGCTATGATGGTTTGCTTCGCACTTTTCCATGAGATTGCTCCTTCAGTCAAAAGGAACAAATAGCCAAATGTTGATTTTCTGGTATTAGCACATCCAGCAAAATCTGAATCTGAATATCCTATCACTTTAAAATCTTTAGATCTTCTATAAGTGAGCATGTGGTCCTTTGTTCCTTGTAGATACCTTAAAATTTTCTTTACAGCTTTCCAATGATCTATTCATGGATTACTTTGATACCTGCTCAGCATCTCGACAACAAAGCTAATGTCTGGTCTGGTACAAGTCAGAGCGTACTTTAAGCTTCCAACAATAGATGCATAAGGAATTTCTTCCATTTGTTTACATTCCAAATCATTCTTTGGACACTGCATAAGGCTGAATTTATCTCCTTTTTGAATTGGAGCAACACTTACTAAGCACCCTTCCATACTGAATCTTTTAAGAACTCTTTTGATATATGTTTTCTGAAACAGCCCTAACAATCCTTGTAATCTATCACGAAATATTTCAATTCCAATCACATAGGATGTCTCACTCATATCTTTCATTTCAAAGTTCTTAGAGAGAAAATTCCTAGTTTCATATAATAAACCAAGTTTTTAGAGAGAAAATTCTTAGAAATTTGATCTTGCTCCCACTCACCTTTAGATATATACATCAATCAACGATATTTTATTTAAATCGAAAGGACGTGATGTTATCATTGAACTTAAGATACCATTGTTGGGAAGCTTGCTTAAGTCCGTATATTGATTTCTTAAGTTTACACACCATGTGTTCCTTTTCATCAAACGAAAATCCTTCAGGTTGACTCATGTAGACCTCTTCATCTAAATTCCCATTCAGAAAGGCAGTTTTTACATCTATTTGGTGTAACTTCAAATCAAAATGAGCTACTAGTGTCATGATAATTCTAAATGAATCTTTCTTAGAAACCGGAGAAAATGTTTCTTCATAGTCGATGTCATCCTTTTGAGTGAAACCTTTGGCAACAAGTCTAGCTTTATATCGTTCAATATCGTCATTCGAGCCGCATTTAGTCTTAAGATCCATTTACACCCGACTCTTTTACAACCTTCAAGAAATTCAACGATATCCCATACTTTGTTGTGATCCATCGATTTCAACTCATCTTTCATTACATCTAACAATTTAGAAGAATTTTCACTTTTTATGGCTTGTGAAAATGAAACTGGATCTTCATTGACTCCCAAGTCAAATTCAGAATCATGTAGATAAACCACATAATCATCAAAAATAACATATTGTTTTTTTCTTTGAGACTTTCTAGGTGCTACTTCATGTGGTTCATCTAATGCAGGTTCATTAGTGACAGTTTAATTGTGGGTGTTTGATCATTTATTTATTGTTTCTGTAAGTTATCAAACTGTTCAACAACTGTAGTAATAACAACTTGAGAAGAAATTTTGGGTAAAAGATCTTGAACCATAATTTCTTGGATCTCCACTTTAAGTGGTTCCAAACTTCCTCTAAGTTCACCATTTTCAATGAACTTAGCATTTCCGGCTTTAATGATTCTCGTACTATGGTTAGGACAATAAAATCTATACCCTTTAGATTTTTCTGGAAAACCAATGAAAAAGTCACTGATTGTTCTTGAGTCCAGTCTCTTTTCATGTAGATTATATATCCTTATTTCGGTCAGACAACCCAAAACATGAAGGTGCCTTAAACTAGGTTTCCTTCCTGTCCATAGTTCAAAAGGAGTCTTTAGAACTGTCTTACTAGGAATCCTGTTTAACAAATATACAACAGTTTTTCAGGCATGCATCCACAATGATGAGGGTAAAGAAGAATGACTCATCATACTCTTAACCATTTTTATTAGAGTATGGTTTTATCTTTCTACAACACCATTTTGTTGTGGTGTTTGTGGTATAGTGTATTGAGCACATATGCCATTAGTTTGAAGGAATTTAGCAAATGGACCTGGACATTATCCAGATTCATTGTAGCTGCCATAATATTCACCG
The DNA here is from genome assembly GCA_022702705.1 of Papilionanthe hookeriana x Papilionanthe teres. Lineage (NCBI taxonomy): Eukaryota > Viridiplantae > Streptophyta > Magnoliopsida > Asparagales > Orchidaceae > Papilionanthe > Papilionanthe hookeriana x Papilionanthe teres. The sequence continues at coordinate 53,191,426 of CM040437.1, forward strand.
CCTCTATCAAACCTGATAATTTTCACTTTTCTGTCTAATTGTCTCTCAACTTTAGTTATGTACACTTTTAAGGCATTTATAGCTTGAGATTTTTGATGCAATAAGTAGACATACCCATAACGTGAAAAGTCATCAATAAAGGTGATAAAATATTTCTCTCCACCAAAAGATGGAACATCAAAAGGTCCACAAATATCTGTGTGTATAGTTTCAAGGAGTTGAGTGCTTCTTGTGGCAGCTTTCTTAAGTGTGTGATTTGTGTTCTTTCTTTTATTACAATTCACACAGAGGCTAAGATCAGTAAAATCCAATTCATTAAGAATTTAATTCTTTACTAATCTTTTAATTCTTTTTTGGATATATGACCTAAACGTTTATGCCACAAATAAACTGAATTTTCATTCATAAAACCACATTTAGTATCAATATTATGATGCAAAGTCATCAGAGTCTCAGCGAAAAGGTTATCAAGTTTAAGCTTATATAGGCCACACAAAGAATACCAGAACATATGAGATGATTGTGTTTAAACAAACTGAAACAACCATTTCCAAATTTAAAAGAGTATCCAAGAGAATCAAGTTTGGACAATGAAATCAAATTAAGAGAAACAGAGGGGACATAAAGTGTTTGAAAAAGGTCTAAATGATGTCCAATATCTAAAATTAACTAATAGGTTCCAATAGCCTCAACTGATGCTTTGACTCGATTTCCCATGAAGACAAACTTTTCATTTGAGTTTATGATTTGGGTTGTAAGGAATCTCTGCATCGTATTAGAAATATGAGTGGTACAACCAGAATTAATCCACCAGGTATTATAAGGAACTTCTGCCAAATTTTATTCGAAACATACAAAAGCATAAGGTTTACCTTTCTTTTCGAACCAATCTTTGTGCTTTTGACACTCATTTTTGATAGTGTCCAGGCTTTCTGCAAAAGTAACACTTAATTCCTTTATGTTCCTTTTTATGAATTGGGGCAGACGAAACATTAATTTTTAGTAGTCCTTGTTTGCCCTTTCCATTCTTCTTTCCAGGTTTCTTTACAGATCTTCTTTGGTGACCCATGAGATTAATGGAGTGATTTGCTCCTTTCTTAAGCCTTACTTTCTCTTGAATGAGCATACATTGTAGTTCATTCACATCCCACTTATCTTTCATAGCGTTGTAGTTCATGTGAAATAGACCATACTCTGGAGGCAATGAGTTAATGATAAATTACACAATGAAATTTTCATTCACTTCCATTCCCAGGGTCCTAAGTCTTGCTGCTATGTTCGTCATTTGAACGACATATTCATGCATAGTACGAGAACCATCAAATTTCATGTTGGTTAACGTACGCAATAATGTCCCAGCAAGAGACTTATCAGCAGAGTCAGACTGAGAACAATTCTCAGCAAATTTCATAAATTCTTTAGCACTTTCACTGTTAGAAAATGTACACTTAATGTTGTTTGCTACAGTCATTCACATAAACATTAAGCTTAATCTGTTCGATTTTTCCCAAGCTTTATAGAAAGATATTTGCTCAGCACTGCTAGAATCAGTAAGAGCATGGGGTTTCTTAGTCGTGAGTGCCAAATCAAGATTCAGAACACTAATGTGAAACTGGACTTGCTCACGCCATTCAGAGAAATTAACCCTATTGAATGTTTGAACAGATGTAGCTTGCGAATGAAGAGAAACAGGAGTAGTTACTACAAATAAATAAAACATGCTTGTACATTAATTCTTCGAACATTAAACTTACATTGATATTCATATAAAATCAGATTAAAATAATAGTGTATTGAAATCTCTTTTGGGTGATATAATAATACACGATAATAAACATAATTGATGCTTGATTTAAATTTAATAATTGGTAATTGTTTATACTCAAATTAGACATGTTTATTATCTTTGGATATCTAAACATATCTTAACTAAGTATATAAATAGATTATGATTATATTCAAAAATTATAAAATAAATGATCAACCTTTGGGTGATCCAGAAATTTTTTATGATTAATGAATTTTTAATATTTTTATAATAAAATATTAAATTATTTCATTAGAAGCATCACAAACTCATGAGTAATTAAATTTATTTGATTTGACGTCTATTAAACTTACTAGTTTGGTCACTTTTGTGACTAACAAATTAAACATAACATCGACATTAAATAAATAATAATTTCAATCACATCAATTTACTATAGTGGTCTAATTCAAGATCTAATTCGCAGTGAAAATTTAATAAAACTATATGAAAAATCATAAATTTAGTAATCAAGACTCTAATACCACATGTTAGAAATTTATGTTAGAATTTTATGACATAAATTCTAAAAATACATAATAGTCAAGATCTTTTAAATTCATGATTTTCACATATTTATAATAAAGTAACACATATCTGTATTCATGATGATAAAATTTGATCTTGAAGGGATGGAGTTTCTCTCTCTAATCCCTTTCAACTTTCTATACTTTCTGATGGAGGGAAATGTACGGAGTGTGTTAGGAAGAGAGAGGGCCTATTCTCTAAATTATGCTTTATTTAACTACCATCCAGCAAGGGGTTTACTAACCAAAAGGATTTATGATAATTTAATAAATTAATTGATTTTTATTATTAAAATCAATGACATAAGTTAGTAACATCTATTCATTTTAGGGGTTACATGACTTACAAGTATAAATATCATAAGTTATCATAAGTTATGACATAAATAACATAAGTTTTCATGAATTATAAAAATAAATAACTTAAGTTATACTTCATTATGACATAAGTTATGAGTTAAGAAAATAAATAACTTAAGTTATCATAAGTTAACATTTATTATAACATAAGTTATGAGTTAAGAAAATAAAGAACTTATGTTATCATCAGTTATAAAATTAATGACATAAGTTATTGATAAGTTATTAAAATAAATGTGAGTCACAAATAAAAATTTGACATTTCTAACTTGTGACTTTGAAACATGTAACTTCAATTCATCTATTATTTATCTTCTAAAAAATTCAGCCATGTTATGTGGATTCATCTTTTATTCTTTTTTCTTTTGTTATTATTGTGGATGTTAAAACTTTGTTATGACAACTCCATGAACAAGTATGCTCCTAGAATTCCATTATTTTTCACCTCATTTTATCATCTTTTTAAAACTTTTTTCTATTTCCTCTAGCAATTGACCAATTTTGCACAATTTCGATAAACTCGTCTTTCCTACTAAATAGCATTTCCAATTCAAGATTATACTATTAAACCTCTATATATGATTGAAAATTGGTTACTTAATGATATCATCTTCACCAGTGATATGAACACTTTCTTCATCATTGGCATAATATTTTTCTTTCTAGCATCTCACTAAAAATTTGAATACACTATCCAATCTTCTTCTTACTTTTATTTTTCATACATGTGAATTCAACAGAATGATCAGCATTGCTTTTAAATTACTCATCATTTTCATGAATGTCATAATCACAACTGCTAACTCTCCATAAGCATCTGAAATATTATCGTTAAAGTTCTCACGATCATCATAAATATTATTCCTCCTATATACCTTTACATGTTACCCTTGTCCTTGATACTTTTTTAGTTTAACATCATTCATTTAACTCAAACTACAAAAGAGATAAAAAAAATTATATCATCAAGTCATTGAAATCCAATTTCATATACTCCAACATTTTCAGTGAAATTGCCTATAACAAACAATATTCTTAATTTTATCATATTCACAAATTAAGGGCGCGCTTGGGGCTGCGGTGGCGGCGCGGTGCGGGTCGGATTCCCAATTCCAAGCCGAAGAAGCTAGTGATGACCCTAGCAGGAGCCAAGATGAAAGCATTGAATACGCATATGCTACCCATTTTTTATTCTTGTAACCTAGGCAGATGCAATTTTAAGTAAGCATCCTGTTAGTGGAAAAATTATTCCGTCCGGAGTCCAAACGAGAGCTGCGACTGGACGAAATAATTTTCCCAGGTTAGTGAGTTGAAGGAGAAGGATGAGCCTTCCTACTTGATAAATGCAGACCAAGTATACAAATTATTGTATTTGTCGCATTTATCTTTTTGCAGTTGAATCACTTCATTTTATCCCTGTTATTTTAAAGATTAACCTAAAAAAATTATGCGATTTAGAGAAAATTACATATATACCACACCAATTCTTTGTATTTACATATATAAAACCTTGAAATTTATATTTATAACACTTTGGTGTTAGACACTATGCATGAAAATGTGGATTTTACTTTTAAAAGTTAATAATAGAGATATTTCTGATGTGATATTAAAGATTTCAGTATTATGTATGTAGAGTCTAAAATTTTACAAGTTAGATATGTAAATACGTAAGAATTGTGTGGTATGTTAATGCCGTTACAATTTATGGTACTAATCTTCGGAGGCTAGTGAGAAAGGAAGGGATAAACACAAAATTATAATTTTAATCGAAAAGTATGATAATACAGTCTCACTCGTCATCTAAAATGTGTATATCTTATTTTTTATACTGTTATGGAGTAATTTTTTGTTTCTAAAGTATGTAATATATTGTTAGAACAATTCTGTTATAAAAAACATTACTAAACAATGACAGAATGATCATTTGTAAACAAACAACTGTTAAATAGAAACAGCTGCAACAAACAATCAGTCACGTTCCCGCAGTAACTTCTAGGTGCAGCTAAACTGCATCTGAAAAGCTGAGAAGCTAAATCTACCCCAAACAGAACCTAAATTAAGAAAATGGTGAAATAGCTCATACATATCCTCGGGATAGATGGATTATCATACTTGTCATCCCATTGTTAACTTTATTTTTTGAATAACTTCTCACTTCTCAGCTGGACACTTGAATAAATCAAAATATTGATGCTCTAGGCTTACTCATATTTTTTTAAAACATATTTTTTATCTCTAAGCAACTAGATAACTCTCATCAACTTTATAAATCTATATTTAAAATAAAAAAATGAAAAGAATTTCTCCAGAATAGTTAGCCATAAATTCGTTCCTTGAATAATTTTTAATAAACACATGTACACAACACAATATGTAAGCTTAAAATGCGATATATAAATATAATAAAAGGGGTATTTACATACATACCACCCAATTTCTACGTCTTTACATATCTAACCTCTAAACATTCATTTTTTACATTTAGACCTTCCAAATCTTTCGCATGACATAAAAATATCATTTTTATTAAAATACAGATAAGGAAAGGTGTAAATACAAAGGAATTGAGTGGGATGTATGCAAATCTTCCAAATAAAAATAAATAATTGTACAAAAGCAAATACAGCCATCCATTGGAATTTCAAGAGTTATGCACAGCTACATATAGCACCAAAATCAAAGAACATTAATGATACTAATAATAATAAACCATATGCATATCTATGTACAAATCACACCTAATTTCAGTGTAGATGACTGACAGAATTTAGAAGAATGCTTTGAAGAACATTTATACCAACTATGTATGCATATTTCAATTTGAGTTTATAATTTATACACAGTTGTGTGAAACACCAAAAATTGAAAGAAATAACCCCAAATGATTCATACATAATTGTGATTTTAATTAAAGTTTAAAGTGATATACACAATAATGAACAACAAAGATAAAAAGATCTTCCGAAAAAATCATATATACATAATTTTGTAAAAAAAAAAGAACATTAATTTAAAGTTTAAGCGATTAAAACATAGCTTTGTGCGTCATAAAAGGAGAGAAAATTATGTATACAGTGTCTATAACATGTATTTTGAGGTTAGAGGCTTACATAAGACTTCATGAGAGACAAATTACTCCCCCCTTCATAGGTGGAGAAATATTTGCATTCGGAGAACACACGCAGCTTTGCATGCGTAATAACCGATTTGTAACCTTCATTTCGGGGTTATTGAGAGGTTATTGACAGGTTATAGGGGTATTAATTTCAATAACCAAATAACCCCAATAACCTTCGCGGATTTCATTTCAATATTATTCATAGGTTATTATGGTGGTATGGCATGTTATTGGGAGTACGCACGCAGAGCTGCGTGCGTACTCCGTTTGCAAATATTTCTCCCGTAGTTGACAACAAGACAACTTCACGTCAAAACGATACAGGTTGAACAAGAGATATCTTACAAATTTACATATCTGACACCTGAATGTTTGTATTTACTTACAACACTCAACTTTAAATCTCATTAATAATAATGCTAATACAAACTCATCTAAAGTGAAATACACATGTTTTGTGCATGAATAAAACATAATATTCGATATGTAAGTACATAAGAATTATTTGGTGTGTATGTAAAACTACAAATAAAAAAAGAAAAACTTTGCCAAATGGCCAAAAGAAAGAATAAAGAATCAATGGGGGATGGAGCAGAACTGTACGTATGGATCATCAAAGCTGACAAACTTGGACCAATATGGTTTGTACTTGGCGACAGCAAGATCAAGCCACGGCTTATAGTTGCCATTGTAATGAATGACTGCAGCATTCTCAATCTCTACTGTGTTAACAGCGGGATCATAGCCCAGCCCAAGAACATGCCATCTTCGATCAAGAGGATATGTAAGATTGTAAAATGTGATCAGGCCTGGAGGCAGTGAGCCCAGCTTCCACAGTTTTCGATCCTCATTCTGAAATATATAAGAAAAGTCTTGTGAGATATAATGAAAAAATATATATATATAATATGAAATTATATCCGAAGTACAACATGAGGGAAAGTCGAAGAGTAGGAAAGATGCAGGAATGCTTTCTATTTCCATGGATGATGCATCAATGAACTACTTGTTTTGTTGTGCTGCCTGATTTTTTTGCCCTGGTTTTTTCTTTACAAGCAGTGGGGGAGTCGTCTGCAAAGCTAAACAATAAAACTGTCGTGAAATTTGTAATTTTTTGATAACCAGTTGGTTGGATCTACAAAAATTTGTGTTTTGTGCGTTCATTTTCAATTGTAGTTTTTGTTCCGTTAGGTCAGAGAGATTTTGAATTAGATTTTAGCTATTTCTCAGCACTGCTTACATTAATGGCCTTCCATTTTACAACTTCAAGTTTACATCAATTCATATGAATACTATTCATCAAAATTGTTGCTATATGAAGTGCACTTGCAGGAAATTTTGACTGCATGACCTTGGGTATCAATGAAACATTCAAATTCTACTATGTTAACTGCCATTGTATTAAAAAGTGGCCTAGTTTTTAGTAGTGTCGATTAAGTTCTGTTTCTTTTCTTTTTTAATTAAAACTGGAAAAAAAAAACAAAAAGCATATATCATGGATGATTGAAAGAACTTGAAATAACCTTCATAAAGTTTACGCACATCATATAAATATTAAAATATGCTAATAGATCCAATAATAAAAACAAGTATTTTTTTACCAAGTTTTGCCAGTAGTGATATATTCCAGTAATATTGCGCCTCTTCCATTCCTTCAAGTCAAAGAGGTTCATGCCAAACGCCCAGCCACAAGCCTGCGGGTCAAAGTTATTTGAAATCTTTGGGTTTGAAAAATTCAGGTAGGTATCAAACCTATGAAAACTCTCTTTGCAGGTCTCTACTGCACCATTCACCATCCCTTCCATATCAATAGACCAAATGGGCGTCAAATCCTTCTGGACAACTATGTCATCATCAAGGAACAGTATCTTATCAAGTTTTGGATAAACCTCAGGCATGTAAAAACGAAGATGGTTAAGCATGGACAAGTACTTAGGATTCCTATACTTAAGATTTTCATTCTCAGTAGAAAGCGACGAGGGATGATTAGCTTTGAAGTAATATTCTTTGATCCTCGCAGATTCAAGCTGGCGAAGAACTGCACAGTAAGATGAGTTAAGCCACTTGAATTCATCGATGTTTTGCACTTCTAATGTTGCAGGTAAAGGAGGATGTTTAATGAACCACATTCTCATAGCAGCAAAATTCAGTCTATCAGTAACTATGTGAAACACATGTTTCTGGGGTTCCTTTGCATGTACTACTGTTGAATTAACAACCACAGAGGTTGCAAGTACATTATCTGAGAATATAGCGTAATGAAAAAAGGATGCATCACTAAGCTTGCTATTATCTGATGAGAGTTGTTTGCTGTGGTGTCCATGCAAGTAGTAATCAGTGGTTAAGTGCAAGGGAAGGCAATGAAGTGGTCTGGGAAATGTCTTCGCAGCATGCTGTATCAAGAATGTGCTTTGTTTTTTCACTGTATTAATGCTTCTTTCCATAGACTGAAGCATGACTCTAAGTCTTCGATCCACCAAATCACATTCGTAGAGCACATCTTTAGCAATGGATAAAGCACGGCCCATTGCCTTTGCGTATTCAAGAGCATCTTGTTGCAGATCAGTATCTGTGCTTGCATCTTCAATGGAGTGTTGGCTTTCTCTAATGTGTTTAAGCAAAGAGTCATAAAGATCCAACTTTTTCATAGAGTGAGCTATGCTGGCATATACTTTTGCCATTATAATCTGCTCTTTCATGAGCTTCAAAATGGAGTCAGAGTTTGGATTCAGATATTCTATCCTCCATATACTGTATTTTCGTCTTGTTGGGTTGTTGAACTCTTTTGAATGCTTAATAGTTGTAGCTTGAATCTCAAGTTCATTTTCTTCACTCATGTTGATCAGCTCTGCAGCTCTCTTTTCTCTCCTTCTTTGTCTCAATTGCTGTAGGAAAGAGCCATTAGAAATAAAAAACTGTAAAATAGAATAATGATTCACACCAAGTGTTGAGCTTCACCTGTCTTTTAAGCTTTAAAGGGGTGATGGAATTAGTTTGTTGGATTTGATCAACACATGGCCGAGTATCATTTTTTGATTTGCTCGTAACTGGCTGAGGTGACCAATCTCTCTAAAGAATTTGAGCCAAACATTAGCTTTCTTCAGAACAAACATATTAAAGTAACACTATAACAAGATTGAAGAGATAAATTTGTAGTTTCCAAAGTTAATATAACGAATAGAATTTACAGAGTAGAGCAAGTTGTGATAACTGAATGCCTAAATATTTCATCCATGAATAGTTGAAAAATAAGTTTCTCCTGCTCAAGGAACTGCTTCGTATGCATCTCTTTTTTGCCATGAATGCTCTCTCTCATATTTCTGAAAATGATTGATCCAATACAAAGGGATCAAGAAAGTACCACTTTCGCTTTTTCTGTTGAACCAGGATTCTCCCACACCCAGGAAGAAGATAAATCTCTTGAATTGATTCTATGTGTCCGGACATCACCAGAAACATCAGTATATGCCACGGTAATATCAATTCCCTGAAAGAAATGAAATAAATAAAAAAATAATTTAGAGCATGCGTAATTCATCATAGTTCACGAGGTGATAGAGAAACTCCGTTTACTACATCTGAATTGACATACTGAGCATCCTCAACAAAGTTTTCCGTTGAGACATCATTTTCCTGTTAATTCAACAGTAAATCATAGATGTAACTTCTGACGAAAAAGGAATATGTTGACAGTGAGAGTAAGTAGAGCAAAATAACAGAAGCAAACTAACCAATTAAGAAAGAATGGACAAAAAATGTAGAACATAGCTAGAGAGGGTAGGGTAGATTAGCTTATTTAGAATCGCTACTACGCCTTTTATGGCAAAAAATCATTCAAACCTCGTCAGTACCATGAAACAATAAAATCATACTTCAACAACATAATTGCTGTGTTGCACCATCATTACAAAGCAATCATCAATATACAAAAAATCCTTAAAACGGCCTTCAAAATATTGATTGATTTATTTTCATAACAGTGATTTTTTATAGAAGGTCCAAATTTATTCTTTTTGATTGAATTTTGATTGAATTCCTTCATTTTTCTTTCCTTTGACGGTGCTTGTAATAACTTCTGTAGAAGCCTCCCCAAATCTTTATCCTTCTCATTAGAGAACTTCTATAGAAGCTTCCCCACTTTTATCCACAACTGATTCTCATCATCTCAAAAACATTACATTCATCATCCATATCACTTATCTACTACAGATGATTGAGCTTACTAGTATACAAGCTGACAGGTGCATGTTAAAATATGTACATATTATGAGTATTTGTATATAATGAGAATCATTTATGCATTCTTATTGCAAGTTTTGGAGAAAATGGTGGGATTAAAACAATGTGTGCTTGTATGCTTCAATATTTAATATTTAAGAGTATGCATTCACTTGCAAATAGTACCCAAAAAGTGCACATACATAATGAAAAGAATCACAAGTAATACACTTAAAAGCATGCATCAAAACCCAATAAATGGAAATGGAACATAAAAAACATAAAAGAAACAACTTCAACGTGACCTAACTAATATGTTTAGAAAGATTAATAGGAAATACTTTAAACCTTTTTCTTATCGCAGTCCTGACAGTCTTTCAGGCCATGTACATTTTCAGCTTTTTTACTGCAAACACAAACATCAAAGCAAATTAATTGCAGGCTCATGAAAGACCAAAGAACTAAATGACAATTCTTCAAATTAATAGGTTTATGAATAAATAAATTATGAAAATTTATTCATTATAACTCAACAATAATATATTAGAAAATAAGAACATTAAAAAATTAAGAAAAAAAATAAGAACCGAAGAAAATTTGATTTAACAAATAATAAAGGCCAGCGATTTCAATTTGCAGCAAAGAAAAAGCTATTGAAACAGCCTTCCGATTTACTGCGCTTCCTCTGCTTGGACGTAGGAGTATTCCTACATTTTCTCAAAAATTTCTCGAATGAAAAGAAAAATAAATCGCCGTCGATTGAAGAAGGTCATCTACTTCGTCGCTAGAAAAGAATAGATGAATCTGAACCTGTAATCAGCATATCTGAAAAATTCATACGTCAAAATCGAAGCCCTATAAAAAGAAAGCACAATGTACCTTTCTCCGTCGTTTTTCTGGCATCCCAACCACATGAAGCCTCCGACTAAAACCAAGACGAGGAAACCCAACAATGCGAGCCGCTTCAACGTCGCCATGGCCGCCGGTGATTTCTCTGCTCTTTGCTCTCGGACAGCCGAAGGAGCGGCGAGGAGAGCCCTAGCCATGCGGACCGAAGGAGCGAAGGGAAGGAGGAGAGATCGGGTTTAGTGGTGAGCGTTGAAACATGTATGCTTTCTTTTTTTTTTTTTTTTTTGGGTGAGAAATTGAAAAAAAAAACACAAATTTTTTTGTTTCCCTTATTTTAAAAACAGATTAAAAAATCGAAAAACAAATATAATTTCTGTTTGCTTTCTATTTTTAAAAATAAATATAATATGAAAATAAAAGATAAAAATCGATCCAGAACAGCCCCTAATCTATAATTGATTTTCAGATTGGTTTCTTACACTGTTGAACCACTGAACTTCATACTGAAAATGATATTTGACATTCCTGATATTACTGTATACATTAAATTATAGCCTGCAAAATTAAAGGAAATTAAAGGTGCGTTTCGGGCAGTTTATCTGTTGCGGCGGCGGTTTGAAAATGTCGTCTCACCGTTGGAAAACTGTATTTGCACAGTTTATCTAAAAACACAATTTGTTTTTTACATTAAACGTGAAACGCAGGCTTATTTGGATAAGCAGAAGCTGCCCCAAATGCATCCTAAGGGTGCGTTTGGGACAGTTGCAACTTATCCAACTTATTCTGATAAATTGCTTATCCTGATAAGCTGCTGATCAGCAACTGATCTGGATAAGCTGTCTGACTGTTTGGTTTGTGCGGTTGAAAAACAGTTGATTCTAGATAAATGAGCATTCTGCCCCTGTTTTCGATAAGTTGTTTAGAAAACAGCTGATTTGCAAATTTTTTTGAATAAATTAACAATCTGTCACACAGAAATTGTACTGTTTTCAAGAAAATTGCAATGCCTACCCTTTACATAATTTAAACCCCTTTGGACTCATTCGTCACATACAGATCACTCAAAAAATTGATATTTATAAGTCATCATGTGTTGACTTGAAATAACAAGTGTTGAGGTGTGTTTGTAAATCTTAAAAAACAAAATTTAGAAACAAAAAAATGCAATAACGCAGAGGAGATGCAACTCAAGAATCATGTAACTCATTAAGAGTTTGTTTTCTTTTTCTTAGAAAGACGATCTTCTCTTTTGTTTGTAGAAAGCTACAGTATTGAGGCGTTCCTAAAGTTTTATTTGTCTGCTGTGACTTGTAGGAGAATGTACATCATTCTGTGTATATACTTGTTCCTATAGCTTTGATGCTGTGAAGTGAGGAAGGTTTTGGTATTTATCCACTGAACATTAATTATAACTTCAAATAGATTAGTTTATTTTTTTAGGGACATCTTTCTCTCTTTTGTTTGTGGAAAGTGTTGACCTCATTTTTGGTGAGGTCTTTTCTCTCCTTGGTGCATCTTAGGATTTAGCCATAAGGTTTCTCATTGACTATCCTAGAGGACTAGAATTGGGCCCACCCTTTAGCAATTCAGCTACTTCTTGACTCCTCTTGGGATCCCACTTGGATTGTTGCAAACCTCTAAATCACCTTGGAAGGTTAAAATCACCATATGGGCAATCAATAGTGAGTTCCTATAGGATTGTTTGGATTTAGGGTGACCCTGGGTGCCCTGAGCTTCTCTTGCACGCACACACACTCCTAAGCCATTTTACCCTTTAACCCTAAACTTTGAACTTTGCCCCTTTCACCCTTTAAGAAACTCACATAATTGAACTTAAGATGACTAAGGTCAATATGTGAAGAATCATAAAGTAGTTACCATTTAGCTAAGTTTGGTCCCAAAGTGGTTAGACTCGGTTGAGATCCATAAGCCCACCCCTATAGCCATGAGCCTACCCCAAAACTCTCCAAAAACTTCCAAAAATTACCCAAAATTCCCAAAATTCCTAAAAATCATTTCAAAACAACCCCCACCTTTTAAATTCACCAAAATACCCCAATACCCTCCAAATAACCTCTTGATACGCTAAAATACCCTTTTGGCCCAAAATTCCCAAAAAATTCCAAAAAATCCCAAATATTCCCAATTTCATTTTGTTCAACTACACCATGGGCCAATTTTGTCAATTTACCTCACTTTGGCCAAAATCCCCAATTTGACCCAATCCTAACCCAAGTGGACCCATGTCAAACCAAATCAGCCCAATTGATCCCAATTTTGATCAAATTCAATCCTAAACTTCAATTCAATATTCTTAATACCAATTTCAACCAAAATCAAGCCAAATTTGGTTCACATTTGAATTCAATACTCAAGACCCCATTTTTGCCCTAAATCACCCATGAACCCAAACATACCTAAATCCAATCCAATTCACTTAAATTTCCTTCAAAATTGTTCCAAAACTTTCCTAACACATCTCTATACCAAAACCAACATTCATTTGATCAAAATTTTGCCCTAAAACCCTCTTAAAATTCACTTGGGCCAAAAAGCCCAATTTTGGCCCATAAGCCCAAACCCTCTTCAAATTAAACTATGTGGCCCATGAAAATTCCCAAATAATTTTCAATCAAACTTCAACATATCTAAAGGCAATTTCAATCAATTCCAATTCAATTTGGTCATCCCATATTTGATTTCAAAATTTCAAATCATCACATGCATGTTAAAAGGCCCATACCCTTATGCATTTTGAAAAGTCCACTTAATTAAATTTTAAAAGCCCAAAAGTGAGCCCATATGACATATTTTTATCATACTATCACCTCATGATATTTAAAACACCATTTCATGGCATTACATGAAGCATTGCATGTATACATGGCTCATTAACCAAATTAGGCATGTTGACACAAAATCCCCAAAATTCATAAAAGCTTTTAATTCCTTTTGCATGAAACTTTCTAATGGCTCATACATAGCATAACATGGCATGTGCATCATCCCATAGCCATACCAAAGTCAATATTTGCCAAATTGGGCAAGGAGAGGTGACCCTTCCCTTCTCCGTTCTTATCAAATTTCCCTCACTCTTAAACTATCAAATCTCCTCCCCAAACTTCAAAACCAGCCATCTGAGCTCACCCAAACCTCTCCATGGACTTCAAGACCAGCTCCAATCACTTTGGGCAAAGATCTAGCCTTTGGACTAAGGGCTAAACCCAAGTTAGCCTCACCTAACCCAAATCCCAAATATCCATTAAATCTCTACCCTAAAGCCATCAAATACTCCAATTGATGCCACCACTCAACCCCTCTGATCCCCCTGAACTTCTGCCTGACTTGACCTTGGCCGGCCACCCCAGTCGCCGGAAAACACCAGGCCGAGAGGTCCCAATTGATTCAAAAATTCAAAATTCTTTTGTTGAGCTGTCCCATTCCAATTGGACTCCATGGCTCTTCTTCTTCTCCCCTACGCAGCTGATCCCAGCCCTTAATTTCCCATGGGAAGCCCTCCAGCCCTGCCTATTTAAACACCACACCTCTCGGCCATGAAAGGTGCTGAACCTAACCTTAAGGAAACTCTGCTAAAATCACTCCAGAACTCCTCCTAGCCAAGAGAAGCTCATCCTCACTATTCTCCTGCTCTGAATCCCCCCAGCTGAGCCCAATTTCTCAGCTAAAAATCAGGCCAGAAACAGGACACTCCCCAATTCTTCACCAAATCCAAATTAACTCCTCTCACACCTTCACCAGAGGTAGAGAAGGAGTTCCCCAGTGAAAGCCCCATCTCCAGGCCACCCAGTTGTTTCAGCCTCCAAGCTTTGTGATCGGGCTCGGTGGAAATCAAGTCTGAGCATTTCACCACAGCTCCAGGCTTCATCCCTAGCCTCCCTGGACTCCAACGAACGTGTCGAGCATCTCTGATTGAGGCTTCACCTCTCAGAGCCAAGGTATGGACTCTTCCTTCCTCCCGAGCTTCTGTGAATTCTCCATTTAGTTTGGCTTAATTTCATGGCATGTTAACCGTATGGATGTGTTCGTCTTCTCAAAACGAATCCATAGAACATAAGAACTCAAAAATCCATTGAGAATCGAGGGAGATATTAGGGTTAGAAGGTTGAAGGTCACAGGTGCACACCAGTTGGAGACGATGATCAGCCGCCGTCGGATTGTGCGTGTATCGAACGAACGACTCAGATGGGATCGGACGAGGAGATGGAACGTGAACCGCGGACCGCGTGGCAGCTGAGTAGGATGGCTGTGTCGAACCAGAAGACGACAAATGGAGTTCGATTCGCCGTAGGTTGACGCGGCGCCGACGTGGATAAGTAGGAAAATAGGATTTTCTGATTTAATTAAATAGCCAGAACTTAAAAAATTCATATCTTTGCATAGAAAAATCACAAAAATAAAAGAAAAATACCCTCTTGCTAAGTGAACATGGGAGAATAATGTGAAAAAAAAATTGAGTTAATTTGATGAGTATTTTATTTTTAATTAATTATTTACTCATTTTGGTATTTCAATTCTCCATTTTTATAGACATTTCACCATGGCATGAGACCAAAGGGCTTTTGAAGCCTCTGACTTGGGGAACATTCCCTGAATTTTTCAAGGTCATAGGTCATACCTATGACAAGTTATGTATTTTTCAAGTTCATGACACTGTTTTTGATATTTTAATTCCAAAAATTAGCATGTTGCTTAGAAAATTCTAGGAAAATTTGGTGAAGTTCTTTAGGACCAGAGGACCCTAGGATAGTTATGATTTAAGTTAATTCATTAAGGATAGTCTTAATTGGCATAATCACTCTAAATTGAACTTTAATTAACTAGAGTTAATCACACTTTAAAATGACTTGAAAATAATTCTCCACTGATCTTTAGGATCAGGGGAACCTCACATAAAAATTTGAAGTCAATTGGAAATGTTTAACCCTATTAAATGGATCAATTAAGCCACATAATTAAAATTAAACTTTAAAAAATTCATAACTCCAAAAATACATTTCAAAAATTCACCAAATTGATTTTGGGACTTCTCTGATATCAGAAGAGTCTAAGAATATAAAATTGGAATTTTTTTAAAATTTTTTATTGTTAAGCATATTTTAATATTTTTAATAATTAAAAAATAATAAAAATCACAAAAATAATAAAAATCATAAAATGTCATATTTGGTCCTCTAATCACTTAGGAACCAATAAAATATTTTTCCTAAGTCTCTAGGTTAAGATATTTAATTTCAAAAGCCTTAAAACAATTTTTGAATTAAAAAAATGTATTTTCTAGCCTTCCCACTAAATTAATTCTAATAAATCAAAGAAAAATCATAAAAATGTAAAATTTGTTTCTCTGACTTTCTTGAGGTCAGAAAGATTTCTGAAAAATATAAAATCCATTTTTTAACTTTTTTTATTTTATAATTAATTAACACTCCAAAACATAAAATAATTCTAATAAATAAATTATAATTCAAAAAATCACTAAAATTGGTCTAAGTGGTCCTCTGGTCATTAGAAACATCCCATAATTTTCTTAAGGACAGAAACTTTACCTTGGTTATGTTGGTGAATTTTTTTTGAAAACCCCTATTTTCCATTAAAAATAATTATATAAATAAATTAAATTCAGAAAAATCACATTTTCTTCTCTAATGTCTTAATTAACATGTGAGTGAAGTGGCATAAAAATTTTAAGTTCATTTAAGCTTAATTTAATGAGTTATAAAATATATAAGCTTAAAGGGGCATAAAGGTAATTAAAAGATTTTAACCCCTAATTAAAACTTTAGGTTTAATAAAAATAGGGGTAAAATATCTGATTTTAATTTTCTCTTAGATGATTGAAACTTTGGGAAATCAAAGGGTAGGAACCCATTAATCACTTTAATAAACCAAAAATGAAACTTTAATTAATTAAATAATTTAAATTTTGGAAGATTAATTAAAATTGGATTATTAAAATGAGGATATAATTTAAGAGGACACTGATTATTTAATTTAAAAATCCCTAAATAAATCACTTAATAATATTTAACTCTTAAACTTAAGAGGATAATTGGAATTAATAATTAAATGATTAAAAGTAAATAATTCTTAATTTAATTAAAACCTGCATCATTAAATAATTTAATAATTGATTAAAGCCTAAAATGTTAAATAATTAAAAAGTAAATTAAAATATTTGAAACTAATTTAAATTCATTTCAAAACAAACCTAAATCAAATTTGCAAATTTTAAATAATTTTAAGACAACTTACCTTAAAATATAATGTAAAAATTAAATTAATTAATATAACTAATCCAAATTAAATCATCAAAATTTAATAAATAATTTGAACACCTCTTTTGACCTAAGTTAATCTAAAAAATTAAATTGACATAAGATATTGATATCATTTATAAAAGGTTTAACTTAAATGAATCAAACACCATTCCAAACTTAAAATCATTGATTAAAATTTCATAATTAAATCACATTAAAGTAAATCATCAACTTTAACTTCAAATCATTAAAATCTTTAACAAATTAACTTGCCCCTGAAAGCTTTAAATTATTATAACTATTAAATGAAGCGTTAATTGAAAAGTCACTTCACTCATAGGATAATCAAACATCCTAGTTCACTAAGCAAGGGAACAAAATTTAACTAAACCCTTGGATGATTAATTCACCTGTGTAATTAAATTCACTTGGACTCAAAACTGTCCTAGGGGTATTGAAAAGATGTTTAGGATTAGTTCTAAGAACTTCCTCAATATGATGAGTAGTTTTAAAGAACAATTGAACTTAATTATTCTTTGGTGAAGAAAATCATCCTTAACCAAAATCAAGAACCTAGACGTCATAGGAAATGACTAGCTATAGGATTAAGATTCTCGTAGACAACCAAAACCATGCCTTTAGTCTTTAACTAGGTACTTATTGAAATATTTAAATGCTTTAATATGTGCTTTAAAGAGTAGCTTGGAATGACGGGAAAACCCTCCAGGTACGCTTTTATGTTATTGCAATTTACTTTATTGCATTTTCTTTACCTACACTGTGCTTTACTTTTCTTGCATGTTAAACAAGACTGTTGCATGAAAACCAAAACCTTTAGGATAGTCCCTGAACTGAAACCAAAATTAAATCAAAAGTCACTACAAGATAAAATCCACTGCCACAACATTCAAAATATAAAACAACTCAAAATTTAATCACAAACAAAACAACAAAACTACAACTTTAACTAAATTAAAACGACTTGTTGGATGATCGGGAATACCTCGGATGATGTAACCTACATGTTGCTAACGGGATTTCCCACGGTCTAAATGAAAGTGTGGAACTCATTCAGTTGAGTTTAGCAAATTCATCTGGACTAAGTGAATCCGATAAAAATAACGATGCAGGAAGGATGGAACCGTGGGATCTTAACCGGTGTTGTTATAATCAACTTTAAGATTCCCCTAATAAAACATTAAAGACATTTGGATTTTAAGATTTCTCTAACTAAAACACTTCTCTCACCCTTTGATTTATGACTTCTAAAACTAAACCTCTGCAACAACAAGGAGCTTGGAGCACAGTGGTCAGCACGACCATCTTCATCAGTAAAACTCGGGTTTACATCAGCAAAACCTTTCTTAGAATTAAATAACAAAGCCATATGATTTTGAGGTAGTTTGTCTAGTGCAACATAAATCCTCAACTTTTCGTTAGGTATTTGCATGATCATGTTATGCAAATTAAGCCCTAACCGGTCTTAGGACTCCGAGGTAGTCGTTTGGTACGACATAAACATTCACATCTTCAAGGCTACTTGTGTGATTATATCATACAAGCATAAGTCCTAATTAATTAAAATTGGCGAGATTGAAACATTAAATAAACTCTCAAATTGAAGCCAAACAACAGGATAGTTTGGGAAGTTGTCAAGATTCTTCTTGGATCTCCAGCTTCTCCTACCTCTCTTCCATTGGACTCCAAAATAAACTGTTCCAAATTTGAGCCAACCCCTTTTGAAATTCCCAATCCTTTGAAAACCTTAAACTTTGAAATTCTTGAGAGCAAAATCACTGATCATTATCGAGGGTTTTCTTAAATGATTCCCGTCATTTAAGATGTAATTAACTATAGGGGCTTGCCCTTATAGGGAACTTTAAGAACCCATGTAATATAAACCCTGTTTAATTCCTTTATATTAAGTAGAGGAACTTGTAGGCTTATAAAATTGGTTCGCAGACTAAACGGATGTCACAAATATTCTAGTTTATTTAATCGAGCCCCATCATCAAGCAGTGCGTCTATTCCTCAGAACAGATAAACGGTTTGTGATGCGGCGCTCGTTTATATAAACTATTTGGGATGTGAGATCGGTTTGATTTTATATTTTAAAATTTTTCTAACTTAAAATTATTTTCAAAATCAAATACTACTTTTCAAATTTTATATTTAAATTAAATTTAAAATTCGCCGACAATTTCTGTAGGTAACCCCTTTTTAAAATCCAACACATAACCTAAAAATATGCCGACAGAAAGCTGCAGCTTTGAGGTGTTATCATGTTGATGGGATAATATGTGCAAGAGGTACAAGGAGGCGGAATTGTTGAAGGTTGGACATTAGTATAGGGTTTGTAACTTGTGGGAGAAAGGGTATAATTCTTTCACTGCATCAAAGCCAAACTGTGATCGGCTCAAAATCACCTTCAAAAAAATTAGATTCAAAATTTTGGCTCTAAAAAAAGCCACTTATTTTCAAAAAATTGGAATCAATCCCCAGCAGAATGTGCGATCGACACAGAGAAAGACCCATGAAAGTAGATCAAAGCAGAGAACATCCGTTCAAGAAAGGAAAACCATAAACCAAATCAAATCAACAGAGGAACCCTTACAGTTGAAATGTTTCAGCGCCGAAGCACTCACAGCGCTGAAAGACGAGGAAGATGTGGGATATGGCGAAGAGGATGAGGGAGATGCCGAAGAAATGGAGAAATTTACTTCTAGAAACCGGAGGAAACACGCGATCGGGCGATACTAGCAGTAGGGTTTCGGAGGACTGCAAGATGCAAATAGATGGACAACTCGGGGGTCACGGGCGTAATTAGAATAGTAAAACGCGAAAGAATAAGCAGCCCGCGGGACTCCCCCCACGGGCCGCTTACAATACAAAAACAAAACATCTGTTTTCAAATAAGCGCCAATAAGCACAAACCAAATAGAGTGGCAACATTTTTAAAAACGCCGTCGCACTATTAAGGTGTCTCAAACGCACCCTAAGTGGCAGAAATGGTTTGCTCAATTGTACACTATCAAATGCATCAACCTAACAAAAATATTAATAAATAATAAATGACACAGAAGCCATAATAATTTATGTTTGTGTAATTAAGACTAACGAGCATACCAGCAAGCTTACAATCACCAAATAAGAAAAATATATGTAATCATATTTATGGAACACATAAATGAGACCCCTTAAAGAGCTAAAAATTGTGGAGGCAGCAACTAGAGAAAAATGGGAGACTATCATTAAAAGAATTGCGAAAAAATATTACATTAAGAATACACATGTAGAGCTATGTATGAAGTCCAATCGTTGAGAGTCACGTGGAATCCCGACCCCACTAAGAAAAAGACGGAAAATTATATACACGAACCCAACCTGATCGAAACCCGACCAATATTCCCGGTCGCGCATAACACTAGGAATATTCTCGTAACATCGCGGAATAATACCTGACTAATGCACAATAACACATCAATATCACCACAATAACACTTGAATAATAATGAATAACATGAAGGAATATTTCCTGTGTTATAATAACACAAAAACACATCAATACCACCACAATAATACTTGAATAATGTGGAATAACACGGAGAAATATTCCCAGTGTTATGCGAATATTCCCCCATGGTATTAGAGAATATTCCCCTATATTGTTATACCACGGGTGATAGGGAATATTCCCCCATGTTATTCCGCGATGTTATGGGAATATTCCTCTTGTTATTCCGCGTTATTCATGTGTTATTGTGAAATATTCCTAAATGTGTTATGGAATAATCTCCCGTAGTGTTATACTGCGTTGTTAGGGAATATTCTCTCGTGTTATTCTGCGGTGTTACAGGAATATTCCCTCGTGTTATTCCACGTTATTCAGGTGTTATTGTGGTGGTATTGAAGTGTTATTGTGTTATTGAGGTGTTATTTATTTTTAGGCTGGATGAGGGACGAGTTGTGCAACCTGGCTAGATTACGAGACCGGGTCGCGTCAGAAGAAAACGAGTTTTTTTTCTATTTTTTATGAGTCTCGCGTGACATGGTTTTATTGGACTCGGCGCGTAGCTTTATGTGTGTATTTCTGATGTAATATTTTTTCGGGTGGGGGGTTGTCAATTTTCAAATGGTAAATTCAAAATACCAAAACTAATATAGTACTCAAGAGTTAGAGAAATGACCTTAATAATATGTGGCCCAGTTTAACAATGTCGAAAACAACTTTACACAAGGGAGTACGCATGGAGAAGGCTGCCTATTTGGTGTGCAATGTCAAGCCTTTTTTGGAAGTGCAAAGAATTCAAAAGCCTAGCAGTCTGAATGAAGGGCAACTTGGAAGGCAATAAAAATTCATATCACAAGTAGAGTAATGCGGATAATATCATCTTTATTCCTGCATCCTAAGCTTTAATATATGTAATACGGATATTAAATTCAGACACAACTAAAGTAACAGTTTTTTTTGTCTTTGAATCGAGTTTTTGTCTTAAAATCACCCTTATGTAAAATAAATAAATCTTGAGGTGCAATTTCGATGACTGTTCAACATAACACGTATTCAGTGGTTCAACTAAAGAGATCTTCCATGCACCCCTAAGTGACTACGTTTTTAAACATATAGTCACCAGTTGCATGGACATATTGAGTGGTTATAATTTACACATTATATGATTATTTATTTTATTTGATGAAGTACTTTGATGCCAGACATGTCTAACAATGGACCAACTATTTAATGCATATTCAAGTTGCTCTTTACTAAAAAATAGCATCCCATCTTTAAGCTCGTATGGAATTATATCTTCCTCATTTATGGATAACTAGATAAACAGAACATCATAATTGTTAATTGTGTCTCACTCCTTAATTGTACGAATTTGATTTGCATACTCAATATTCTCCATCATTCAGTCAAGAATATTTGTATTCAATATTGATTGTTGGTTTAATATATCGTGCCTTGATAATTGTCGAATTCTCATACACCATGACCTTTACTAGGTTCTTATCACTTGAGATTTCACTTGTTCAGCTGTACATAGTTTGATATCCACTTTCATTAATATTGATACGTGCTCTAACAATGGTTCTCAAATGAATGACTCGATATTTCTACTATCATAAGGTTAAGAGGAATGTCATAGGTCGAATAATCGATAGACAGTATAATAAACCATTATTTGATCATGTAAGGTGGAACATCCAATTTTGTATGTGTTTAATAATTGTGAAGAGGGCCTATTTGACAAATGATTTATAAATTAAATAGCACAATAATATCTAAAAGAAAGCTTCAATTACCACATGCATATATTACAAAACCTCCAAATTTTTGTCACCCTTTTGGGTTGCTTCGAAGGTTGTTATAAGGTCAAATCAATGATGATATCCTTAGCAAGCAAGGCTTCAACCTCCACGCAGAGTACTATTGTGTTTCGTTATTTTTATCTCATCGCCTTCAATATGAATTACAATAAATTTGTAACTCGTTGAAACCCGACAAATCAAATTTATGATATGAGTTGAAATATCTTATCGTAATAGATGTAATATTCTTCATTTTAGTTCATTTAATTTTATTAGTTGTGACAATGACATCAGTCAATAAATCATCTATTACTCGTAACTATCTATCAAAACATACTAGTAAACGAGAAATCTTGTAACACATATTGCATCATAAATTATAATATTATATTTGACTTTAATATCATTCTTATATAACATTTAAACAAATAAATGTATAAATTTATTAAAAAACACAAATTTAGTACACACAAATGCTTTAAACATATCAAAACAATGCTATAATTCAAACATATTACCAAAATTGGCAATAAGCTACATAATTTATAGATGCTTTTCCATGAAAACTTACACTCATAATTTCAAAATTATCACTTTCACCTGGATGTTCTCCAACTTTATCAGTAGAGTGATGATCACTATGTTGAACATATGATTATAAATCCACTGGTAAAAGTTAGATAATATCTGCATAGAAAGTGTTAGATTTAGAAATATGAATGATATTTCACATAAGAAAATCTTAAAACTAAGAAGACTACGTACAAATCTTGCTAAAGGTCATCAAGTAATAAACAACCACTTACTATTTCAACAATATCCACATGGATATTATAATGTTGGAAGGAGGAACAATTTCTTCCGACCCTTCACATGGCTAAACACTTTTCTTCATGTCAATGACTTCGAAGGAATACGACCTTTGTCTCTGTCTTTAAGCATTAATGGCTATAAATGTAGAGTGTTATAATATGGCCTTGCTGGTTTCATTAACATCACATGCTGAAGAGGTGCCATTGATATAGATAAGATTTTTCATACATTCAAAGTCATAAAATTTATGAATCATTATTTAGTTTTCCAAGTTTTTGATGCAGTCCAATCCACTCATGAAAATAAATAAAGGGGTTTATATAAATGTGACAGCACTAACCAATAAAACAAATAAGGGGTTTATCTACTACATTTTTAAATGTTTAAGTCTAAATATATTTTAATAAATACATTCATTTCAAGTAAAAAATATAACTAAATTATAGCTAGCAAGGTTTAATAGTTCTCATAATATTTATGGCCTAATTTATCTTTTGATCAAAATAATGAAGATGTGCCACATAATCTAAGGACAATTGCACTCTTGTACACATGAAGAGATCGCTTGCAAAGTTCCATGAAATAAATATCTCTTAGAGCTGCAATAGTTTTAAGAAAATTTATATATCTTATTTTGACCTTTTTAAAATTTGTTATAAAATACCATTTAGTGAACAAATAATTGCCAAAAATATTAGAGGATGAATTTGTCTGCCTACCACACAATTTTTTGTGTATTTATACATTTAACTTTTCAACTTTGATATATATATATATATATATATATATATATATATATATATATATATATATATATTATTTATAAACATTATATGTATAAAATTGACACTTTCTTGATATTAAGTTAAAACATTGACTTGTTATAAAGAAAAAAACATAAGATATTCAGAGCCGCTCAAATGAATTTTGGTAACTTTCGATAAAATTTAAATAATTTTGTCATCTCTTGATCAATTTACATTATTTTTACACATTGGATAATTTTTTATAAAATTTAAATTTTATTTGGTTGATTTTTAGGCATTGAAACTATAAATTATATTTTAGTTATGTGAAAGCAAATTAAGAAAATCACTGCTCGTCATGTCACATATTTTTTTTTTGCTTCTAATTTAAAATTTTTAAATATTGAAGCATAAATAATAAGACTAAGGTTTTGTTTGGAGCAGCTGCAGTTTATCTAACATAATCAGATAAACGAACTTATCCCGATAAGTCATTGATTTATAGCTTTAACCTCGATAAGTTCGACCGACATTCTGGTTTAGTGCGATTAAAAACAACCGATCCAGTAATGCTTCTGGATGAATGATCATTCTGCCACTGATCTGAACAAACTGTTTAGCCGTTTGGTTTTGTGCGTTCAGAAAACAATTGATTCTGGCACTGTGTAATTGTGTTGTTCGCAACAGAACTGTAACGGTGATACATTTGATAGTTTAAAACCAAAAAAACTACTTCATAACAGTACGAAAAAAAAGATATACACCTCACTCAAAAGTGAGTATCAAGAAACTAAATAAAAAAGAAAAAAAATATATTGAAATTACAATTGAAAATATGACAATATTCCATTTAAAATACAGAATAAATATGTTACGAGCAACGTTGTTCAGTTGAGATATCTTTGAACCCCGAGCAACGCTGTCCGGTTGAGATATCATCAAACCCCGATCACTATCAGCAATGGAATCGGTCGGACTGTCTGTTGAACTGAAAAACTCATACATTATAGATCGTTTGCCCACCGCGGGCACCTATAGAACTGTCGCCCGTAGCTATGTGGTCGGTGTGACGTGAGTAACAAAGACGACAGTCCACAATGACATAGTACTCGCCCAGAGTTCCTCCAAAAAACTGGAGCTCATCTTCATACAATAAATAAAGAGAGATCACGTCAGTCATAAAATTAGATGAAATAAAAAAACATGAAAATTGAAAATAAGAAACATAAATGAATAAAGAAACGAAAATTAATTAAAAAAATAGTAGGCGCAAAGACTTAGAGAACTCATCAAACCAATGAATTTGTCAAATATAATATGATAGTTGACCATCTAAAGAAATGAGTTCTTTGTTGTCTTTAACCCCCATACCAACCTCCCATGTGTCACTTATGCATATCACCATAAAATGTCATCTAGAGTAGCCTTAAAACCCGTTCCTCCAAAATGTTTAGAGGCATTTGGTTGCCTTCATTGTGCATATACACAATAAAAGCCATCTAGAAATGCCTCATAAACTGATGCACCGAGAAGAAGAAAGTCATTCAGTTGCCTTCATTGGGATTTCATATGTAACGCTAACCAACATCGAGCAACAGACCATCTAGAAGAACTCATAAGGTCCAAAGTCTCAGCATATATCTCACAAGCCCACCAAAAAAAAAACATAAAAAACTCAAACATAAAATAAAGAAAAAGCAATCTCATGAAAGTTTCAAATAAAAAAGTATATGTGATACAATTGAGATACAATAAACGTAAAATTTCTTAAATGAACATGATAGGTCCATTCAAGATTGAAAATTGGGTCAATCAGCAGCCGCATATAGCATGTGATACACTCCCTCAAAGCAGCCATCTCTGCTACACCTTCGCTATCCTGGGTGTCAAATTCATGTGACTCCATCACAGCCTCTGGTATAGACAGCCCAACCTAGAATTTAAATGTTTCAGGCGGGATATGCATCTCGTCATCGTAACTGAAGTCCGTATCTGACCGAGAAGGATGCTGCTAATGAAATTGTAGAGCATCAGTTTAGGAAATGGGCACGTCGACATATCATGCAAGATGCCCATTTCTTCTTCCAAACCCCAAATATTCTTTTAATCACTCCGCTTAAGGAAGAGTGGAGTTTGTAGAACATTTCTTCTCTACCACGGGCGGCGTCATTTGATCTCTCAAAATCAGGAATGTGGTATTTGGTGTCTGGAAGTGGTTTTAGATACCGCCTTTGTAAATGATATCCAACATCCACCAAATAATATTTAAATGTTAGAAAATATACTATTAGTGACAATTGATAAATATAACTAAGAGGTTTAAAAACCTAAACAAATTTGGAGGTGGGTGCGGGAAGCGTTATCTACTATTCCTTGTTCCATAGGTAAAAAGATGACTATCATGTGCACTCCTTTTCCATCTGAGCATCATAAATGTGAAGCATACGTTGAAGCCATAGACAAACATCATATTTTGGGTAGTTGAACCACACCAACCAATGTATGCCACCTATTCAAGGCTGGGTAGTCAGGCATCCGCGTGTGTAACTTCAATTGCCTCAGCAAAGTTCCTTTTTGATTTGTTAGAGACGTCATTCCCAACACACTAATTACTTTCAAAAGAAAATGTAATGCGCTAATGAAACTTACCATGAAAAATGGCATGCAATGCAGGTCATTAGCAATTTTTTATGGAGTTGTATCAAATGATGGATCCTCTAGCTTAATTATGTGGGATGCTAAGCTAACTAGCTCTTTCAAACCTTCAGAGAAGTCTCAGCTTGTTGTCTCCGAGAAATCCTGGAATCGCTCCATAGCTCTTCTAATTGATTTGTTGTAGGATAGAATGTACATTGTTATTTCCAACACCTCCCTCGTAGTCGTTCTGGATGAACCTTGGAGGTCGTGGTTGCTACGTAGCTTGTGAAGGATATCCAAAAAAATGGGTACACTCATGCAAAATATATTTTTGAATCGTATTGGATGTCCAGCGAGCATCTCACCCACCTATTTATCCCTAATAAAGGGCGACATCATGCGTGGTGTTCGAACGGTAATGGAGCGGTAGTATTCTGATCGCTGAAAATTTTATTAAGAAATTGATACCTATTTTTGATGAAATTGCACTTTAGAGAAAGGTATTTTCTTTATTTTATTGCAGGAATGGAGAATTTAGGTGATAAAAGCAAAAATCATAAAAAGGAGAGAATTTGGAGCAAAAAGGAAGAAAATAATGAAATTTGTGTTGAGTCTCCGACGGCGAGATCGAGCCCGCCAACAGCGAGGCTACGAGGAGACATTTCTGAAGGAATTATAACTGTCTCGCTGACGACGAGCCCGAGCCCGCCGACGCCGAGCTAGCGCGGTTCGAAGATCTTAGAAGCCTCGCCGACGAGCGAGGTAGTTCGTCGCCGACGGCGAGCTAGTTTAAATGGCTCTGATACATTGAACCTAGACACTTTTTGAAGGGATGCTTACACACCTCTTGGTCCTTTGCTCACCTCTATATATAGAAGCCGAAATTAAGTCTTTAGTGTGTTCTAAGTGTGTTAAGTCCAGTTTTGTGTGCAGTTTTGTGTCTTAGTGTGTATCTTAGAAAGTCCTTGAGTGTTATAAGTGAGTTATTTTGAGTATTTAGTGAGTTAGTGAGTTTTTAGTGAGTCTTGCTGTACTGGAAGGAAGAGTCAAAGGAACTGCGAGGAGTCTGCTCGGGGATAAATCGAGATAAGTATTTGTATTTATTGTTTTTAACTTTAAATGAAATCCATGCTTAGTTTAGTTCCCATGCATTCTGAGTAGTTTATTAGTCTTTCTCCCCGTTATGAAATTAAGCTGACTCGATGAACTAAAAATAGAAGTACTTTTATATATTAATAAATTGTGATAATTTTTACTTAAAACTTAATTTACTTTCAAACTAGCCATTTGAATTGTTAAAATGTGTTGATTATCAACTATAGTAAAAATTACATCTGATATTCGGGGAATTCAAAAGCCTTGGAAGGAAGGTGCAAATAAATAGGAAATAATATTATCGGGCGTAGAATTGAGCATTTTAGTGTGACAGACTAAAATATTCAATTCGGTCCTATTGTTTGAGAGCTGAAGTGTAGATGTTAGCCCTCAAGCGAGGGGAACGTGGGAGCTCGCAGTGGCGGTCGGTATCCTCCCGACTTGCACGCAGATTCAATAATCAAACATAGGATTAGTCAATATTCTTTACACCTGGACCAAAGGGTAAAGAATAGGAATGCTCCTATTTGTCACAATACCTTAAAATTATTTAAATTCATCAATCACTTAAATTTCTAAACAAGGGGAAAGATACTTTTTCTGAATAGTTAAGACTTATTTAGCAATTAGTTTAAGTTCCTGCATTTTCAATACGTATTAATTTTCTACTTAGTTAAGTTACCTGATTAGAATACTTAGTTTACTTTATTGCGCTTAAATTTAGAATTCCAAATTTTCGTATACTAGTTTTATTATTATTATTATTATTATTATTTTAAAATTAGCTGTTATTTTATTTTCTCTTTCCCTGTGGGATCGATAACTAGGACTCCACTAGAGCCCTGTATTACTTGATACGATACGTATACTTGCGTAGCATCCACAACATAAACAATTACAATTCTATACATATAATATAGTGGGGTCAAGTTTTTGGCTTCGTTGCAATTAAATTAAAATATCATAATATAAAATTTGTGTGTCAAGTTTTTGGCGCCGTTGCCGGGGAAAGTAAGAAAAATTTACTAAAGTAACGAACTATTTTAAAATAATCATAATAAATAAATTAATATCTATTCTAAAAATTGTATGCGCAAATTTGGACACGAAAATTTAATACCTTACGATTCTGAATTAGAGCGTACAATTAAAAGAATTAGAAAACAAAAGAAACAAATAATAAATTTAACACAAATGGCGAATACTCCGAAATTCAAAATATGAACCAACAAAGACCATTAAGAGATTATGCCAACCCTACATCGGATGAAATTCATTTAACTATTCAAAACCCCGATGTAGTCTGCTAATTCATTTGAACTTAAACCCGCAATTATACAAATGGTACAAAACAATCAATTTAGTGGTTCACCTATCGAAGATCCTAACTTACATCTTGCAAGTTTTCTAGAACTTTGTGCTACTTTTAAATATCAAGGAGTATCCGACGATGCTATAAGACTTAGACTTTTTCCTTTTTCATTAAGGGATAAGGCTAAAATGTGGTTGAATTCGTTAGACTCTGGATCTATTAAAACTTGGGGAGAATTATCACAAAAATTTCTATCCAAATATTTTCCACCATCTAAAACTGCTAAGTTTAGAAATGATATAACTTCTTTTTGTCAGTTAGATGGAGAATCAATATATGAATCTTGGGAGAGATTTAAGGAACTTCTTAGGAAATGCCCACATCATGCGTTACCAGATTGGCTGATTATTCAAACCTTTTATAATGGATTAGTAGGATCTTTAAGATCAATCATCGATCTGTCTTCTTGGAGGTTCATTAATGTCTAAACCATTTGATGAAGCTTATGCACTAATCGAAGGAATGACAACAAATAATTTCCAATGGCTCATTCGATAGAGTAAATCCGAAAAAGATAGCCAACATTCATGAAAATGATGCAATATCTATGTTAGCTTCTCAAATTGCTGCTATATCTAAGAAATTAGATCATTTTGGAATGAACTACTCTCCTACTCTAGAAGAAAACTCATCTGGACAAATCATAGAATCTCAATCTAATTATGAAACTTTAAATGCTATTAATAATAGAACTAATAATCCTTATTCAAACTATTATAATCCTGGTTGGAAAACTCATCCAAATTTTAATTGGAATAACACATCTAATCAACAATGGATGAATCAACCTAATCAAGCAAATCCAAACTATAAACCTAATTACCCACCCGGATTTAATAACAATAACCCTCAATTCAAAGATAAGAAATTATCTATGGATGAATTAATTTTGAATATGGGTCATCAACTACAAAATCAAGGAAATCAACTACAAATTCAAGGAAATCAACTACAAATTCAAGGAACATCTATTAAAAATATCGAAACTCAACTTGGACATATTGCTACTGCGCTAAATAATAGAATACCTGGAACTTTTCCTAGTAATGTGGAAATAAATCCTAAAGATCAAGGAAAAGAACAAATTAAAGTAATACAACTAAGGAGTGGAAAAGAATTAGAACCTCAAATTCAAAAAGAACTTGAAAGCCAAAAAGAGGAAGTGGAAATTGAAAAAGAAACAATTCAACAAGATTCAAAATTAGAACATCCTTTAATACCTATGAAAATTTCTATTGAAAAACCTCCACCACCATTTCCTCAACGACTAGCTCAACATAAAAAAGATAAACAATTTGCTAAATTCCTTGAAATATTAAAGAAATTAACAATCAATATACCTTTTGTCGAAGCTTTAGATCAGATGCCAAATTATGTAAAATTTATGAAATATATTTTAAATAAGAAAAGAAAATTCACTAATAATGAAACAGTCGCGCTTAGTGAAGAGTGTAGTGCTTATTATTCGAAGAAGCTTCCCGAAAAATTCAAAGATCCTGGTAGTTTCACTCATACCCTGCGCTATAGGAGAAAAATTTTATGGAAAAGCTTTGTGTGACTTAGGAGCGAAGCATCAATCTAATGCCTCTATCGATTTTTAAGAGATTAGAATTAGAAAAAATTACACCTACTTCAGTAACCCTTCAATTAGCTGATCGTTCGATTACCTATCCTAAGGGAGTTATTGAAGATGTGTTAGTAAAAGTGGATAAATTTATCTTCACAGTAGATTTTATTGTTTTAGATATGGAGGAAGATAAAGAAATTCCTATCATTTTAGGAAGACCATTTTTAGCTACTGGAAAAGCTATGATTGATGTTTAGAAAGGAGAATTAACTATGAGAGTAAATGACCAAAAAGTTACCTTTAATATTGAAAAATCAATGAAATATCCTGCGTATAAAAAGATGATGAATGTTTTCGGATGGAAATACTTGAACATTTACAACAAGAACATTTTAAGGAATATTACGAAGATAAATTAGAAAAAGAAAACACTCGAATTAATTAAAGATAATAATGAAAAACTAGATTATATTCGGGAAAGATTTGAATTTTTGGATAATACCGAAAACACCGACAAGAATATAGTTCCATCGATTATTAAACCTCCCGAACTTGAGCTAAAAATATTACCCGATCATTTGAAATATGCTTATTTAGGTAATTCTTCAACTTTACCAGTTATTATTTCATCCGCACTAAACGAATCTCGAGAACAAAAACTTTTAGAAACTTTAAAAAAATATAAGAAAACTTTTGGTTGGACTTTAGCAGATATTAAAGGAATTAGTCCTTCAATCCGTATGCATAGAATTATTTTAGATGATGAACATAAACCTAAAGCGAGATCCCCAAAGGAGATTAAACCCGATAATGAAAGAAGTAGTTAAGAAAGAAATTTTAAAATGGTTAGATAATGGTATTATATATCCTATATCCGACGATGCTTTGGGTAAGCCCAATTCATCGTGTTCCTAAGAAGGAGGAGTGACCGTCATCGCCAATGAAAATAACGATCTTATTCCTATAAGACAAGTTATTGGTTGGCTTATATGTATTGATTATAGGAAATTAAATACCGCCACCGGGAAAGATCACTTCCCTTACCATTTCTAGACTCGGATGTTAGATAGATTAATCGGATATAAGTATTTTTGTTTTCTAGATGGATACACCGGTTATCATCAAATACAAATTGCTCCTGAGGATCAAGAGAAAACTACATTTACTAGTCCTTATGGAACTTTCGCTTTTCGAAGAATGCCTTTTGGATTATGTAATGCACCAGTAACATTCCAGAGATGTATGATGTCTATATTTAGTAAGTTAATTGACAATGGAATAGAAGTATTTATGGATGATTTCTCTGTATTTGGAACATCATTTGACACATGCTTAACTCATCTTGAAAAAGTATTAGAAGTATGTGAGAAAACAAATTTAGTTCTAAATTGGGAGAAATGTCGATTTATGGTTGCGGGCGGCATTGTATTA
This sequence comes from Papilionanthe hookeriana x Papilionanthe teres, assembly GCA_022702705.1. Taxonomy (NCBI): domain Eukaryota; kingdom Viridiplantae; phylum Streptophyta; class Magnoliopsida; order Asparagales; family Orchidaceae; genus Papilionanthe; species Papilionanthe hookeriana x Papilionanthe teres. Next base: position 53,223,557 of record CM040437.1, read on the forward strand.
GGGCATAAAATTTACGAAAAAGGCATGGAAGTGGACCTCGCAAAAATTCAAGTTATAGCTAAATTACCACCTCCAACTACGGTAAAAGGGGTAAGAAGTTTTCTTGGACATGCTGGATTCTACAGACGCTATAAAAAAGATTTTTCAAAAATTATTAAACCTCTATGCCAACTTCTCGAAAAGGACAAGAAATTTGAATTTACAATCGAATGCATGAATGCTTTTAAACTCTTAAAAGAAAAATTAATTACAGCACCTATAATAGTTTCACCTAACTGGGAGAAACCATTTGAGCTTATGTGTGATGCTAGTGATTATGTTGTAGGAGCAGTTCTTGGGCAAAGATATGAAAAAATTTTCAAAGTTATATACTATGCTAGTAAAACTCTAAATGATGCTAAAATAAATTATACAGTTACAAAAAGAGAATTATTAGCGGTAGTATATGATTTTAATAAATTTAGACCTTATCTGATTGGAACAAAATGTATCGTGCATACTGATCATTCTGGTATCAAATATTTAATGCAAAAGAAAGATTCCAAACCAAGATTAATTAGATGGATGCTATTAATGCAAGAATTCGATTTTGAGATCGTTAATAAGAAAGGAACCGATAATCAAATTGCAGATCATTTATCAAGATTAAAAAATCATGAATTATCCGATATTGAAAATGAAATTATAGACGGTTTTCACGATGAACAACTATATAATATCAATGAATGGAAAATACCATAGTATGCTGATATAGTGAACTATATAGTTAGTAATATTTTACCACCTATGCTAACTTTGCAACAACGAAAAAATTCATCCATGATACATAAACCTATTTTTGGGATGAACCATATTTATATAAGCAATGTAAGGATTTAATTATTAGAAGATGTGTACCTTATGAAGAAAGCTGAACCAATTATTCAAAAATGTCATGATTCGATTTTGGAGGACATTTTGGGACCGATAAAAGCTGCTTATAAGATTCTACGATACTGGATTTTCTCGGCCTACTCTATTTAGAGATGTATACAAATATATTAAAACTTGCGATAAATGTCAAAGAGTAAGAAATATATCTAGAAGAAACGAAATGCCTCTGAATTTTATATTAGAAGTTGAAATTTTTGATGTTTGGGGATTAGATTTTATGGGACCTTTTATTCCTTCGTTTGGAAACTCATATATATTAGTAGTTGTTGATTATGTTTCCAAATGGATTGAGGCACAAGCTTTACCTAGGTGTGATGCTAAGAGTGTTTCAAAATTTGTGATGAAAAATATTTTTACTAGATTTGGAATGCCGAGAGTGATTATCACTGACGGAGGAACTCATTTTAGAAATAAATACATTCACAAACTAGTAGAAAAATACAATATTACTCATAAGATATCCACTGTTTATCATCCACAGACTAGCGGATTAGTTGAAGTATCTAATCGTGAGATTAAACGTATTTTAGAAAAATCACGCAAACCCAAATAGGTTAGATTGGTACTATTAGATTAGACAATCGCATTATGGGCTTATAGGATCTGCTTATAAAACTCCGATTGGAATGACTCCTTATAAGGCTTATATATGGAAAAACATGCCACTTACCAAGTTGAATTAGAACATAAAGCATATTGGGCGATTAAAGAATTTAATTATAATATGAAGGAAGTCGGTGAGAAGAGATTGCTACAATTAAATGAATTGGAAGAATTAAGAAATGAATCATATGATAATGATCGATTTATAAGGAAAAGTTGAAGTTATGGCATGATCGGAAGATTAATCGGAGAAATTTTGAACCGGGACAGGAAGTTTTGCTATATAATACTAGATTGAAATTATTTCCTGGAAAATTGAAGTCTCGATGGTTAGGACCTTTCACCATAACTCAAATATTTTCATACGGAACTATAGAAATCGAAAATCCAAAAACTGGACATAAATTTAAAGTTAATGGACATAGATTAAAACTATATTTCGAAGGTATAAGACCTAACTATAAAGAGGTTTTAATGCTTAGTCGACCTGATTAATAATTGAAATTAAGTCGGGCTGACGATGTTAAACCAAGCGCTTTATGGGAGGCAACCCATATTAGTTATCTATTTTTATTGTATCTTAATAAGTTAGTCTATATTATTGAAACTTTACTACTCATTTATTATTAAGAATCATCACATATTCGAACCTTTATGATGAGAAAAGAAATTATTCGATTTAGAGCAAAATTGGACATTATTTTGGAATCTCGCTGAAGGCGAGGTCAATACTCGCCGACAGCGAGGTTCGCGCCTAAATTAATATCAGTTATTTATCGAGCTCGCTGACAGCGAGAAACGTCCCGCCGACAGCGAGAACCTGAAAGGCAGTTTTTATAACTGAGTCGCCGACGGCGAGAAACTTCTCGCAGACAACGAGGAAGTTATAAAGATGAGTTATTTATACTTTGAATGCAGATCTGGACGGTTTCAACACCAAATCCTTAGTGAAAAATCATTCTTAATTCATTCTAAATCTGCCTTCTTCACTATAATTCCTTCCATTCACCATAATGGCCTCCAAATTCTTAGATTCCTCTAAATCTGGAGTGTTTAACCGGAGAAAATTTGTGAGTGCGGAAGCGCAGCGGATCTTCAACAAGGTTTTGGTAAACAAAAGAGTTATCAAGGAACGGGGATTTGTCAATCGAAGATTAGAGAATTCCACTACGAAGATAGAAGAAAAGATCGCGCGAGCAGGACTGGGAGGTATTCACATTACACTACGTCTCGTCGTTGTTATTCCAGTTGTGAAAGAGTTATACTCTAACTTACATGTGATCAACAATGGGAATATCTACGTCCAAGGAAGATGGGTGACGTTTACTCCATCAAGAGTAAATGAATTATTCTCTATAGAAAACACCCTGGTATGTCACTATTCAAATTTTGTGCCTTCTCGATATAATATGAATGAGATATTTCGATATCCGACTGATGAACCGGAAGATTGGGAAATGCGTAAAGACGGGTATGTTAGTTTCTCTGCATCACTTTTGAATCATGTCTCAAAGCACTGGCACTTTTTCATCTCATCTAAATTGTTACCTACTATGAGGGTAAACAAGGTTTCGAAAGAATGCGCTATATTGAATTATTGTATTCAAATTGGATTGCCTATCGATGTGGGATCAATAATTGTTAAGTCTGCATTGGGTTTAATTGTGCATGGGTCAGTTCACGGACTAGGACACCCATCTACTATTTTTGCATTATGCAATCGAGTACCGGGTTTCTTATGAAGCTTGGGAAAAGGTTACGTACTTTGGAAGCCGCTCGATCCTACGGATATGTTCCCTACTTTGGACGATAATGAAGACATTACATTCATCTCCGATAGAGCTTCACGGAATCATCCTATAGCAAGGCATATTTCGGATAAAACGGAGTTACTTATGAAGAAAATTAATGGAATGGAGAAAGAAGCTGCAGAATGTGAGAGATTTAATCGACAATATATCCGATTTATTTGATCACATCGACTCGGAGGATGAAGGAACACTTTAATCATTCCGGACACCCGAAGCTATCTTTCTTCATTTACCGAGACAGAAGGGTTGGATCATCGAAGAATTCGCTCGGAAATTCCTTTCAGGCCTTTCTATAACTTATTTGTGCATCATCGTCATATCGGAAATATCAGAGAAGATGAAGATTCTAACCTTGAAGAGTAGTAGTAAAGATTTCTATAGTATGTTTGAATTTATGTTATTTGATTTGATTTATATTTTATTATGTGTGGAGTGATGATTTGAATATTTCAACTTAACTGAGATATGCGTCATAGTTTTGTATCAGCATTTAGTGTGTCGTGAATTGGTTTGCGATGCTGATTAGTAGTAAGAATTGAAGTTTGAAGTTTGATTATAGAGTTTAAATTATGTTAGTTTGTACATCTCATGGATTTCAATATTAAAGTTAATTTGTTGTGTTGTGTGAATTTGTTTCTGTATAAGTAGCTAATCTTTATATTAAATTAATAAATGATGTGATCGAAAATATAATATAAGACAAATAAAGGACGAAAATGAGTGACGAATTTCAGAAATTTAAAATTTTTGGAATCTCGCCGACGGCGAGAAAAATCCCGCTGACAGCGAAGAATTTCTCGCCGACAGCGGATTTTTCCCGAAAGTTTTTTGTTCCGAAAAATATTAGCTCGCCAACGGCGAGAAAAATCTCGCTGACAGCGAGGTCGAAAAAAAACATATATTTTGACCGATCAAAAACACTATTCATCATCCCCAACCTCTTATTTTTGCAAAAACCGACCTAGGGCTTGAGAGATCTTGGATTTGAAGCGATTTCAACACTTTTTGACACCGGATTTCATCTTCCATTTGTAAGAGCTTCACTTCTATGCAAAAATTTTTTATTTTCACCATATATTTTCACCACATTGCAAATTTTGGGAAAAATCAAAATGTGGAAGAAATATTCGGTGGAAATCCATGGAATTTGATTTAAATTGCTTACAAATGTTGTAGGAAGCCTTCTTAGTATTATTTTTAAGTTTAGTGAAAATTTTCACGATTTTCACAGATCGATCGTATGGCTCCACGACAGAAACGTCGAGTAGAATTCGACAAAAACCAATTCATCAATGCACGAGCACAGGCTAAATATTTTGAAAACATATAAGGAAGAAAGTGCATTGCGGATCGGATATTCAAAAATCCAGGAGGAGAAGTAGAGCGGATTATTAAGGAACGAGGTTGGGAGAACTTCTGTTACGTTCAGTATAGAGTAGCTGTAGAAGTGGTTAAAGAATTTTATGCCAATTTGATTGCCGCTGAAGATGCACCAGTAAAGGTGCGAGGGTTTTTTGTAGATTTCAATGCTGCAAGAATTAACGCGTTCTATGAAGTTCATGACTCGCACTTTAGCGAGTATGAAACTTTGGAACGATGGAAGGACCACTGGAGGAAGTCATTAACTTTCTCATCGATGGGACAGGAGTTTGGAAAATTAAGCGACGGAAAGAGTGAATTTTCCTCTTTCTAAATTAAATGCGATCTCAAAGCTCGGCATTACTTTATTTGTTCTACTCGTTACCCACATATCACCACGATGAGGTAACACGAGATAGAGCAATTCGAATTCTCGCATTCGGAATAACGAAGCATCAACATCGGGAGAGTTATTTATCAAAACATCCCGCCACTCCTCGAAATGAGAGTGGAGGCTGGATTGGGACACCTCTGGATTAATTTTTGCACTCTGTCGACTCTCCGGAGTTGAGGCGTAGAGATGATGAAGAATGGGTGGAACCTATGAAACCACTCACCATTGCCAACATTAAGAAGTATGAATCTCATGAAGGGTGGAGATCAGGAGTGAGAAGTTATTTCACTCAGTCAAGTAGAGATATACCCTCTACTAGCTATGAACCACCTGAGCCTACCACACCTACCCTACAAGATCTGATGAATGAATTAACCCTGCATAGGAGGAGTTTTGAGCAGTTTGGAGAAACAATGGGGAGAAGATTTGATCATTTTGATCAAAGGATCGATAATGCTGGAGAGGAGACATGATTATGATAGTGAATACCTCCGGCGACATTCGGAATATGAAATTGCATACTATGAAGCTGAACGTCGTTATAGGAGTGGAGATTTAGATGTTGTCTTTCCAGTAATGCCCCAGGTACACTCAGTATCATCCTGCTCAGCCTTCTCAGCCTACAGATCAAGGAGGGGATGATATAGTTTGGGACTTTGATGCTGAAGATTAGGACTTTATTTATTTTATTTGTTTGATGTAAGTTATTTTGAGGACTTTATATGTTTGTAATATTCCAGTACTTTATATTTTGAGACATTGGATGTTAGTTAGATTAATTTGCTTGAATTGTTATAGTAGTTAGTTTTTGTTTTTGTGTTAGTTAATTGCATTTGTTTTTATGTTAAATAGGATGATAGTTTTCTTTAGTATGTTTTTATTTTATTTTGTATAGTTTTAAGTTTTTAAAATTGTTAATCTGTTAGTTCAATTATTTTTAATATATAGTAATTCATATGTGTAGTGTAGAGTTATTTTAATTGTTGTGTTTAATACTTATCTTAGATTTTATCCTCGCATTTTCTTTAAATTGTTATACATATATGGAGAATACTAACGATATGAGTTCAATGAAAAATGAAAAAGCTCGCAAAAATTTCAAAGAAAAAAAGAAATACCTAAACTTCAAAGGTATGATTTATTTACTTTCCTCCTTTTTCATTATTTAGATTAGATATAAAAATTTAAGTTTGGGGGAGTAAAATACAAATTTAGTTATTAACTTGTTCTCAATTTCTATTTTTCAAATTATTATAAAATGATTTTTATAGCAATTTTTTTTCAATTTAATTAATATGAATTATTTTATTTAATTATTATAAAAGGTTAAATAAAATATTTCTAGTGCTTTAATTGATTAAATAGAATAAAATATTTGGTTAAAGGGAATAAGAATATAGTAAACTATTTTTTTAGTAAGGAAAACTATATTCTAAAATTAAAATTCTTAAGTATTCAAGTGAAAAAGAAAAGATTGAAAATCAATGAAGTAAAAACTATGAAGTATATATAAGCTAAGAAATATTTCTAAGTTTCAAATTTAGGAAGATAAAAATGAAGTTCAAAATTATTAACAGGCTCTCCAGATACAGTAATCCTCATTAGAAAAAAAAAAAAAAAAAAGAAAAAGAAAAGAAAAATGAGGAGAAGCTTCGAGGAGATGCCTTATAAAAAATTGGCTTCATTTGAATTAACCTACAAGGAAAAACTTAGATATTTCCAACTTATGTTTATGGATTAGAATTTTACCTAATAGTATTTTCTTGAATTTCTTATCATATGAATATCTTAAGTAGTTATTCTTTTAAATATAGTCATTCCTGAAATGAATAGTAAGCTAGAAATCTTAGACCTGATAATTAAATAATTATTTCTATAAGATTAATTAAATTCCATGAATTATTTTTATTTAACTTTATTATGATATTAATTAATCTAATTCATAGTTATTTAAATTGAAAAATCTTATTATAAAACTCATTATTTTTATGTAGTACTAAAATTACTTGAGGACTAAGTAATAAGTAAGTTTGGGGAATTTGATCGCTGAAAATTTTATTAAGAAATTCATACATATTTTTGATGAAATTGCACTTTAGAGAAAGGTATTTTCTTTATTTTATTGCAGGAATGGAGAATTTAGGTGATAAAAGCAAAAATCATAAAAAGGAGAGAATTTGGAGCAAAAAGGAAGAAAATAATGAAATTTGTCCTGAGTCGCCGACGACGAGATCGAGCCCGCCGACGGCGAGGCTACGAGGAGACATTTCTGAAGGAATTATAACCTGTCTCATCGACGACGAGCTAGCGCGGTTTGAAGATCTTCAGAAGCCTCGCCGACGAGCGATGTAGTTCATCGCCGACGGCGAGCTAGTTCAAATGGCTCGATACATCGAACCCGGACACTTTTTGAAGGGATGTTTACACACTCTCTGGTCCTTTGCTCACCTCTATATATAGAAGCCGAAATTAAGTCTTTAGTGTGTTCTAAGTGTGTTAAGTCCAGTTTTGTGTGCAGTTTTGTGTCTTAGTGTGTGTCTTAGAGAGTCCTTGAGTGTTATAAGTGAGTTATTTTGAGTATTTAGTGAGTTAGTGAGTTTTTAGTGAGTCTTGCTGTATTGGAAGGAAGAGTCAAAGAAGGCTGATGAGTGCTGCTTGGGGATAAATTGAGATAAGTATTTGTATTTATTGTTTTTAACTTTAAATGAAATCCATGCTTGGTTTAGTTCCCATGCATTCTGAGTAGTTTATTAGTCTTTCTCCATGTTATGAAATTAAGTGACTTAATGAACTAAAAATAGAAGTACTTTTATATATTAATAAATTGTGATAATTTTTACTTAAAACTTAATTTACTTTCAAACTGGCCATTTGAATTGTTAAAATGTGTTGATTATCAACTATAGTAAAAATTACATCTGATATTCGGGAATTCAAAAGCCTTGGAAGGAAGGTGCAAATAAATAGGAAATAATATCACTTGGCGTAGAATCGAGCATTTTAGTGTGATCGACTAAAATATTCAATTCGATCCTATTGTTTGAGAGCTGAAGTGTAGATGTTAGCCCTCGAGCGAGGGAACGTGGGAGCTCGAGTGGCGATCGGTATCCTCCCGGCTAGCACGCATTCGGTAATCAAACATAGGATTAGTCAATATTCTTTACACCTGGACCAAAGGGTAAAGAATACGAATGCTCCTATTTGTCACAATACCTTAAAATTATTTAAATTCATCAATCACTTAAATTTCTAAACAAGGGGAAAAATATTTTTTCTGAATAGTTAAGACTTATTTAGCAATTAGTTTAATTTTCTGCACTTTCAATACGTATTAATTTTCTACTTAGTTAAGTTACCTGATTAGAATACTTAGTTTACTTTATTGCGCTTAAATTTAGAATTCCAAATTTTCGTATACTAGTTTTATTATTATTATTATTATTATTTTAAAATTAGCTGTTATTTTATTTTCTCTTTCCCTGTGGGATCGATAACCAGGACTCCACTAGAGCCTTGTATTACTTGATACGATACGTATACTTGCGTAGCATCCACAACATAAACAATTACAATTTTGTACATATAATATAGTGGGGTCAAGTTTTTGGCTTCGTTGCAATTAAATTAAAATATCATAATATAAAATTTGTGGGTCATATTCTAACAACAATTTAACAATCGTCGACGCCGCAAGCATTCTTATGCAGTGTTCTCGCTGTCAATCCATCTTGAATAAATGATTTGTTATGTTAACATGCTATGAATACACTGATCCTTAAGTAAAAACATACAATTGCAATAACTCTTAAATGAAATGACTAATATATCTATTACTTTAATCACAACATTTTCCACAAATCGTTTTCTGGAAAATAAAGAAAAAGCAAAAACATCTAACAAAAACTGAAAAAATAAAAAAGACAACAAATAACACAAACTCATTTCTCAATCGAAAGGTAAACATTCGACACACAACTCGGGCCACAGCCTCATGAAATCTGCCTGCAAGTAGAGTCCTCGAGTAGTTTAACACATTTTAAACAAAATGTCGGATAAACCACAATTTCTGAAAAGTGAGTCTAAAGCTACCAAAAATTCTTCGATGGTGTTGTCAGTTGTAGCAGCAGGTGGAGGAGCTGCAAAATACTTTTATTAGTTTTTCTATTGAGATTTTCACGAAACATCTTTTTCTTTCCTCCTTTTCTCCAGCCCGGGCCACTTTGATTGGTACGTGGACTTAAAGCTCCCTCGGGTTTATGCTAGGCCATTCACTAGAAAACGTAACCTGCTTGAGTGGCAAGTCATCTGGGATGCCTGCAAACCCCTACTCACTTAGGTTGAACGCATGCTGACCCATCGCGACAACCCTCTTAAACAATAATTCCAATTTATCTTCCAAGTCCGGGTCAATTTCGCACACCTTATGTTCTCTAAGGCTGCTAGGCAGTCTTCACGTTCTTTACCTCTCATTCCACTAGGATGGTGCTGCCAACCACTTGCACAGGAATCCACCAATATCTTCACCTTCCAATCTTTTATCTTATTCTCAAGGCCCACAAAATGGATCTTGGATTCGACATCAAACTGGACAGAACCATCCTAGCTAATTCTGAATGAGATGAAATTATTGAACAATTCAATCGACCAAGGGATCTTCATCATTTGATAGATGAGGACGAAGGTCATTATGACAATCATGGAGTTGGGAAGCCTGAGCAGGAAAACCCGTATCGTCCAAAATTTATTCACAGATCCATATAGAATGACAGCGAATACCCATTTTAAATTAATCCTTGTAGAAAAATAAGTCGAGGGAGTAGTGATCTGTCGCTTGCTCATGATTAGCTGTAGGTCAAAGCTGAATGGAGCAATCAAGGACCTAGGAACCCTAAATCTCTATCATGTCAGCCGCAAAAAAGGATCAAAACTTTCGAAGCAGGTATCAGCCCAAATGACTCTTAAGATAACTTCCACTCCATAAGGCTCGTGATAAGACAAAGGAGAAGAGGGGAGGAAGAAGATAGTGAACCAAAAGAAACGACATCCTACACAACATAAAGAGCGCGCACACACATATATTGGTCAATGAACACAAGAAAACGAAACGCCACCGACAAGACCAACGTGATGGGTATCACACAACACTCGATGAAACACAATCATTACTGAAAAATAGAAAATTACATTATGTTTATTTATTTATTTAAAAAAAGAGGGAGGCACACCACGCCAAACCCTCAGAACTAACCTAAGAAGAATAACCTAACTAAATGGTCATTCGTAGCTTCGCTCGAGACAAACTCTCGCTGACACACTCGTTCATACATGAATTCGCCACCCCAATTTAAAGAGGTCATTCTGACCATCCCTCGGCTCGATAGCCACAAACACAGACGAGCCACCTCCCCACTAGCAACAAGCATCTCCCTGAGGCCTATTCCTACTGACCGAATCACTCGTCAGTTATCATATTCAAGTATTTTTGCAATTACTAAAAACCCCTTTTAAAAGCTATGAGGAGAAGATTGATCTAAAATTTTGCATGACTGAGACGTATTCTTACAAATAGGGTGTTCATATCATGAATAAAGGATCAAGCCCTCTTTATATACCTTTTCTCACCTCTCCTGTTAAGACTTTTTATATCTTAGATGTATTTCCTAGACACTTTAAGATTCAACAATGTGCATTTAATGTTGAACGCATGACGCGGACATTTTACTTAAAAGGTTGTCTAGGTAAACGTTTCACATTAAACGTGGCTCATACATAAGGTTTTGCTACTTTTAATATTTTTCTGGCTCCCTACTCCTATTCCAAATTACTCTTATTAATACGACCCTTCCAAAAATTTGTCCTCCGGCATTCTATATTTGTCTTATTAGGCACAGTTAAGGCTTGATTGTTGGCCGCTATACTCGATTACCCAATTTGCGAATACATTCATAGCAAAATTTGTAAAGCTCCAATCTGTTCAAAATTAATAAAAAATTTTGCACTTAAATATGATAGTATCCGACAATACATTTACAAATTACAATCTTGATATATATTGTGTAAATTCCCCCATAAAATTATTACAAATTGACTTTTTACAAATCCATATGCCTTTATTTATGGGAAAATTTTTTACATCAGGACTCTGCACGTAGAGTTACGTGCGGCGGAGTCCAGTAACATCACGCTACGTGACGCGTGTCAGAAAAAAAAAATAGAATAACACAGGAAATATTCCCCCCGTGTTATTCATGTGTTATTGTATTTTATTCATGTATTATTCATGTGTTATTGTGTTATTATAACACCGGGAATGTTCTAGGAGCAGAATAATATCTGAATAACACACAATAACACTTGAATAACATACAATAACACATGAATAACACCGAGGGAATATTCCCTGTGTTATTCTGACTGAATGTTATTTTTTTTGCCACGCGTACCACGTGACACGATTTTACAGACCTCCACACGTAGCTCTACGTGCAGAGTCCTGATGTAAAAATTTTTCTTATTTATGATATTGCACACATGATTTAAAAAAAAAGAACATTTATTTTGATGTGAACCGTACAAATCAACTTTAGAAATAAATTCATTCATTCTGCTTATATCACATGAGTTGATTTGTAAATTCATTCTGCTTATTTCAGGCTTAGTTGTGGGTGGCTATCATCAGAAGAAATATTTATATACGGATTACTTAAGCAGTACTGTGTGTATTCTCTGAAATAACTTTTCAATGACATATTTATTGGAGGTTATTGAGAAGTTATTGAGATATTAAATCCAATAATCTCTTAAAAAATAATCTCTCAATAACCCTCAATAGTCTACCAACATCTTCCACAGTTCTATTTTCTTATTTTTTTTGTGTTATTTATATTTTTTTTGTGTTATTTATATTTTTTTTGAGATTATTGAGAGTATTAATCTCAATAACATCAACATAAATTCTCAGTACCCTCTATATAACGTTTATACACACTGCGTACATAAGAGATGTAAATATTTCTCCATTGACAGGCGGCCAAATTTATGCGGTCTTAACCGCGCATATCTGTTCTAGGTCCCACAGCAGATCATCCATACCCAAAGCGAGTACAGGAAACCTCAACCGAAGCCCTGGACTTCTTGATGTCGCGACCGTTGACCGGAGCAAACCTGGACTAAGAATGCCTTTTTAAGGAACGGTCAGCTCCTTCTCCACCGCGCCTCCCCCCTCACCTGCCGTGATTGCTACTGCAAGTTCGGAGCTGGAGAGGTAGAACCTGTTCGTTCATGGGAAATTTCTGCAGTTTCTCTGTTAAAAATACAAGCTTGAGCCCACAAAACACCGGCTCAGGTATGTTACTCAGCGCAAGCTTCGAATCCGTTGTTCTTGTTGTTTAGATTCTTTTTACTCTGTTTATTTAGGTTGTCTGATTTTCAGAATAATCATTATTTTAATCAGTTTCAGATATATTATTTGAAAGTTGTGATCTTTTATGCTTCTGTCATGATAATTTAGGATACTTTCTACTGTTTATCATATCAGTCAACAAAAGGCTTTTGAATGCTGTTAAGTCTTGAGTTGGTACAGGGAATCTTTAGGGGCTCTAAAAGTTGGACTTTGATCAAATATATTTATGGTTCAAAATCAAAACTTTGACTCAATTTGTGTTAAAGCTTTAATTTTTAATTTAAAACCTTTTATCACAACTTTGGTTCTTATTCTCTCCTGTATTATGTCTTAGTGCTCTCGTCCAGAGAGACAAGCAGCACAACAACCACTGGGAAGTTTTCAAGTTCTACCTTCAGTACATTTGGGCAATCCACAAGCAGCGGAGCGAGCATTGATGAGCCATTTCCTGATGGGAAGATTTTGGAGTCTCCGAATCTTCATGTTTTTACATTTGCAGAGCTAAAGAGTGCGACAAAAAATTTCAGACCTGAGACTCTTCTTGGCGAAGGAGGATTTGGAAAGGTTTTCAAGGGATGGGTTGATGAGAAGACTTTGAGTCCTGCAAAAAGTGGGCTTGGAATGGTGGTAGCGGTGAAGAAACTCAACTCTGAGAGCATGCAAGGTTTTGAAGAATGGCAGGTGATTGTTTTTATGTAATTTAGATTTTGTTTTTGAAAATCAGTCAGCTTTTAGGATTGCTGATGTTCTCTTTTTGTGAGTTGTTTGAAGTTGGGTATTTTCTTCAGCTGCATAAACGTGAAGATTTAAATGGTTTGTAGCTCTGAGGGGTTTTCCAAGAATCACAACTCCTTAGGGCCTGTTTGGGCCTGACCCGAAAATGACCCAACCAGAATAGGGTTAACCCGAACCCGACTCAAATAATAAACGGGTCAAAATTAAGACCCCAAGTCAAGCTTTACTTGCTAACCCGACCCTGATCCCCACCTCGACCCGAACTTTCATGCTTATTCGGGTCTTGGTTGGGTTTTTCAGGTTCAACTCGAACCCGATCCGAATAATAAATTGGTTGAATTCTGTGACCCGACCATGGCTCAAAAAATATTTGAGTCAACTTTAACCCAGATTTTTTTGAGTCGAGTTCAAGTCGTGTTGGTGTGTCAGGTCAATTTTTGACACCACTACTACCGATCAATCCTCAAGAGAGTCCTATTGGGAGAATTGTGCGCCACCACTCTCATCCCATGGCGAGTGACCCATCCCCCCCATCATATTCACTGATGAAGAACTTTCCGCGAAAGGTAAACCCTATAACGACGCAATTGTCATCACGACTTTGATTAACGATTACCAAGTAAGAAGCATCCTCATCAACATCGGGAGCTCAATGAATATCCTGTTCAAAGTGGTGTTCGACAAGCTTGACCTGGAAACACAACATATGACAACACCTTTCGGAGCTCTTTACGGGTTCTCAGTAGAAAGAAAAGAGACCCTCGGTGTGATCGCTTTGACAATCACCTGAGGAGACAAAAACAAGCAATTTGCAAGGATAGAAGACTTTTTAGCAGTCGACTCATACCTGCATATAATGCCATCTTTGACCGACCACTACTAAACAACTTTCATGTGGTAACTTCCACCTACCATGTAGCCTTAAAGTTCCCGGGCTACAGGGAAATTATTACTATTCGAGGAGGCCTGGAGCAGTCGAGAACATGCTACTTCTGGGCGGTAACTAGCATTGACCAAGGGCAACTCGACCTAAAGAACTAGAGGGAGGGCGGTCTCGAGACCAATGACGCTGACGACGACGAAACTGATAAATTCTTTCTAATAAACTAAGTTGTTTATTTCAGTTCAAGAAATCTTCTCATCCAGACCCTCAAGAAGAATTGAGCTTCGTGGTCCACCGTAGAGATGTCAAGAGTGTCGGTTGATGTCTTATGCCACAGGCTGAACATAAACCCAACCGTCTGACCAATGAAGCAAAAGTTGAGATCATCGACCGCTACCTTAGTCGAACCAATTAGAGAAGAGGTGAGGAAGCTAATGGAGGTCGGCTACATTAGCGAAGTCTAGTACCCGACCTGGGTGTTAATGTGGTTATGGTGCGAAAGCTCAACGGGAAATGACGAATATGCGTCGATTTCACAAACTTGAACGCTGCCTATCCGAATGGAAGTTATCTATTGCCAAGGATCAACACATTGGTGGATTCAACAATCAGATATTCTATAATGAGCAACCTGGATGCCTTCTTCAGGTATCACCAAATCAAGGTGCACCCCGCTAACGTAGAAAAAATAGCTTTTATCACTTGTGATGGAGTTTTTCCATAATGTAATGTCCTTCAGGCTAAAAAACACTGGGGCTACTTTTCAGCGACTCGTGGATATACTTTTCTCTAAACAAAAAGGAACAAAAGTGGAGGGGTGTATGTGGATGATGTGCTAGTAAAAAGTAAAGCGACCAAACAACAAATTTGATACCCATCAAAAATTTAATATGAAGTTGAATATCCTAAAATGCATCTTTGGGGCCTCGACCTGAAAATCCTAGGCTATCTTCTAAATCCTAAAGGAATCCAGGCCAACCCAGAAAAGTGCAAGTATTTATGGCCATGCCGTCACTCCGAACCCAATGGAGGTGCAAAGTCTCACTGATCGAATAGCGGGGCTTAACCGATTCATCTCCAAATCGGGCAACAAATGCGCTGCGTTTTTCAAAACTCTGAGTCAAACTAAACACTTCAAATGGACTACCGAATGTAAGGAAGCGTTCAATTGACTCAAAGATTCATTAACTTCATCGCCGCTCCTTTAGAGTTCAAAACAAATCGAAGAACTTTTTTTGTACCTCGGAGTTGGACTTGAGGCTATCAATTCAGTGCTTGTCTGAGAGGAATGGGGAAAGTGATTTCTTGTTTATTACACCAATCGAGGCTTGAGGAACACCAAAACCAGATACCGTGTTATGGAAAAACTAACTTTTTCTCTTGTCATCTCTGCCTGCAGGCTCAGGCCCTATTTCAGTCGCATCTGATCTGGGTTGTCATTGATCATCCTCTCAAATCAGTTCTCACTCGTCTTGAACATTTTGGTCGGCTCCTCAAATGGCCAGTAGAGCTAAGAGAATTCGACATTTCCTATGTCCCACGGACAACGATCAAAGCCTTGGCGGTGGTGGACTACCTAGAGGATTTCTACAGACTGATCGAGCATGATGAGGGGTCCACTGCCGAAGATTTTATGTGGAATCTATACACTGATGAAGCTTCCAGCAAATCAAGATCAGCGCTCGGACTCAGCTTGAGCAGCCTATCTGGCTCTGCTATCATTCAATTGCGGTGAATTTTAATGTCACTAATAATCAACGGATATGAGGCCCTGATTGCCAGCCTATGCCTCGCATACAATATGAGAGCTCGTCACGTCCATGTGAAACCAGGTGCACAACTCATAGTCAACCAAATAAGTGGAGAATTTGAGGCCCAGGATGAGGTGATAGCCAGGTATCCTGCAAAAGCAAATAAAGAGATTGGGCGGTTCACAAACTTCAAGATCGTCCACGTCGGACCAAAAGAGAACTTGAGAGTCGGTCTCTTATCTAAATGTACCCATCTGGGAGATGGGGCGTCATAGAGACAGGCCTGGCCGACCAATAATTGAAGAACTCGAAGCAAGGAAAATATCTACCGACAAGCCAAGGAGTTGGATGGACCTCTACGTAGACTAGTTCTCGAAGTGGGTACAAGCTAAAGTGCTCGCTCGAATTAGCGCTACTGCGGTTCGGAATTTTATCTGGACAAAACTCATTTGGCGACACGGGCTTCCCCTGATGGTCCTAATCGACAACGACACCTAGTTCGCTGATAAAGGCGTAAAATGCTTCTGCCCAGTTCAAGGGATAAACCTGAAATTCGAATCGGTACATCACCCCTGTACCCATGACTAGGCCAAAGCTGCCAACAAGATTATCCTCCATCAATATTATAGGTCGTCTGAACAACACCTTCAATGGCAACGAGACATACTCCCTTCATGCTATCTCACGACATGGAAGCGATGCTATCGCTGGAGTACAACCATTATAGCTAAAGAATTGTTACGGCCTCCGCCTTCGATGAAAAATGCCTTACGGAATGGCGAGAAGCCAACGAGGAAGAAGTAAAACTCTCACTCGAACTTGCCAAAGAAGTGTGTACTGAATCAGCCGTTCGACGAGAGGATGTCAAGAGACGAGCAACACAATACATCACACTCTATTCGTTGGGCTTAAATCCGCGGACACTTTTTGTTTCAACACTAGTTAATGTGGGGATTAATTATACTTTATAGTTGGTACTTGAGCAATTCTCTCTTGGATTCATATAAGTTCCATAGGTGTAAATTTGTTGAAACTAATCTCCTTATTTTACTTGTCCGGTGTCTTGAAGAAATCCAGCTGATTAAAGATTTTATTCTTGATTCAACTAAACCATGGTGCGCCTACTGTTTGGATCCTTACTTGCAAATCTTATTATGCTTACTATTTCCTTAGCTTCACTTTTGATAGAAATTGATTATGTTTTTAAACGCTGTTATGAATGTTTTTATGCTTTTGTTAGTTTCTGAGAGTAATTCCTTTCATCCTTCCTTCTCTTTTCAAGTCCGAGGTTAATTTTCTGGGAAGGCTTTTTCATCCTAATCTTGTCAAACTGTTGGGGTACTGCTGGGAGGACAGGGAGCTTCTTCTTGTTTATGAGTTCATGCCAAAAGGAAGCCTGGAAAATCATCTTTTCAGAAGTATGTATTTTTATCTGATGCTATTTAGAGCATTATGAACAGTAGATTTTAATTATTATTTTTAAATTATTTGTTAATCAAATTCCATTAATTAGGTTGCCTTTGAGATAATCATTCCTGTCAGTATAGAAGCTCTAGAATTTTATTATAGAAAGCTAGATGTTTTCTTAAAGTGATCCGAAGCAAACCCAGTTTTTGTGAATTTCTTAAGCTGTAGAATTTAATTTGTATGCATTTTTGCTTTCAAATAATTCCTGACAACATTCTTATATTTACCACACGTTAGATCTGATCAATCAAAGCTGCTAATCACTATAAAAATTTCTGATAAATGACAAGAACGTTATATCCAACAAAAATGTTGCAGCTTTTTGGAAGACAAAAGTAGGAAAAAGTTAATCCAAATGGATCTTAAGTTGAATCTCTCTATGCACAAATCTTGCAAGACTTTCTTTCATCAAATAACTATATATATTTCATGTGAAATTCTCAAGCTTATTTAATGGCATTATTGTATTCAAATAACCAACTCATGTATGCTTTGCTAGGAGGGGCTGCTTTCGATCCTCTTTCATGGAACCTCAGGTTAAAGATAGCCATTGGAGCTGCTCGAGGCCTTGCTTTTCTACATTCGTCAGAGAAACAAATTATCTATCGCGATTTCAAGGCCTCCAATATCCTTCTCGACTCTGTAGTGATCTTAACATAAGATGCTTTTAACCTCTTCACATTTAAAGGTATCTTTATAAGTAATTTTATTTATCTTGTTTTTTGTAGAATTACAATGCAAAACTTTCAGACTTTGGTCTTGCCAAGAATGGGCCAATGGGTAGTAAGTCTCATGTCACTACCAGGATCATAGGCACTTATGGCTATGTAGCTCCTGAGTATGCTGCAACAGGTATGTTGCATCTTCAATTTGCATAATTTGTAGTATAACTCCATTTCTTGAAAAAGTGCATATTTGTATTATATATCTCTATCTAAGTACTGTCATGTGAAGAACCACATTGCATTATGTGCTGCGCATTAGAGTTTAATGTCTCATAATCATAATGAAATCTGTAGCAATACAACATGATGTAGACATTAATTAGATAAACTTATATTTTGAAATTTAAGTACAAGTTTTTGGTGCAATTTTCTTTAGCTTTTTTGTATTTTCTAGACTTTTGCTTTTGAAACAAAAGTATAAAAAAAAAAAGAAAAAAAAAGTAAAATGAAGAAGAAGAGGACAACCTCCACTCTTGCCTCAAACTACTAGAAATCATAAATAAAATACAATGAGAGATTGGATGTTTGATTGATTGTATTTCTCCTTAGATTTGATATTTATTGGCTATTTAGTGGTTTCATTTTTTAGCAACCACCATTTATTTATCAGAAATAGAGTATAAAATAAGAAATGACTTTACTATAAAGATGGTGAAACTATATTATATTGTACATGAGATAATAAAATAAAAAGGTGCTATGGACATTTACAAATGAATGGTAAATAACACATTGAGAAGATAGAATAGATAAAATGAATGTAAACAAATTAAATGTTTAGGGGGTGTTTGGTAGCACCCTTTTAATAGGATTTACAATCTAGCCAAATGTCAAAAATAGGATAGCTAAGGGTGTGTTTGGGGCGGCGGTACGGTAGCAATGTGGTGTTGTAGCTGTTTTTTTTGTGTGGCAAAACTTTGTTTTTACTATGTTCTAAAAAAACTGTAGTTGAAAGTCACTTTTGCCCGCCAGACCTGACTATATGCGGTGGCTACTAGAAAACTGTGCTCTGACAATTTTAAAAAAAAAATTGTAATTGCCACCGCGGCTTTTGAACGAGCCTTCTTCTTGCAACGAACTATCAGTACCAACTTTTCTACAGCTGCAACTGCCCCAAACAGACCTTAAATCTAATGCTCCTCTAAATCCAATTTTCTTTCCGTTCCGTCTATTTTTGTACGCAAATCCGGATTTACTAAATCCGATTATTATGCAGATTTAACGGATTTACCTTGGGAAAAAAAACACATCGAACAAATTTATACCAAACACGTCAAATGGATTTAACTGAAATTAACCTTATTTGAACCAAACAACATTTGGATTTGATAAATCTCTATTTATGGGATTTACTAAAACCCAGTTGCAGCCAAACACCCCCTTACAGAGATAATACTGTTGTAATTTATGAAAAGATATTGATGCAAACATTCAACCAAAACGAGTAACACATGTAAATTCTTAAACTCCATTCCATTTAGCTCTGAACTCTGAACCTGATCTATATTCTTCTCTTCTAATAATACTTGGCATGCATTTGATGATTATTTAATCCTTACAGGTCATTTGTATGTAAAGAGCGATGTGTACGGATTCGGAGTCGTCTTGTTGGAGATGCTCTCTGGTCAGCGAGCACTCGACCCAAATCGGCCAAACGGGCAGCACAACCTGGTTGATTGGGCAAAGCCATACTTAGCTGACAAAAGGAAGCTATCAAGAATGATGGATCCCAGGCTTGACGGGAAGTACCCTTCAAAAGGAGCTCTTCAAGCAGCTCAGCTCACTTACAAATGCCTTGAAGCTGAGCCGAAAAACCGGCCTTCGATGAAGGAAGTCGTGGAGACTCTCGAGGAGATTGAAGCCCTGAAAGGCCGTTCGAGAGAGTCGAAGGAAGCCTCTTCTCAGCATAGGCCTCGCCGCCTCAGCCAGGCTTCGAAAAACACTCAGTCGCCGCTCGGGCCAATGAAGGACTGAATTTGTGCTGTTATCCTTTCTCACAGTGCTAGATGAGGGCATATGGTAGTTGTAGCATAGCTGAATTTGGCTTCCACAGTCATAAAGTTAAGCATTGCTTTGTTGTATTTATATTGAAGATGTAGACTGAACAGGTGTTCAAATCCTTGTATGAAGCATTGGATTCAAATTTATACATGGAATTAAATGAAGTATAGATGATAGTTGTGATGTCCATACCTCAGTAATATACTGATGTAGCCTCTTTCTTCTTCTGACACTGTCTCATCATCCTCTCAATATGCTTAGGAAGACTGTAATCCTATTTTTGATATTTTTCTCCTAAATTAACCTTATGATATTATATTAATGAAGTTTAACATGTTATTAAACTTAAATAAATTTAATGCTCATGCAGTTAATTGTGAGGCTTAATGTGAGGGGTTTGAGATATTTAACTTGATATTATTATAAATGTGAAGTATGCATTTTTTTAGATTAATTTAAAATACACACTGTAAACTTGTTCATATTTTATGTTCATATTTAAAATGTTAGTAAAAATAATATTTTTGTGCGATGTTAATGATTTAAATGTCATACATGTAAAAATGGAATTTTAGGTGGTGCATGTGTAAATAATAAATATATAAGAATTGTGTGATATGTATGTAAATGTCCATAAATTTTAGGGATAAGCTATTATTAGAGGAAATACCTAGGTTAGGAGTCCCACCCCTATGTTTCTCTTTGTGTGAACCCATTTGATTTAGCCTTGGCGCTGCGATGCTACCATTTGGCATCGTAGCACTTTTCCTGTTTTCTTGTCTTGGCACCGAGACATTGCTTTCCGGCTCCTAAGCTTCGTGCCCTTTTTTGGACATTGCCACATTATTATCTCCACGATTGTATGATACCATCCTACTTTGGGTTTGTGCAATGCCAGAAGGTTGTTTTTAATACCACTGCCTTAGCACACCTCATGCCCGTTCGACCCAGAGCCATGACACCATCTCGATTTTAAGGCGCTGGAGTTTGAGCTTTATTAGACTGAGAGTCCACATGCTATTCTTAGCTTGTAGGCTCTTTTAATTGGCCTCTTGGGCTTGGTGTCCTGGTGTTTCTTCACAACTTCGTGGCCCCATGCTCGTTGTCTCAGGGTTACAGTGTCGCTCAATGATACTGTGATGTTGAGACTTACCCAAGGTTTTTCTTTATCATAGATGCATATTTAGTGCACTGCCTTTGTTGTAGTGTAATGACTGTGTCATCCCATTGATTAATTTGGTTTACTCAATCAAACATTTGTTGGCTTATTGATTTTTGTAGGTCAAGCTGAGCCTCGGGTTTTTACTCTTGGGCTTTTGGTACACCCTTCCATTGGGTGACACATTCTGGCTTTGCTCTGCTAGATGAGTTCGGATGTTCCAAAAATGCAGTTTATAACCTTTATAAGTTGGAGATTTGGAGATTTGTATCCTGAACTGATGGCACACCTTTTTTTATTGGTGGCATGATTTTTTGATCCAACTAATCAACCAAATTTATAACAATGTCATCATCACCAACTTGATAGTTAAAAATCCATTTTCGCATTTACTCTTTTAAGCCATTTAGTGAGGCATGTAGGAAAATGCTGAAGTCCTAACATTAATGAGGAGTAGGTGTATGCATATAGGGTCTACAACATTGACACGATCCTTGCATTGGTCAGGGGATAAAAGGGGCTGACACTGATACTAGAGTTAACCAAACCCATAATAAAAAAAGATAAATATTATTACTGAAAGCAATTAGATGGATATAATCAAACGCACTTGACTAGAAACTTGCAACAAAAATGATACAAACTCACACTAGGACTTGATTCATGGGTGGTAGAGGTCGGCTAGGTGGTCGGAGAGCAAAAGTAGGTGGCTGAAATTGGTTGTGGGTGATTGGGACAACAAAAGGAGGGGCTGAGATTTCATTAGCAGCGAAGCGAAGGACAGGGACAATGAGGATCAATGAAGGGGAAGGGTTGTGGACAATCAAATAACAAGAGAAATGATGTCCGGGCAGGGGAGGGGGCAGCAAGCGGGGACTGCAAGGACATTAGGATAGGCTACAGTATAGGCAACATCAAGATACAATGCTGGTTGGATCGTAATAAAACAAAATATTTGTTATTTTCTGGATTGAAGTGAAAATCATCGACTGGGAGTGATGCGGGAAGGTTAGGGAGTAGTAACGACGGCTGTGTGGGATATTAGTGTGGCAGGGAGCGAGGCAGGCAGCTGGAAATATGAAAGTTATAGGAAAAAAATAACAACAATTACTATCCTAGGTGGTTATAGTAAGGACGAAGTGGTCAAGAGGGACGTGGGAGGGATGTAGAAAGAGATGAGAAAGGTAATCACCACCTCAGGAATGAGATATAACTGGAGCACCACTTAAACACTCCAATACAACCCTCAAAGGAAGAAATAGACACTGACAACCGTCGTCAACATAAACAATACAAAATCTCCTTCTAAATCCTAATAGAAAACATATATAGAAAATGACTAAAAAGGAACGAAGGATAACAAGAAATAAAGCATATTAAAGGAAATAAGAGTGTTTCGACCCATCTCCCATGGTAGTGAATTCTAATATGTAGCAGTCACAATACCACAAAAATGTCAGTGAGGTAAACTCCCACATCAATCTTTTAGGGTTGAGGGAGCTTCAACCTTATCTGTCAAAGTTTCTATCTCCTCATGATATGATGTCAGGTTTGCTATATTGAAGATGATGGAAATATTTTAATCTCTTGTTACATCAATCATGTTGGTAATGACATTCTAAAGCATAACTTGATAGAGTAGAAATCCATCATATTTTTGCACAATCATAACTAGAACCACATTGAAGCAAGTATCCTCATGAACTATGCGTCGTGCCATTAAATTTGTAAATAGCTTGTTCCATTCCTCATACTTGTTCGAGTGTATCTGATAAACAAGTATACAAGGAGGAATCAACTCTAAGATGAAAGCTATGACAAGTTGGACCACATTAAAGCATAGCTACTCAGGATATGTCTCTTCTTCTTCTTCTTCGAATGAATTTAGATCCCACTGCAAGATATTCTTTTTCCCAAAAATCTTAAAGGCGATTTCCCATGTTGTAATTCATCCATCCTGTTTGATCATCTGTCGATGAGTATGTTGTTAATTGATTTTACAACCCAAACAATTCCATATGGTATTCCAGAAGTAGCTCAAAAGCTTCTTTCCTATGATATGTCGGACATCCCTCAGCGGAGGCAACTCAAGAAGTGGCCTATATATCTACAAAGTTTAAATTTCTCTTATATAAGACTGTCCTACTTCTGGTGTCAGTTTCCTGAACTCATGGGCCTTTTGAGCTTCCAATACTAGTTTTGTTGATGCATCTCTCTACTCTTGCAAAATAGTAGTTTGAGACACCACAATCTAATACTCTGCATGAATGCTTATTATCTCATACTCACTCGCTTCTCGAACAACTAATGTTACTTCATCAGAAGTCACTAATATCTCTTCCTCATCTGTTAAAAGTTGAGAATCCATTCTAAAATCTTCATATTCTTCTGGATCACTTTTTATTTTTTCAACTGCTCCATGATCAGTGAAAATGATCATTCTCTTAGTTGTGTAACCTGATCGGTTATGCCCAAATTTGTGACACTTGAAATACTTCTTGGCTAGGAGAGATATGGGAATGTGGATTAGCTTTACCTGTTCTCCACACTAAATTAGTTTTTTTTTTTTTAAGGCAGAGGCGTGGATACTCTCCATGTTGTACTCTTGCAACTCAATCTTCGGGTTCAACTCTTCCTACAAAGTGTGGCGGACATCCAATGAGGTTGACTTTTCAATTTTAAAGTTGGGGTATGACATCTTGTATGTAGTGAATGGTAGATAATGGCGCTGCTTCTTCCGTTTTATCTTGGACCAAGTAGTAATCATTTCTTTTCTCTCACGTTGGTGCACGTGCATACAAAATTTTCCACCAAAATAATGCACTATTTTTTAACTTGTTGCCGGCTAATTGTAGCCTTTTGTCATTGAGACTTCCTTGTACTCAAAGAAAAGTTCTACGATCTGAAGTCGCTTGATGAACTTGTCCAGATCCAAGTTGTTGTGGGAAAAACACTTTCTTTCCTCAATCTTGGCAAGATAACAAACCACAAATCACAGCAAAGAAGATGCAAACACAAGAACACAAACAAACAAGAGGATTTACGTGGTTCGGTCTTTTGACCTACGTCCACGGGAGGGAATCGAAATAATCCACTAAGACAAGAAACAGGAGTACTTAGCTTTACATAGATGAGCCCTCATCTTCCATGGCCTCCCTTCACATCCAAGGCCTCCAAGATGCTCTCCTCACCCTTAACAAGCTAGCCCACACTCCTTGAGTTCTTTTCACTCTTACAAAACCCACACTAAGGCCTCCCTCATCTCATCTATTTATAGTAGATTAAATTACATTATAATATTCTATAAATAGATGAGGTGTAACCTTCAAGGATTGCATGGCTTCCACATGTCCACCCTTTAGAGTCCTCCATCGCATGGTCTCCACGTGTCCTTTCACATGTCCTCCTTCCACCGCATGGCCTCCACATGTCCTTCCACATGTCCTCTTCTAGGGTCTTCCATGAAAAGTCAACAATGGAGGCTTAAAGTAAGTAGAAATTTACAAGAGTGTCACTTACCTTAGTAACTAATTGGGGGTCAAAACAACAAATCTCCACCTTGACCCTCAATTATGCTGGAGTAGTGATTCCCTCCACATGGCCCCCGAGGGGCCCTCAGCAAGTGGAAAAATTCACTAAGTCCAGACAGTGTCTGAACTTAGCTATGGGCAGCGCCTTGGTGAGCATATCAGCAGGGTTCTCTTCAGTTGGTATCTTCTCTACCACTATTGAGCCTTTAGCGACGACGTCCCTTACGAAATGAAGCTTCACATCTATGTGCTTGGATCTTTCATGAAATACCCGATTCTCGGTTAGGTGGATGGTGCTTTGGTTGTCGCAAAACACAGTTATCACCTTTTGATGTATCCCAAGCTCTTCGGCCATGCCCTTTAGCCACATAGCTTCCTTGATTGCTTCGATCGCCGATGTATTCAGCCTCTGTTGTTGAGAGGGCCACAACCGATTGGAGGTTAGACTTCAACCGATCGCTAACGATCGAAGACGATGAAGATGAATCCGGTCGGTGACTTCCGGTGTCAATGCTTCTCGCGTAATCGAATCTACGTAACCGACTACTTTTTTTCTTTGTCTTCCCGCCTTTTAAAGAGTAGCCCCAAATCGGTGGTGCCTCTTAAGTATCTCGGGATCCATTTTAGTGCTTCCCGAGTGAGCTCCGTCCTGGGCTTGCCATGAACACGCTTACAATACCGACGGCGTAGGCTAAATGCAGTCCACTACAAACCATACCATACATGATGCTACCAACCCCACTCGGCGTAGGGGACACCCTCCATGTACCTTTTCTCCTCTTCGGTCTACGGTGCTTGAGAGTTCGATAGTCCGAAATGTCGCCGATAGATGTTGCAACCCGCTTAGCCTCGTGCATGTTGAACCTTGTTAGAACCTTCCGAATATATGACTTTTGAGACAAGAATAAGCTACCCTTTTCTTGTCTCTGGTAATCTCCATACCTAGGATCTTTGTAGGCTGGTCCTAGGTCTTTCATGTCAAATTCGAATTGAGCATACCTTTGATCATCCGGACTTCCTCCTTGCTCCTGCCGGCTACTAACATATCATCCACATAAAGGAGCAAGTACGTACCGATTTCACCGTCTTGCCACTTCATGTACACACAACTGTCGTAGGCAGCTTCGACAAAACCGATCTTTAGCATGAAATCATCAAATCGTTTGTACCATTGTCTTGGGCTTTGTTTCGGCCCATACAATGCCTTCTTCAACGAAGCAAACTTTGTCCTTTGTCTCGGGTGTGTTGTACCCATCCGGCTGGTCCATGTAGATGGTTTCTTCAAGCTCTCCATGCAGGAACGCGGTCTTAACATCTAGTCGTTCTAATTCCAAGTTGAATTGAACTGCTAGTGCTAAGACTATCCTAATTGAGCAGTGCTTCACCACGGGTGAGAAGATTTCGTTGAAGTCAATTCCTTCAACCTGTGTGAATCCCTTTGCAACGAGTCTGGCTTTGTACTTGATCCTCTCAGTACCTGACATGCCTTCCTTCTTCTTAAAGGTCCACTTGCAACCGACTACGCGTTTGTTCGTTGGTCGATCCACAAGTTCCTGGGCTTTGTTCTTCATCAGAGAAGCCATTTCCTCATCCATTGCCTCTTCCCACTTGTGTCTTTCCTTGCTCT
The DNA here is from genome assembly GCA_022702705.1 of Papilionanthe hookeriana x Papilionanthe teres. Taxonomy (NCBI): domain Eukaryota; kingdom Viridiplantae; phylum Streptophyta; class Magnoliopsida; order Asparagales; family Orchidaceae; genus Papilionanthe; species Papilionanthe hookeriana x Papilionanthe teres. Next base: position 53,249,937 of record CM040437.1, read on the forward strand.
TCGAGGCTTCCTTGTAGCTGCTTGGTTCTGCTTCTTCTATCACTTCAGCAACATTCATAGCAAAGGAGATCATATCTGCATGGCCGTATCTCTCTGGCGGTCTGATAGTTCTCCTTTGTCTGTCCCTTACCAAGCTGTAGTCGTCGAATCTCGCTTTCCGGTTCGATCACTTGCTGGTCTTCGCCGCTTCATCTTGATCATTCATAGTTGTCCTTCGATCAATCAAAGTTTGTTGCAGCTCCACCTCGATTGACGAATCCTCTTTAGTGGCATCGTCCCCAGTAACGTAGCTTTGCGATTCCCCATTTTGGACTCATCGAATGTCACATCCCTACTGATGATGCATTTTTGTTGATCTAGGCACCAAAGTTTGTAACCTTTGGTTCCAGGTGGGTATCCGATGAAGATGCACTTCAAAGCCCTCGCTTCCAGCTTATCTTGTCTAACGTGAGCGTATGCAATACATCCAAAGACTTTAAGATTATCATAGTTACCTGGTTTTCCGTACCACATCTCCAAAGGAGTCTTCATATCAACGACTGTCGATGGACATCTGTTGATAAGGTAGCAGGCGGTTGACACAGCTTCGCCCCAGAAACTTTTGGGTAGACCTGCATTTAACAGCATGCACCGCACTCTCTAGGAGAGTCCTGTTCATCCTCTCAGCTAGGCCGTTCTGTTGAGGAGTGTTCCGGACCGTCTTGTGCCTTGTGATGCCATTCCTCCTGCACAGCTCCTCAAACTGCTCTGAACAGTACTCCAATCCATTGTCGGTTCTCAAGTGCTTCAGCTTTGCTCCCATCTTGTTTTCGGTGAGAGTTAACCAGTCCCTGAATCGTTGAAAAACTTCATCTTTTGTTTTTAGGATAAAGACCCATACCTTCCTGGTGTAGTCATCGATGATGGACATGAAGTACCTTCCTCCTCCATGAGTCTGAGTTCTAGGCGGGCCCCATAGATCACTCGTGTACATAATCAAGAGGTTTCTTTGATGTATGTATTCCGAGTGGAGAACTTCACCACGGTGGCCTTCCCAAGTACGCATTGTTCACGGAATTCAGGTTCTTGCGACCCGATCTCCGCATAACGGGTTCCGCTTGGACAATTCTCGTAAGCCCCTTTCACTTACATGCCCCGGCCTCATGTGCCATAGTCCGGATCCGTCGAGCTCGATTAACTGCATTTGAGAAGTTCCCGATCACAGTTCTTCCAATTAGGGAGTATAACCCATTCTTTCTGACTCCTTTCATGACTATGAGAGAGCCCTTAGCTACTCTGATACAGCTATTCTCTGCCTTGAATGAGTATCCATTCGACTCCAGCGTCCCTAAAGAAATTAAATTTCTTTTAAGTTCTGGGACGTACCTGACATGCTGCAGTATCCGTTCAGCTCCGTCGAACATCTTTATTCTGATCGTCCCGCCGCCGATCACCTTACGAGCTTTATTGTCTCCAAGTAGAACTGATCCACCATTTGCCGGTTGTAGTGTCTCGAACAAGTCTTTGTGAGGACACATGTGGAAGGAGCACCCTGAGTCAAGGATCCACTCCTTGCTAGATTCAGATTCTGTGATCACCAGAGCTTCGACTGAATCATAGCCGTCTGAGACTATGCTTGCTTCTCCAGAATCTTTAGGCTTCTCCTGAAAGCCTTTCTTTCTATCCGGACAGTCCTTCTTAAAATGACCTTCCTTGTGGCAGTGGTAGCACTTGTAGGATCTCTTAGAAGACTGACCTCTAACATTTCTTCTGGACCTTGATCTGCTCTGATCACTTTTGTAACCTTTGTTGCTCGATCTTCCTCTAACCATCAGACTGTCTCCGCTGGTTTCCTCCTTCATGTCGTGCTTCTTCTGAAGTTCTTTGGCTCTGATCAATGATTGAACCTCTTCCAGAGTAATCGTCTGCGCCCTTCCATAGAGCATCGCATCCTTGAACTGCTCGTAGCTCTTAGGAATAGAGTTTAGCAACAGCAGCGCCTTGTCCTCGTCATCCATCTTGACGTCGATGTTCTCAAGATCATCTATGATCTTGTTGAACTCGTCTATCTGCTCCGAGACTAATTTGTCTTCGTGCATTTTGAAAGAGTATAGGCGTTGTTTCAGAAATAGTCTATTAGCCAGGGACTTGGTCAGGTAGAGTACCTCGAGTTTGGCCCAAAGCGCTTGAGCCGTTGTCTCCCTCGACACCTCCCTCAGAACCTTGTCGCCCAAGCTCGAAGATTATCGAACTATGAGCTTTCTCCGGCATGCCAATCTTCTCTTTCTCTCGTCATGTCGGCCGGCGGTGCCGTCGGCCCTTGCAAGGCTTCGCGACACCCTGCTGAACCAGTAGGGCTCTCATCTTTACTCTCCACAGGCCGAAGTCGTTCTTTCCCGTGAATTTCTCGATGTCGAATTTGGTGGAACCCATTGTCCCCGCCAAACACCTCTTCTTGCTGCGATTTCTTGGGTGTGATTCCTCCGACCAAGATGTGTCGAGATTTTCCCACAGACGGCGCCAATTGTTGTGGGAAAAACACTTTCTTCCTCAATCTTGGCAAGATAACAAACCGCAAATCACGACGAAAGAAGATGCAAACACAAGAACACAAACAAACAAGAGGATTTACGTGGTTCGGTCTTTTGACCTACGTCCACGGGAGGGAATCGAAATAATCCACTAAGACAAGAAACAGGAGTACTTAGCTTTACATAGATGAGCCCTCATCTTCCATGGCCTCCCTTCACATCCAAGGCCTCCAAGATGCTCTCCTCACCCTTAACAAGCTAGCCCACACTCCTCGAGTTCTTTTTCACTCTTACAAAACCCACACTAAGGCCTCCTCATCTCATCTATTTATAGTAGATTAAATTACGTTATAATATTCTATAAATAGATGAGGTGTAACCTTCGAGGATTGCATGGCTTCCACATGTCCACCTTTAGAGTCCTCCATCGCATGGTCTCCACGTGTCCTTTCACATGTCCTCCTTCCACCGCATGGCCTCCACATGTCCTTCCACATGTCCTCTTCTAGGTCTTCCATGAAAAGTCAACAATGGAGGCTTAAAGTAAGTAGAAATTTACAAGAGTGTCACTTACCTTAGTAACTAATTGGGGGTCAAAACAACACAAGTGAATGTCCAAATGATAAAAATCTATTGTTGCTTTAAGAGTCTGACTTCTTAGATATTTTATATCAAATATTCAGGATAGAGGTTCTTCATTTCTAGAATTTGCTTGGTAAAAGAGATTCACTCTATCCTTTCAATCTAGCAAGTCATTGTTGTGGCTGTGTGGGTTGTCTCTCTCAACGACGATAAACCTCTGTTGCACTTGGAGGTTTTTTTGTTGCACCTCTTCTATGGTAAGTTTCTGAACATCCATTTGTGAAGTTCTCGTAAGCGGCATGGCAAGGATTTTAGGGCTGGAGAGTTGAAAGGGTGTTTTGGGGTTATGTAGGCTTGGAAAGAAAATTTTTTGGTGGAGATAGGGTTAGGTATCCTAGGGTAGAATTAAGGTTACGCTACCGCTGATGTCAATGATATTGAAGTTAACCCAAACCACAATAAAAAAGGTCGATTTTATTATTGAATGCAAATATATGGTTACATTCAAAAGGTAAATTCCACAAACATGACACAAGATCACGCTGGGGTTCGATCTACTGGTGTTGGAGGTTAACTAGTTGGTCAGGGAGCGGAGGTAGGGGCTAAAATGGTTTGTGGGTGATTGGGATAGTGAAAAGTGGGTTTGGAATTGCGTTGACAATGAAGCATAAGGTTGAGACAGTGAGGATCAGCAAATGAGAAGGGATGTGGATTAAGGAAAGCAAGAGGAGCGTTCTCGTCAATCTTATTGTATCCTGCTTTAAGGTGGTGGTTATCTCCTCAATCTTACGCCATACTACTTCCATGCTGCAGAACTGCCTTCCCGCGCCTTCCCTTATTGTCGGTCTTCCTTCTTGTTTTTCCCTCTTGCCACCCTGCCTGCCTGCGCCTTCCCCTGCTTCTGCCCCACCTTCCTGCACATACCCTTTCTGCCGCCCTGCCTTCCTGCTTCTTCCCTGCTGCCGCCCTGCCTTACTGTGCCTTCCCTTGCTGCCGCCCAACCTTTCTGCACATTTCTTGCCATCGCCAAGCCAAGCCCAGCAAAATATATGCTGACAGTGCCTAAAATGCTGTTAATTTACTGAGCGTACCAACAAGCTTCAAGAACCGGAATGAAAAAAGTAGTTTTCCAATGAAAAATCCTCTTAAAAAAGCCAACATACGTCAGTAATGAAGAGGAGAAATGTACTAATTTTGAGGAGGAGAGAAATAAATATTTTGTAGCAGAGGACTTGCTCAAGCTTTCAATACAAGAGATGTGCTGATAGGATCATTATGGCTGAGTTTGGCTGAGAGCGACTTAGGAATGACAGTCTTCTTAGAAGCATAAATAATGATTCAGATTAATGTAAAAGGTTACCTATGTGATCCAAGAGTAAACATCCCAATATATCCGCTTCTTCTTTTGTGTTTTGGGCATTTACATACATAGCACATAATTCTTATGTATTTACCTATCTCACACCTAAATATTCATATTTACACACAAAATGCTCAAATTTTTAATTCAACAACAACAAAGCCTTAATCCCACTAAGTGAGGTCGGCTACATGAATCATCAGGTGGTCGACGTTTAATGTGACCAAATCATCTAAGGCTACTCTCTCTAATTTTATCCGTCACCCGTACAACACCAACCCTAATACAGATATATTCCATATCTAAAACACTCAAACTTTTAATATCACAGTAAAAATAGCACTTTTACCACTTTTCAAAAGTGAAATACACATTTTCATGCATAAGTCTAAAACATCAAGTTATATTTGTAAATATGAAAGTTTAGCTGGGAGATATATACATACATAAGAATTGTCTGCTAGACATGTATATTCCTTTTTTTTTTTTTTTTTTTTTTATTTGTTTACCTGTTAAATTCTATTATTGTTATTTTTTTATTTTCTTATGACTACAGGTCTCCTCAGAAGGACAAGCTACGCCATGGCTATACTCACAATGAAGCTTGATATGCTGGAGAAGATAAATGACATGTAGAACATTTTGCTATTGTTTGTAAGTTTCTTTTAATGTAATTTATATTATTTATGTTTTAGTGCAAATATTGCATAGATTTTCTTCAATATTTTGAGGGCAAATATAACTGTTATCAGATTCAAGTCATGAGGACAGTTGTTAATAGTCGATATTAGATCTCGGCATTGTGCGTGTGGTTTGGCGGGCTCGCCATAAGCCCGCTTAGAATAGGTGGGTTTGATTATGAAAAATAGACCTAGCCAGCTTTGACTTGGTCGCCGTGCCGAGGTAACTGAGTTATTTATTTTCGGGGGCATTTACATGCATACCATATAATCCTTATATATTTACATACCTAGCACCTAAAATTTCATATTTACATACTTAATGCTCAGATTTTTAAGGTTACAAAAATATATATATATTAATGTTACTCATTTATTAAAAATGAAATATACATTTTAATGTATAGGCATCTGATACCAAAGAATTATAAATATAAATATCAAATTTTAGGATTATGTTAAAGATAAATTATGATATATATGTAAATTTTCACGAGCAAAAGATAATTTCACCAATTTTTATAGAAAATATATAAGATATATCATTTCAACTAATTTAAATAATAAACGACAATTTATACGGTTTTAAAGATACCAGAAGTTATTATATGATATCTCAGTTACGGCTTCCTATTTTTTGCTTTTATCCAAAATTAAGAAAAATTATAAACAAAAGAAGAAATATTATTAGCTATATCAATGAATAAATAAATAAATAAATAATATACACTATATATATATATATATATATATATATATATATATATATATATATATATATATATATATATATATATACACGAGCCATATATTTCAAATAATTTAAATAATGAATCGAGGCCCGCGTCATAGCCGATTTGGTGGGCTGATTTCACTGTAAAAATATGAATAGAAACTGGTCAGGCCCGATCTGAACAAGTTTTTGTTGGCTAAAGCCCATGTAAGTCGATCCACGTCAAGACTAGCTTACCCAATCCCCCTGCTTAGTTGTAATCTGCTGTAAATCTTAAAATCAATTTGGGGGTATGGCAGGTGATGCATTGCTAGTTTTAGCATAGTCACCAACCTTTCATTTGATATTCTATATTTGTATCTTTAATAGAAAAAGATACAAATACATAGCACATCTTTTATAATTTATTTAATATAAACAATTGTTTAATTTCTATGAAGATATGATTCAATTCTTTTTATGTTTATGGTGTTTTTTTTTTTTTCACAAACAAGTTTATTAGAATGTAATAGCTATAAGAAAATGATTATTAGTTAGAAAATAAGATTAAGATTCTATAATAAATTAAACTATTTTGATTTCAGTTGATCTTAGTAACGTTGAATTGCAGTGACAAATTCCATGGTTCATTTTTTAGATATCAGGTCTTTATAGTCTTCACTTGGCTTCGAATAATTTCAGTGGAGGTTAAGTTGACAAGAGAAATACCATTATTCATTTACATTTTGATTAGAATTAAGATTCTTGATTTGTCTTAAAACATGCTAACTGGTTATATTCCACCATGTTTATTGGAAAGTGGTAGTTTCAAGTATCTTTTTAATTGAACCACTCAAACAATAACTTAACTGGGCAAATCCCAATATTCATCTATAACCTGGCTTTCTCGAGAGGCTTTATTTATCGAATATCAAGCTAAATGGTTATATTCCACAGTGTTTATTAGAAAGAAGTAGTTTCAACTATCTCTCTTATTTGAACCACTCAAACAATAACCTGACTGGATAAATCCCAACATTCATTTGCAACTTGACCAACCTTTAACACTTGATCTATCGAAAAACAAGTTAAATGGTTCTATGTTTATTAGGAAAAAAGTAGTCTTAAGCTTCTCATTTATTTGGATCTCTCAAAAAATAAACTGGATGGAGAAATCCCAATATTCATCTATAACTCGACAATCCTCGAGATGCTTGATTTATCTAATAATAAGCTAACTAGTTCTAGTCCATCATGTTTATTTGAAGAAGGAAGTGGTCTCTCCGTACTAAATTTGAGAGAAAATTAGCTTCATGGAGCTATCCCTCATGTAGTTAGTTCAAATTGGAAGCTACAAACTCTAGATCTCAGAGACAACCCGATGGAGGGGCAACTTCTAAGGTTTTTGTCTTATTATCGATCAATTGAACTTCTAGACCTAGGTATTGGTTGGAAAATATTTCCACACTAAGTGTCCTTATTCTAAGATCTAAGAAGTTCCACAGGCTAGTTAGGCCTCTTGAAGGAAACCATGAAGCAAATTATACTTTTTCTATGTTGAATGTCCTTGACATCTCATCCAATAACTTTAATGGCAATTTATGTGCAAATTGATTTGGCTATTTTAAGTCGATAATGATAAATACAACAAACATAATACAATCTTCTGTACTTACTTTGTTGGTTGATTACTATTCTCTTGTTATGCTCATCATCATGGACAAGGAGCATATAATGACGGTATAAAATTTCTGGATGATTGTAAAGTCAATAGATTTTTCCAATTATTGTTCTAAAGGAGAGATCTCTATAACCATTGACCAACTTGTATCTCTCCAAGTGCTCAAATTATCACAAAATCACTTGATTGGAAAAATTCCTTTACAACTAGGAAATTTTTTACAGCTCGATTCACTAGATCTCTCAATGAATAGTCTTTTTGGTAAAATCCCACAAGAAATAGTTTTATTTTATTTTTGTCAGTTTTAAACCTCTCCTACAACAAGTTGACAGGAGAAATTCCATGAGAAGGTCAATTCTCCACTTCTCAAACACTTCATTTGAAGGAAATAAAGGTCTTTGTCGGTTTCCATGCAATGCGTCAATTCCAACAGTGAGTAATACAACAACATCATCTACTGGTTTTGGTGGCACTTCTCGGAAGAATATAAGGTATAAGATTTTGGTGAGATTATTAATTAGTGTGAGACTTGAAGGGTCGATGACAGCTGTTATAGTGGTTGGTGTCATATGCTATGATAGAAATAGGAAGAGAATGATAAGATCTACTGATGTATAACATGCATGAAACTCTATCTTTTAAGAAAAATAGAAAATGTTTGCTTTTTAGATTATTCTTCATAATTAGCTTGTGAGCATTTGTATTAATATCATCTAATGCTTATTATTGTTGGCTTTTCTTTGCACTAGTTTTTAAAAAAAGTCCATAGTGTTTTTGAGAGCTTTTCTTCTCTCACAAATTTTCTCTCTTTGTTTGTTTATTTTTTCTTGAGCCATAATTTTTTTTTTTATTAATGTTGATACCTTATAAATCAAGTTTTTAATTATACATAATTTTTTATAAAAACATAAGAAGATGAGCTTAAAAGTTGCATTAATTCAAAATATTTAACTTAAAATTTGATAAATTTATAATATTTTAGTTGTATATAAATTTATTTTACCATTTAAATAAATAAATAATAATTTATATTTAAACTATATTAATTTAAAATATATTTTTTAATAAATATTTAAAACTTTCCAACTCATACTTTTTTATATATTTAATGTAATTTAATGTTATTAGCCATAATTTTGGTAATGACAAGTCATTACTCTCGCATTATTTGCCTTCAGATTCAATATTCCTATTAGTCATGCTATGTGGTTGTACAAAAGCGGCCCAAAAATAGTAACAATTGAACTTTAAATTAGTTGGGTCAAATTGGAGCATAGAATCACACTTTAATAAACTAATACTTTAATATATTAATATAATAGAACATTAAGATCCTGTTTGTGATCAGTTTTTATTTTTTTTAATTTATTTTATTTTTATTTTTTTTTTAGTTTTCTATTTTATATATTTAAAAAATAAGTTTGGCACTGTTTTGATTTATCTATTTTTAAAAAGAAAAAAATATATATATGTTTGGTAGTGTATTTTCTATTTTTAAAAAAATCTATAATTTTTTAAAAATTATCACAAATTATAATTATGAAAAATATACTTTTTTTTAAATATATATATATATATATATATAGTAATAAAATAAGATGCGTCTCTCTCTCGGACCACCAAATGTACACATAACAATCTCTGTGATTTTCATAGAAAAAGATGAAGTTTTTAATAGAAATTTGAATTTCATAATATTATATCTTAATTGCAGCTAAAAATTTGTGAGATAATTTTACAATTTTTTGTGACTATGCATAACTTCTTAAAAATTCATCAGACTCGATTTCGGCTCCCTCCACCACCGACCGAGGAAACTATGGAATCTTAAATAAATGCAACAGGCGCTGACATCGATGTGGATGACGTCGCTGTACTAAAATAGATGATCCTCGAACTCATTGACGCCCACCGCCCAGTGTAGCATGAACTTCTCTCTTCCATCCAAACCCTTGTTCCTGACATCGCTACGTCCCTCGACTTCTCCCTTCGCCTCAGCTCTGCCTTCACCGGCCGCTCCTTTCCCGTTCTTTGTAAACCTAACACAAACCCAAACTGCAACGACACTACCAACTCTAATCCTAATGTTAAAACCCCTTCAGAGTCCCGTAGCTGACCTTGTCAACTTCGCTTTTGTTGAGGTCTGGTCTTTCTTCTTTAGGAACCTGGGTTCTAGTCATAGGACTTTCCCGTTGACTATCATAGAGGACTAGTGATAAAACCCTTCCCCAGTAGAAATTCTAAACACCTCTTTGCTTCTCTTGGAGTTCTACATTTTTGGTCCTAAACTCTAGCACTTAGTAGGTGGGGGTCAAATGTGAGGGAGCTCAAGAAGGGATTTCTATAGGATAGTCAAGCTTAGGGTCAACCCTGGGTGATATGGTCTAGTGCAAACTTGCACACACACACTCTCACTTGAACCCCACGCTCTCACTCACTATCTAAAGCCTAAACTAAACATGCTCAACCTAGTTCCTAACTTTTTTTGGAAACTCATCTAGATGGTCCCCCAAACCTTTCCTTAGGCTAGGGTTTGGTTATTACCTACTCATGGAGGATCCAAAATGGGACTTCCCTTGATCCATGGCTCAAATAGGTTGATCTCATGATTAACATTCTCATTTAACGCCAATTTCACCAAAACCCCCAAATTTGACCTCATAGCCCCAAATTTTCACTAAATTACCAAAATGCCCTTTAAACTCTAAATTTTTACAAAATTACTCAAAATTATCAAATTTTGTTTTCAAACCATTCAGAATCATTCAAATTACCCAAAGTACCAAAAAAATCTCAAAATTCTCAAAATACCCCCAAATTTGTCAAAATTACCAAAATGCCCTCCATACCTCAAAAATTCTAGAAATTCCTAAAATCTCGTAAATGCTCCAAATAATCCCAAAATCAATTAAAACCACTATAGTGAGCCCAATTTGACCAAATTGACCTAAATTTAAAATAACATTAAATTGAACCCCCTAATTAATTCAAAACTACCAAATTCTTTTTCCAAACTTTTCACGACAATCATTCACATCAAATTGGTCAATCACTTGACCCAAGTCCAAGCCAAAACCCTAAAACTGAACCCAAAGCCTTAAGTTGGCTAAACGTATTCAAATTGATCAAACCATGGTCACCAGAACAGTCATTGGAACGTTAGGACCCAAGCCAGATCCATATAGCCAACCTACAAGAGTCATGGACTAAAGGTCCCATGAATTAGGGGATCTCCTCCCTTATTCAGCTAAACCAAATAGATCTTTGCCATCAGCCATCAGGACACCCAGCTAATCACATTTAGACCCTCCACTGACTCCCCTGACCCAGCTAGCCACCTCCCCTGACCTGGCAGGCCAGCCCAGTCGCCGGAGAACCCTAAAACTGAGAGCCACCTAACCATAAGTCAAACCTAATTCCACCCACCCAATGTGTCTCCCCCTGATTGGTCACTGGCACCATTCAGCCCTCCACCTAAGCAGCAAAGCACACCCAAAATGAAGCCCAACTAGCCACCCTAAGCCCCTCTATTTAAACACCACCCCTTCACAGCCAAAAGGGAGGAAAATAAAAAACATAAACAAACTCTGCCAAATTCTTCCCATGCCTTCTAGCAGCTGAGAGAAGCTCATTCCAACCATCTCCCAGACACTCCCCTCACCGTCTGAGGTCAATTTAGCCACCCAAAATTAGACTAAAAATAGGACACCTCTCTAAACTTTACAAAACCTTAAATTGATTGTTTCGTGAGCTTCCCTAGAGAAAAAGAAGAAGCTCCCCACAAAAAGCCCCATCTTCAGAGCCCTCTACACCAGACTTTCTCCTCAGCCTTTACACCTGTTGGAGGAGTTCTAAACCAGACAATTCATCAGGCCAAAGTGACACTTTCAGGAGGTTCATTGGACTTCACAGAAGCTTCTGCAAGCATCTGCTTAAGGCCTCACTTCTCAGACCAAGTTATAAACCATTTTCCTCCAAATCGAGCTCGGTTAGGTCTTTGTGAAGATTTTAATTTCATGCATAACAAACCGTATAGATAAGTTTGTCTTGACTAGATGAAGGTGTATGAACAAACACAAAGTGATTTGGTTGAGTATAGTCAGAGATCTTAAGCCTAGAAGGCAGACGACTCACGTGATACGCCAAATGAAAATGATGAAGGAGAGTCGTCTGATCACACATGTATCAAATGGACGCTCCAGATAACGTCGGACGAGGAGATGACACATAAAGCGCGGGCTGCATGGTAGCTGAGTCAGGTGGCGACTTTAAATGGCGGAGCACCACGTGGGAGTTCGGAGCACTGTAGGATCCTGTCAGCGCTGAGAAAAATATGAGATCTTTTATTTATTTAATTCAGTTAACTTAGAAAATGCATAAATTGTTGTAGAAAAATCTTAAAAGAAAAAAAAAACTCTTTTGCTCAGTGAACATAAGAGAATAATGTGAAAAAAAATATCAAAATTATTTATTATGTATTTTAATTTTAGATAATTAAATACTCAAAAATTTATTTAAATCATAACTTAATAAGTATGAATCACTATGACATGAAATTTTTAGGGCTTGTTGGCTCTGTCCTTAGAGGTGTTCTCTGATTTTTCTAGGGTCAGAGAGAATCTCTAGCAAGAGAGCCTTATTTTCAAGTTAAATAGCACTTGTTAAGTTTAAAAAATATAATAATTAAAATATAATTCAAAAAATACAAAACATATTTTGGTAGGTTCATTATGGTCGGACAACCCTATGAAAAATATAAAATGGATTTAAGTAATTAAGAATGACACTAATTGAAATTAACTCATTAAACACTTAAAAAATTAATTAATTAAAATATAAATAGAAAAAATCACAAAATTATCCCACACTGTAAATAATAGTTATATTAACCCACTGTAAAAATTTGAACTCAATTTGAGTTAATTTAGGCACTAAATTTGATTTTTCAAGTAAAATGATATTTTTGCACTAAAATTTATTATAATAATTAAAATATAATTAAGAAAATTATAAAAAGTGGTTTTGGGAGTTCTTTGTGATTAGGAGCACCCAAGAAAAATAAAATTAAGCCTTAAGTAAAAACTTCATTTTTTTAAATCCATTTTCTTAATTTTAAAATAATTAAATAATTTAAAATAATTTAAAATTCATAAAAAAATATAAAAATACACAAATGCACTAAAATGTTCTAAATTATTTCCTGATCACTTATGAGCAATTATAATTTTTTTCCTAATTTTCTAAGTGAAGATATGAATTTTTAGAGACTAAAAATGAATTTTCCCTAATTTTGCACTAAAATTATTACAATAAATAAACTATATATGTATGTATATATATGTATGTATGTATATATGTATGTATGTATATTTATGTATGTATATATATATATATATATATATATATATATATATATATATATATATATATATATATATATATATATATGAAACTTGCTTCTCTAGGTTCCCTATACTCCGGGAGATTTAAGAAAAATATAAAAAGTAAATTTCAACTTAAATAATATTTTATATTTATTTAATACTCAAAACAAATAAATAACTATAATAATGAAAATAAAATTCAAAAATCATGAAAATTGATCTAGTGGTCCTTTGACCAAGTGGAGCCTCAATTAATTTTCATGAGTACATATGGTGTACTTTTGATATGTTAACGAATTAATATTCAAAATACCTATTTTTGTATTAAAAATAATTCTAAAAAATAAAATAAAAATTGGAAAAATCACATTTTATCCTCTGATATTTTGGTTAATCAATGAGTGGGGTAACATAAAAATTTCAAAGTCATTTGAGTTAAACTTAAAGAATTATGAAGTGATAAGGCCATAAAGGGAAATAAAGTAATTATGAAATTTAGGCCTTAAAAAATAATATTTAGGCTTAATAAAAGGGTAAATGGGTAATATATGATCATAATTGAGTTTCATATGTGGTTGAAACACAAGGGATTAAGAGGTAGAAACCAACTCATCACTTTTTCTTAACAAGGGCATACTTGTAATTTCCCCTAATTATCATGATTTGGAAGCTAATTAAATTGAGTAATCCTAAGGTGAGGGGTTTGATTTTGGAAGACTATAATTTACTAATCAAATACCCCTAGCTAATTGTTGGATTAAACACAATATTTAATCAAGATTAAGCTCACCAAATTTAATATTCCTAAAACTACTAGTCTGCCCATCCAATCTTAAGAGCTTAGTAGTGAACTAGGCTTAATCCAAGTTTGTTTAATGAGACTTAGAAAATACAATCTAACTAATCACAAATACTTTGGGAACACTACTAGCCCTACTATAAGTTTAAATTGGCTAAGTTCCTTAATGAATCAATGAATCAATTTTCCTTTAAGGGCCTCCACTCACATAATTAATAAATGAAATATCAAGTGATGATTACCTCGCTCATAGGAATAATAATGACATCAAAGTTCATTGAGCAACAATCAAACTATAATGTATGAATGATTTAGCAACATAATAAGTTCAGAAGAACTCGAGATGCTCCAAAAGATCTTAAAAGAGGTGTAGGGTTATGCCCCGCACTCCTTTATAGTCTTTTGGATATCTTGGAGGACAGCTTAAAACATTATGTTTTTGCTTAAGAAAATCATCCTCAAAATCTAAACAAATAGGAACCAACGAAGTTATGCCTAGGACTCGGTAGACATCCACTTTGAATTGCTTTTCCTGCTTTACTTTCTAGAAATTAATTTAAATTCCTGGAAAATTATATATGTATTTCAAAGGCTAATCTTTTAGTTGGAGTGTGAGAAGATGACAGTCACGTTTTTATAATATTATATTGCAGTCTATTTTTACTTTACTTTCACTGCATTTACTTACCTACATTTTTTTACTACATGTACTTTCTTGCAAACCTGCATGTCAAAACCAAAACCAAAACAAAACAAAACTAAAACTAAAATTGTCAAACAAAGAAAAACTTAAAACGAAACTTCTTTTCAAAGTTAAACAACATTTTCAAAAACAAGCAAAAGATGATTAAAATTAATGCACCCTCTTTGGATGATCGGGAATCCCTCAGAGGAGGCAACCTACGATGGCTAAAGAGATTTCCACCGGCCCGGATAAACATATTGAACTCATTTATTTGAGTTTGGTAAATTCATCTAGATTAAGTGAATCTGAAGAAAATATTGGTGTCGAGATGAGGGAACTGTGGGATCCTAACCAGTATCACTTAATCAACTTAAACTCCCCCTATAAGACATCTAAAATAAAAACAACAACATTAATACCTCTTAAAACTTCTTCAAACATCTTGAATTTTACACTTCTAAACTTGAAACCCCTGCAACAAGGAGCTTGCAGCATGCATAGTGGGCAGCACCAAGAGAACATGCAAAATAACATCTCCGAGAGAACAAACAATTCTACAACAACAAATCTTTTCCTTAAAGTTAAATAAAAATCCATAGGACTTTGATGTTGTCTCTCTAGTGCGATATAAATCTTCAACTTATCTTTAGATATTTGCACAACTCTGTTGTACAATATAAGCTCTAACTCATCTTAGGATTCTAAAGCCATCATCCGATACAACGTAATTCTTCCTATTCTAGGCTGTCTGTATGATTTGTATCATACAAATATAAGCCATAATTAATAAAATATGCAGGATGAAACATTAAATACATATCTCTTTAAAATTGAAGCCAAATCATAGGATTGTTTGACAAGTCATCTGGGTTCTCCTCAGGATCTGTGATGTCCCCTAGCTTTTTCTCTTTTGAATTTCAAAAATAATTGTTCCCATTTGCACCTTTCCCCTTTGAATTTCCTATGTCCCGCCTTGAAAATCCTAAACTCTTTTAATTCATGAATGCAATATTTTTTGATCATCATTGAGAGTTTTTTTAGGTGACTTCGGTTATTTAAGATGTAATTAACTATAGGGATTTCCCTTATAGGAAACTTTAAGATCTCAGCTATCTAATCTTTCATATCATATATGGAACTTATCAGTCAACATAAATGGTTTCGTGAACTAAATAGATTTCATAGATTCTTTAAATTATTTAAACGAGCCTCATCATCAAGCAATATGTTTATTCTTCGAGATAGATGCATAGCTTACAATGTTGTGCTCTTTTATTTAAACTATTATATATATATAAGAGCAGTTTGATTTCATATTACTTTATAAATCATATATATATTAAATTAAATTAATTTATGTTAAAATGGGCAATGGGATATCGCTTCCGTAGACCAATAATTTCTAATTTGGCGACCGACAAACCTCTCACAAATTCTAAAGCCCTACCTCGAGCCCACATGAAGACCTCTCCCATTCCTCTGCGTTCTTCTCGACCCAGTTTCACTTGGTTCTTTTATTTATTTTATTTAGCATGCTTTTATTTTTTTGTAGTGTGATTGACTTGACATTTCCATTATTTGCTTGTGGATTGTCTAGGCTTATTGCAAATATAACTTAGGGTCTTTAAGGATATAATATTTTAAATTTTCTACAAATTATCTAATAAAAGATTAAGACAAATCAAAAATTAGGATTAAAACATTTAAAAATTTTCTAAAATATGTATTTACTTCCCTGCATGTTCTTTGGGCTAGTTTTTAAATGAATTGCATTGCATGACTCTCACCCAAGTCATACGAATAGGGTCTTCATGCTTAGGACATGTGTAGATAACAACATCATATTGCATGTACTGATGAGAAGTCCCTGTGCTTCTCCAACCTGACTGGCCTAGAATAGATTTATACTTGGTGGTCATCTAGTGCGCTAATGGTGTTAGGGGCTTCCCCAACCCAAATGTGGAATAAGTTATTTATGAGAGCTTCTTGGTTTCATAGCTATGCCTCTATCCTCTTTCCACTCCAGCGGCTTTCTCGCCACTTTGGCAAGTATAAGTTCTACCTCTACTTTCTACCTACGTAGGATCATATGATTTAGAGTTTCCTTCTCTTCAGTTTAGGGCTACTAAGGCCCCCTTGGACGATGCAATTCACAGATTGCTGATAAGGGATCTTTGTTTGTGTTGGTTTGAATACCTTAATGACTAGGTAAACTTGGAATTATAATAGCTTGGGATGACGGATCTGTGGTATCCTAGCTCGACTATCTCTACCCGATTAGGATTACTTTACCCTTCATTTGATGTGCCCCATTTGAGCCATGTCACTCCCTTTAATGCTTCGTTGATGTCTTCTCATAAGTCTTGATTGTGGATAGATCGCTGCCCACTTAGGATACATTGATTCACTCTCTACTCTTATGGCCCGGTTAGGCCTTAGAAGCATGTTGTGGACCCTATGAGATGACCTGATTATTTTATGGGCCACGTGTGCTGATGAGACACTACCCATTTGGGATGCGAGGGGCTTACTCTATGCCCTAGCTTAACAAGAACTTGCAAAGGCAGTGAGAAGTTCCTTTGAGATAACATTCCTTTGTGACACCCTTTTACAAGTCATCATACAAGTATAAGCATGACTCATTTAATTGAGAGTATTCTCAGGCATCCCCAAGATATAATTAACCAAAAGGATACATCCCTTTGGGAGTTTCTCTTAACCTCAGAATAAGCAAACACACTTGACTCTCTGGTTGTGGATTGTTTTCATAGGGTCTTCCTCGCCGATATGTTCCAAAGCATTTTCAATTTGATCTCATTTTGGACGTACATGTTGGCATTAATTTTTGATGTCACGTGAACGGTATGTCCGTTTGAGTATATGGGACTATGCTTAGCTTCCTCTCATCCAAGAATCATGTCAGACCTTCTGATACGTGCTCCGAACACAAAATCAGGATTGGTACCCACTTGACCCTACCGAGGAAAATTCATCGTGAGGGAGTGTTAGCCTTGGCTCAAGATGCATTTTTATATTTGTTCTGATGTTAAGAGACCCAACTCCATTGACCTAGAGTCTTTTGGCCTCGCCGAGATCTCCTACGCACATATTGAGAAAAGTTGGGTTCAAACCTATTCTACCCCGTGAGGGTCCGAGACGCCAGTTGACACTAAAAAACTCAGTTTAGAACCCCATGAATGCTCTTTTTTTATTTATGTGGGTTTCTTTAAATATGCAATTTTGTGTGGCTTCTGGATTGACGAGAACCTTCGTAAGACCACCCATGAAAAAATTAGAGTTTGGAATACCCACCTGTATTGTGGTCCATTGAGACCATGGGCAATGATTTCCCTGATGAATGGCTAATCAAAATGCACATTTTTAAAGTTACGGGACCATATTCAAGTCGTACCTAATCCCCTGTAGCTTACAGATCGACAAAAAACCCTCCATCAGATGATCTACGTGAAAAATTAGGATTTTTTTGTCAATTTGGTGCCTAGGTGCTTACAACTGCATTCTGAAGCATTTTTTTTGAGCCCTGGAAAAGAAGTTGTCAGCATATTGGCACCTAGGTGCCCAAAATGCCCTCAAAATTGTGTTTTCCGAGCATCCAGAAAGTAAGCACGAACCTGCTGGCGCCTAGGCGCGAGGGTAGTGGCGCCTTGGTGCTAGTCCAGTTTTTGGACGCAGAGTTTTCAATTTTTTTAGCCACTTTGACCCGAGAACTTCCCCTCATGTAGTGAATCGACTGCAATTACTCAAATAAAATAGCTTAGAAAATTATGGCCAAAACTTGACCCAAAATCTGACTAAGCAGCTAATGTACGATAATTAAAGATTAAAGTTTTTATAAATAAATATAAATCATACACTAGAGGTACTATGCAATTATACATATTATTTCAAGCAATATAGGATTTTCTTTTTAAAACTCCAGATATCGATCCCACGGGAAAAGCTAAGTAAAAATTAAGAAAGAAAGAAGAAAATCTATTTAAAAGCTAATCAACTAAGGTAATAATATGCAAGTTACTTAAGTAGCAATTGTAAGTAAGAACGCAATTTAAATACTTTAACACAATAAACAAAGATTCTTTCCCCATACGAAATATTTCATGATTAGTAAACATCTATATTAGCTTGAGAATTTTGAGAATGATGTATTATGACAAATATGAGCATATATATTCTTTACCCTCAAGTCAAGTGTATAAAGAACATTAGCTTGTTTTTGAAGATTAGATCAGGATGTATTATTAGTAGTAAGGACTAATTCTAGGCTCTCACTTCTAGATTCCCACAAGGGTGCCTATCGTCGGGCCTACTAGTGACCCGTCACCTCTTCTTAAATAAAATTGATAGAATTTAGCCTATCACTCTAAAAACATATTCAATTCTAACTCCTTCAAAGATTTTCTCTCTATCTATTCGCACCTCCCCTTCAAGGATTTACCATCTACCTTTCTAAGGGAAATGTGATACATACAGGTTAAGAACTCTTAGCCCACGGTTTGATCTTAAGAATTTTCCACAGATTTTAACACTACAAGAGGCCAATTTGTAGGGTAAATGAAGATCATGTAAAGTATCATCACAAATTATGAAAGAACAAAAGGAAAGTTCTCAATACTAAATTAAATCCTTAACTAAATCATTTCATATTCGTAGGGAGAAAATAAGAAGACTACTCAGAAAGCATATGATTCACACCACAAACCATATTTATATAATTCAAATTCAAAGTACAAAACTTAAGAACCAAGTCATAAATACTTATCTGGAATGATATCCAAGCAATACTTTGAAATTTCTCTGACTCTGACTGATTTTAACAAGACTCCAACTCCAGCAATCACACTAAAACACTCTGAACTCTCACTAAAGTAAAGTAAATAACACTCCACACTCTTTAAGTAAATGAGAATACACACCTATTTCACTCTTACAACACCTACACACTCTAAACAACCACCCTTTTGTTGTAGAATCATCCTCTATTTATAGAGCTTCGAAAATGACCAGGGGTTGCTTCAGGCACCTCTTCCAAATTTGTCCACATTCAATAAATATTCTAGAATTTGACTGTGGCGCCTAGGCTCCTAGGCACCAGTTTTCTGTGCGAATGGACGCGTCCCTTCAGGTTTTGAGTCGCACTTCTTCGTTGAATAACTGATTTCATGAGTCTATATTCATTGTATCTTGTTTATAACATATGGGAATTTGTCCAGAGACTTATAGATTGTTTCTGAGCCATCAATAACCGTCACAAAACCGTCCAAAGATTCTCTAGATTCCCCTACTGATTCTGGCGCCTGAGCGTCAAATCTGGCGCCTGGATGTCAGAATCAGCCATTTTTTTCTTCTTTTCTTCACTTGACTCATTTTTCCTCATTTTACTCCTTTTTTTACTCTTTTTCTTCATAAACTCTTTTTCTTGTACCTGCAACCAAAAACATAAGAAATATTTTTCATTAAAGCATAATATCCTTAAAATATTAGTTAAAAATGATATAAAATTTTAGGTAATTTTAAGGTGGATCAAGTAGCTGAAATTTGATATCTTCTTGGCTAATGGGAAGATTACATGACGAAGGTAAAAAGGGGGGCTCATGATGGCTCTTTTAACTCTATTTTGAGAAGCTTCCAAAAGTTTAATCAGGCTAATGATGGAAAAATGGGACGGAAGGTTGGTTGGCTTGAGGCTTAAGTTATCCTAATCTCATTTCCCTCACGTAAAGACTTTTTTTTTAGTTGCGATAGGGGTTGAGAGCTTTTTTTCTTGAAGGGGAGAGAGCACTTGGAATCATGGAGAAAAAAGGTGTGTGGAGCAAGGATCTTTTAAGGAGAGCTTCCATCTTGTTCAAGGAAAAGGGTAAGTAGTTGGTTTCTTCTTCCAATTTCTTCTTCATCCTCTTCATATTCTCCATTCTTAGGCGGCTTATTTCTTCTTTAGTGAGCTTTCAAGGAGTCAAGGCTAGGAAGGCTTCACCCTATCTTAGGAGAAGGCCATATTCCGACGAACTCATCATCCTCTCCTATAATGTAGGAGAGCTTCATTTTTCTTTAGAGAAGGAAATCTCTGATGAACTCAACCATCTCTCCAACATCTTCCTTACTTTTGAGAAGGAGCGCAGACTTTGAGGGCGTCATCATTTTTCCTAAATTAAGGAGAGCTTCTTTCAGAGCAAAGTCAGAATTTAGCCAACCATCGCGGAGGTATAACTTATTTGAACCCTCATATTTTCATATTAAACCTTTTGACCTAAAAAGTCAATTTTGGTCAAAATGGTCAATCCAGACCCAATGGCCAACCCTGTTGACCCAATAGGTCAACCTTTTGACCTAAAAAAATCAACTTTGGTCAAAATTGTTAATCCAGACCCAAAGACCAATTCTGTTGACCCAATAGGTCAACCTTTTGACCTAAAAAGTTAACTTTGGTCAAAATGGTCAATCCAGACCCAATGACCAACCCTGTTGACCCAATAGGTCAACCTTTTGACCTAAAAAATCAACTTTGGTCAAAATGGTTAATCCAGACCCAATAAACAACCTTGTTGACCCAATAGGTCAACCTTTCGACCTAAAAAAATCAGTTTTGGTTAAAATAATAAATTTTTTGATCAAATAACCAATTATTGACCCAATGACATGTTAAAACTCCAAAATGACAAAAATTAATCAAATAATTAATTTCAAAATTATTTTGATTAATTAAATGGACTAATAATTTAATTTTCAATATTTTAATTAATTACATAATTAATTAAAATAAAAAATTAAATTAAAAGTCATAAAAATGATAAAATGCACAAATTAATTAAAAATAATGGAATTAATCAAATAATTCATTCCAAAATTATTTTTGATTAATTAATTTACCAATAATTTAATTTCCACATTTTAATTATTTACATAATTAATTAAAATGAAAATTAAATTAAAAAAGCCATGAAATGAGAGAAAATCTAAATAAAAAATGAAATGAAAATTATTCAAATAATTAATTAAAACTAATAAATTGATTAATGAAATAATTTCCTACAATTTTAATTAATGACATAATTAATTAAAATGGAAATTAAATAAAAAAAGACATAAAATGACATTTTGACATATAACATCATATGTGACATAAGAACCCCATAATTTATTAAATTATACACTAATGAGTCACTCATGACTCATTGAGACCCATTATGATATAAAATAACCGTGGGGCAAATCAATTAACCATCATGGTTAACCTTAGGTTAAAGGTCATCATTACACAAAAATGAAGTGGCATCTTCCCTCCATTTTAAAGCCATGACTCATTCCCTTGCATGAGATAAGGTGGTCGGCCAACTTAAGGATGATATGCCATGCCTCATGGATCACCAAATGAGAAGAAAACACTACATTCACCTCTCTTTCACCATGGTTAAAAAACCATCATAACCATGATGAGAAGGCAAGCTTAAGTGTCATGCTTCTACCATAGGTTTAAAGAATGAGATTGGTGAATCGTCGCTCACCTTTCTTCTTAACTAATGGAAGAAAAACAAAGTTTAAACCCATCTCATACCATGGTTAAGTGCAATCATGCCTAAGTCATGCATGGAGTGAGTAAGAGGGTTAAGGTGTCACTTCCCCTTTAATGTATGGAATAATCATGTGGGGAGGTCGAACCACTAGCCTTGAGACCAATCCATACACCTCCTAATCAAACTAATATGAGAAAGCCATATGAAAACCAAAGTGAAATCATCCTCCTTCACCATGGTTAAATTCATGACACCTAGGCTTGGAAATTAAAAAAATCCTTTATCTACAACTAAAATCTTATCCCCATGCATTTAATGGGAAGTTAGCAACTCCCATAGATGATTCCAAGCCAGCCCAAGCTTATCCTAGCCATTCCCATGGCTATAAATAAGCCATACCCGAACCTAAGCATGGAGGAGAAGAAAAATACGTAGAAATTGATAGGCTGCCCAAATCCCTTGGCCCCCAACATAAAAATTCTTCCTAGGGACCTCAGTAATCTATTCCAACCGAAATCAAGCCATAGGATTAGCTCAATCAAGCCAATTTGGTCAAAATCCAAAATCAGCCCAAATTAGCCATTTTACCAAAATTGATCTCCAAGGCTAGCTACAAAACCAAATTGAAGTGACAAAGATCTTCTTTGGGAGTCCTAGAAGCTGGCCATCAGGCCTGATCAAGCTTGACATACTTGTGGCCAAGGTATGGATTTATTTTCTCCAAAATATTGCACGTTTTCGAAATATCATGGGTTATACTAGCCCATAAATGTATCATCACCATATAGATACATTCTAAACGTTCAGATAATTTCATAGGTTCAAAAATCACTCAATTTCGTTGAGAAATGAGTGAGATATTTAGTTTTGAAGTTTAACGATTGGAAAATTTTCAAAATTTTGGGTGATTTATCTCCGCCATCTGTTCCCGTGTTTTGGAATGGACGGCGCTGATCATACCAATCGGTGTCCGCTGTTCCGCGCCGCTCACGGGATCATCCTGCCCATTTGACGCGTACGAGGACGCGTGGCAGCGTGTGGGTTTTTTTGGATTAAATTAATTCTAAAAACCTAAAAAACTTCAAAATTTCATATCTTTTGATCCAGAGCTCCTAAAAATAAAATAAAAATACCTCTGGAAAGCTCTTGAAGAGAAGAAAATTATGAAATTAAAATCATAATTTTATTCTTATTACTTAATTTTTAATTAATTAATTACTCTCTCAAGTAATTTAATTATTAAAAATTAATTATAATTCTAAAAATTATGAAATTTTCACAGAATTATCCTTCTGTTATGACACACATATTCTAATTTTCCTAATTACAGAAAATTTCTTTAGGATATTTTTCTTTAATTTCTAAACTACTTTGTAATTATTTATAAAATAATTATAAAAATTAGAAATTAATGAAAATAAAATTGGAAAATGGTTTGAACATTTAAGGTAACAGACAATAACCTTAAAATGATATTTCTTAAACCATTAAACAATTTTAAAAGACATTTTCAAAAATAGTGTTAAAATTTATTATTTAATAAACTTAACCCTAAAATTCCAAAAAACCTATAATTACTTTGCCTATTCTATGATAGACTAGGTTCAAAATAACTCACAATAAACCTATAAAATAAACCATAATTAAGTCTAAAATGACATATTAGGCTTAATAAACTCTAATTAGGTTTAAGACACCATTTAAACCTAATTAATTAAAGTTAAACTTTAATCACATTAAGTTTAACTAATTAAATCATAATTAAGTCTAAAATGACAAATTAGACTTAATAAACCCTAATTAGGTTTAAGACACCATTTAAACCTAATTAATTAAAGTTAAACTTTAATCACATTAAGTTTAACTAATTAAACCATAATTAAGTCTAAAATGACAAATTAGACTTAATAAACCCTAATTAGGTTTAAGACATCATTTAAACCAACTTAAGTAAAGTTAAACCTTAATCACATTAAGTTTAACTAATTAAACCATAATTAAGTATAAAATGACAAATTAGACTTAATAAACCCTAATTAGGTTTAATCCACATTAAACCTAGTTAATCAACTTAAACCTTACTTACATTAGGTTTAAGTAACCCTTAATAAACCCTAATTAGGTTTAACTCACATTAAACCTAGTTAATCAACTTAAACCTTACTTACATGAGGTTTAAGTAACCCTTAAACCCTAATTAGGTTTAACCCACATTAAACCTAGTTAATCAACTTAAAACCTTACTTACATTAGGTTTATGTAACCCTTAAACCCTAATTAGGTTTAACCCACATTAAACCTAGTTAATCAACTTAAACCTTACTTACATTAGGTTTAAGTAACCCTTAAACCCTAATTAGGTTTAACCCACATTAAACTTAGTTAATCAACTTAAACCTTACTTACAATAGGTTTAAGTAACCCTTAAACCCTAATTAGGTTTAATCCACATTAAACCTAGTTAATCAACTTAAACCTTACTTACATTAGGTTTAAGTAACCCTTAAACCCTAATTAGGTTTAACCCATATTAAACCTAATTAATAAACTTAAACCTTACTTACATTAGGATTCTAAATCTTAATTAGGTCTAACCCATTAGACCTAATTAAACCATTAAGTCTTAACTAAATTGGACTTAATCAAACTAAAATCTTAATTAGGTCTAACCCATTAGACCTAATTAAACCATTAAGTCTTAACTAAATTGGACTTAATCAAACCAAAACCCTAATTAGGTCTAACCCATTAAACCTAATTAAACCATTAAGTCTTAACTAAATTAGACTTAATCAAACCAAAACCCTAATTAGGTCTGACCCATTAGACCTAATTAAACTATTAAGTCTTAACTAAATTAGACTTAATCAAACCTAAACCTTAATTAGGTCTAACCCATTAGACCTAATTAAATCATTAAGTCTTAACTAAGTTAGACTTAAGTTTAACACAAACCTAACTTAAGTCTAACCCATATTAGACTTAAACCATACTTAGGTTCAACCTGACATGAAGCTAAGTTTAACACAAACCTAACTTAAGCCTAACCCATATTAGACTTAAGTCTAACCATACTTAGGTTCAACTTGACATAAACCTAAGTCTAACCAAAATCCTACTTAATTCTAACTCATATTAGACTTAAGTTAAACCATACTTAGGTTCAAACTGTCATGAACCTAATTCTATCCTAAATCTAACTTAAGTCTAACCTATATTAGACTTAAGTCAAAACCTATACTTAAGCTCAACCCAAGCTAAACCCAAGTCAAACTTAAACTTTAGGTTCAACTCACATGAACCTAACCATAACATATACTTAGGTTCAACCCAACTTGAACCTAAGTCAAACTTAAACCTTAATTAAGTACTTACCACATTAGACTTAATTAATCTATTAAACCTTAACCAACTAAGGTATAATCAAACTTAAACTTTAATTAAGTCTACCAGCATTAGACTTAATCAAACCTATTAAATCTTAACCAATTAAGGTTTAATCAAATCCAAACCTAACTTATGACTAACTCATATTAGACTTGAGTTAAACCATACTTAGGTTAAACTTGACATAAACCTAAGTCTAACCTAAACCCAACTTAATTTAGACTTAAGAATCAAATACCATACTTAGGTTCAACCCGACATGAACCTAACCTTAAAAACCTAACTTAAGTCTAACCCATATTAGACTTAAGTCAAGCTCAATCAACTTAAGTTCAACTTCGACATGAACCTAACACCTAAAACCTAACTTAAGTCTAACCCATATTAATCTTAAGTCAAACCATACTTAGGTTCAACTTGACATGAACCTAACCTAAACCTAACTCTAAGTCTAACCCATGTTAGACTTAAGTCAAACCATACTTAGGTTTAACATGACATGAACCTAAGTCTAACCTAAACCTTAGGTTCAACCTAACTTGAATCTAAACCAAAACCTAACTTAAGTTCAACTCATATTAAACTTAAGTCAAAATCTAAATCTTAGGTTCAACTAACAATGAACCTAACTCAATTCAACTTGACATAAATCTTAGGTTCAATTGACAATGAACCTAACCAAACTCAAATCGACATAAAACTCAAAACTAAACTCAAATCGACATAAAACTCAAAACCAAACCCAAATCGACATAAAACCCATAACTAAACTCAAATCAAGATCAAAACCTGAAACCAAATTTAAACAGACAAAAGTCGACATAAACCTTAAGTTCAACCCAAATTGAACCTAAATCGACATAAACTTTAGGTTCAACCCAAATTGAACCTAAATCGACATAAACCGTAAGTTCAACTCAAATCGAACCTAAATCGATAAAATTGAATCTAAATCAACATAAGCCTTAGGATGAACAAAATTGAACTCAAATCAACATAATTCCAACATTTCAAACATAAATCGACATAACCGACATAAATCTGACATTTCAAATAAAAATCAACATAACTGACACAAATTCGACATTCCAACATTCCAAACAAAACTCAACAAATTCGACATAAATCTGATATTTCAAATGAAACTCAACATAATTCGACATTAATCAACATTCCAAACATAATCAAACATAATCAAACATAATTTGACATTAATTAATATTTCAAACATAATTTAACATTACCGACATTTTAAATCAAATTCAACAAACAATGACATTAACCGATGTTAATTGACATTTCAAACGAAATTCGACAAACACCGACATTAACCGACTTTAATCGAAATTTTAAACCAAATTTAATAAACACCGACATTAAACGACATTAATCGACATTTTAAACCAAACTCAATATATCTCGACATAAAACAACAAAATTCTTAAAGTTCGACCCACATTGAACTTAATTCGACATAAAATTAAAAAATCGACAATCCAACCCAAATCAATATTCAAGACAAATAAAAATTTAAACATAAATTGACATAAACCTTAATCGACATTTCAACCAAACTCGGACATCCGACAACTCTGGATTAACAGACACTTTGACCAGGTAATCTAAATATCTTGATATGACATTGTTTCTAACTTTATTTTCCTTGCAGGATGAAGACATGAAGTTTCGTTTAGATTTTCTTTGCATGTTATAGAACATGCTAACTCTGTTTTGCAGGACGTCGACGAGGAAACATTGACAACAAAACCATGACTTTTAGGATAGCCGCATAACTTAAACTTTCTACAAACAACAAAATAAAAAATGACATGACAACAAAGACAACTGGACTATTAGGTTAGTCACGAAATTTGAAATAAAACGACAAAATCATTAACATTGACATCGACATAACATCAACATTAACAAAAACATACGATGACATTTCTATACCACAATAAAATGATGACATGATGCTAAACCAAAACAAATACATAACAAAATGACATGAAAAAACCAAAACTTAAAACAAAAGGAAATCATAAACAAAATAAAAAAAAAGTAATGATATCTTCTTGACATCATTGAAGGTATCTCATGACATAATAACGACATAGGAGATAAAATATCTCATGATAAATCGAGATATTAATCACGACATCTTATGACATTACGACATCACATTAAGACATGACATAAAATGAAATGATATTATGATCCACATTAAGACATCATAAAATGACATGACACCACAAAACTAAAATTTAAAACAAAATGGAATCATAAACAAAATAACAAAAATAAATAAATAATGATATCTTCTTGACATCATAGAAGGTATCTCATAACGACATCTTCTTATAGGAGATAAAATATCTCATTAAAAATCGAGATATTAATCACGATAACTCATGACATTATGACATCACATTATGACATGACACGACATACAAACTATGACACCCTGACATAACTCATGACTTGATATGATATTAAATCAAAACAAACAAAAAACTAACACTTGACATGACACAACAAAATTATTAACATTGACATCGATATGACATCTAACATAAAACCGACACTTCCAAAACAACGACAGATCAAAATAACAACAGTCAGACAAAATAATGATAAATCAAACGGAATGACAATAAAACATAACGAAGACAAAATGACCTTAACAAACACAAAACAATGATGAGATTAAAACAAACAAAACAAACATAAAAACCAAACGACACGACAAGATAATATCATCATGACAATATAACAGCTTGACAAAATGACACCACGACATCATGACATAACAAAGCAATATTACAACAATAAAAATGACATTACGACATGACATAAAACAACATGATATACAAACTACGACATCCCGTCATGGCATATGACATGACATAAAAAATGACAAAATGATATTACAACAACAAAATAAAACACAACAAAGCAAAGACATACACCAACATAAACAAAACTTTCTGGTAGTATCGATTCTTCAGAAACACACTTCCACGACAACACTTACACTATTTTGAGGATAAATGTTAACCTTAATCCGGAGTATTCCTATGCAGTATTAATTGCTCAGGATATAATTAACTATAGGAGCTTGCTCCTATAGAAGATTAAAAAACTCAGGATAGGTATTTCACCTACAAGACCTCTCTGGTTACCCAAGATCTTCATATGATTTTCTTATATCAAAAAACCTTCAGTAATTATCCAATCTGAAGACTTGTTCTATGAGATTATCATTTGATCTCCTTTTCTCTCAATCTCTATCATGATTAATCTTTCTTCAAATTCTCCAAAGATTTCTGACAATAAATCTAGGAAGGATAAGAATTAGGGCGATAGATAGAGAAAGAGATTGGCGACTCCTTGACATTGACATGATACATGAATTGACGGCGACGACATGCGATCCATATATTTCATCGTCATCAGGACTATGACACACAGTTGATCGCCCAATCAACCCAAGGGGATAAATGACCAACTTCAATTGCATATTTGTGTGGCTTACATGTAGACTTACATCTTTTGCATTCATTGTATGACATCTTTGAGTTCATACTTGTATGTGCATGAAAATTAAACTTTTTTTAATGTTATTATATATGATAGACTCATTCCCATGATTAAAATTTAGGTCTTTTGCCTTTAGCACGCGCCAATATTTGGTGCCGCAATGAGCCTTGGAACTTGCAGTATCTCCACACGGATATACCACTACACGTGTGATCCGATATTCACATTTTGTGATGGCTAGCAATGTCAGCCTGCATGTGTGTGAATTTTCTATACAGAGGACATACTACCATGTCTCTTGTGGTGTCATACTTGAATGTCATAAGCCTTTTCACATTGTATACTCAATCAAAGTTATGCCTTAGAGCTTCTGATCCCACTGAATGTGCTACATATCTGCATTTGAGTTCGTCATTTGCATGATTGGTGATCATGTATGTCGCATGATTTTAATTGCATCTACATGCGTGTTTCGACAGTCAGTTAGACTTGTTAAGTGAGTGAACTCATCTTGGTCACTATAAATAATGAGCATTGTTTGTCGGGTAAATCCCGGTGAGCAATGCGAGTTATGGAATAAGAATAAACACGAGTATGAATGTGTTAAGGATCCAATGAATCTAACTTATGTCACAATGTATGATATGGTCTATAATTAATGACCCTATTTTAAAATATAAAAAAATATTATTTTTTTTATGACATTTTCTAATTTTTTAAATTATGCAAATGACAAGCTATGTGATCCCGATTTCTTTTATATACTTTTATATATGTGTGATTATATTTTCAATTCCCTTGATTTAAATTTCTTTCTTTACAACGGTGTCAGAAACTTGATTATGAGGCAAGAAAACATGAAACTGTTATATTAAATTATAAGGATTTTACGCAAGTATATTTATCGTTATCAAATAATATAAGACTTTTTGATTAAGCCCTGAAATATCGATTATACGAGGAGAAATTCAAACTCATAAGAAGATATTAGATAACAAACTCTACTTTGAAAAATATTCTTACTTAAACTATATATACTATTGTAGAAATAAAAGTTCGATTCTTTTTGATAATTTTGATAATTGAAAATAAAGTAAACAACTAACTAAATTTAAAGAGATTTTTGTAAGATGAAAGTAATATAATTGAAATATATTTTTCCTTATTATGAATTAGTAACAAGCATATGAATTCTGTTGTGGAAGTATATAAATTGTGTTATGTCAAATAAAAGCAATAATATTCTTTACCCTTACTAGAGATGCTATAAAGAACATTGGTCAATCTAAAGTTTGAATAATCCTGAAGACAGGTTATCCATGAAAGATACTAGCTCTCACTCTATAGTTCCCTCTACTCCATCAACCTGGAGGCTAACTCCTCACATCAAGACCTAAACACAATAGATTGAATTGGGGGCTTTATTTTGTCACCTTAAAATCCCTAACTCTACACCCATCCAATTTTCTCTCCCTATTTATTTGCACTTAACCATATGATTTACATTCTCATGAATATATTCTCATGTGATTCTTACCAAAAGTTGATTGAGATAGTACCATCATGAATCTTACATGTTCTCACAACAAAATTAATAACTTAATTGGTCAAATCAAGAAGTAAATGAAGTAAAAGGTTTGAATCATCAGAACTTATTCCAACACTAAAGATCTATACTTCACACAACTTCTTTTCAACACTTAATTACTTACCATGTTAAGGAAAATGATAAAGAGAACTACTCAGAATTCATGGAGAAAACACAACAATAATCGAGATTAAAAGTAGAAATCATGTAAAACACAATAAGTCTAAATTAAAACAAAATGTAGTCACAAATATACAAACTTATCTCAAATTCCTCTCCACCAAAACTCTTGAAGTTCATTTGAATCTCTTCCTTTCTTTTACATTCCTCTCTAGATCTCTCAATTTCACTAACAAAACAATGGATTTTACTTATAACTATCTGACCACCTTCCCATTCAATAGAAATGAGATAAGTGAGAAGAAATCCTAACTAAAAATCCCACTACTCCTTACTTTCTTCTCTCTAAAATACTCTAAAATTTCTCTCGATCTCTCTCCTTTCTTCAATTCAAGTCATTTTCAAAATTTTTTAAGCTTTGGTGTCTCTTCAAAATGTGTCTACATTCAATGAATCTCCCAAGAGTTACCTCTTTTTAGGAGTCATTTCAATGTAATTTTGTGCCCATTAACTGTAATTCACATTTTCACCAATAGTTGCTTCAAACCCCCTTTTAAAATTCATGCAAAATTCTTTGAATATTCCAAAATAACTCCTTGATGCTTAAGCATGAGATCTTCAGCACTTATGTGCGGCCTTCTATGTCTATTGGCGCTTAAGAGCCAGACCTGGGCACTTAGGCGCGATAGTCACACATTCTTCATTTTTGTTCAAAATTTGATCCTTTTTCACTCATCTCACCACATCCATCCATTTAATTGTACCTGAAAGAAAAACACACAAATGTCTTTCATTAAAGCGCAATATCCTCAAAAATAGATATAAAAATGTTTACATTATTGTTATATATTTTAGGTGTATCACTATGTCATATGTAAGGCCAACTTTATTTTAAAATCCATCTTAGCTGACATTTGTTAGATACCTTTAATCTTTAGGATGTGACTTTTGTGGCAACCCTGTTAAAGTCATACATATCCAAAGACTTTACCCAGAGCACTTAGATGTCGATTATGACACTTTTTGTTAGATTGTGTGTTAGGCTAGGATTAGGGTGCTTGGTATCCTTTTTCAATGTTTGGCAATTGTTCTTTGCCGATTTCGTTTTCTTAGCCAAACATCACTTTGCTTGTATTTTTGTGTGTTTACTGAGTGTGAACATGTGCAATAGTTTATCAGGTTGATTTTCTTGGAGGGAGCCACGCCTAAATATACATACACACATGTTTAATAAGGGAGGCACAATCTCATGATTTATATGATAACCCTTTCTTGCAGGTGCTGCTATAAACTCCTCCCATCAAGCATGACTCATATGTGTTGCATGTTAACCCTGCTAATGTTTTAGATAGGCAAAGAATTTTTTTTCTTTTATCATGTATTTGATAAAGTCGTAGGATTGAGTATATTTTGAGAATAAGGTATGAGTGCGAGTTTCGAGGCATTTGGCTCAGGAACCACATGATGAGGACCAGGGTTTGTACCTCGTGTCTCGTGCCTTAATTCTGAATTTGTAATATTATATAAAATTAGGTCTGGGTGTGCATATGTGGAGTCAGACCACTTTTATTGCTTTCTAATGAGATGTTGTCGACTCAGCTGCACTAGACTGTTCTTTTATATTTGCTTTGTTTGTCTTAACTTTTATTTTCATGTTTCTTTTTGTTTGTCGTTTGTCTAGGAAAGATTAAAAAAAAATAATCTAAGCTCATTTAGACCCTAAAACCTTAAAATTTATATAAAATATTAATAATAAAATATTAAGAATAATTAAGATTTATGTTTAACATATTCAAGATTTTTAAAGCTTACACTTACTTTCTGCATGGCCTTCGGGCATGTTTTAATATTGTTTGCATGCATGGCTATATGCCCAAACATGTTTAATAAGACCTTCATATCAAGGATTGTCGTAGATAATTGCATCATATCACATATACCCAAGGAGAAACCCTCATGCTTCTCTAAGCTGACTGGCCCAA
This sequence comes from Papilionanthe hookeriana x Papilionanthe teres, assembly GCA_022702705.1. Classification (NCBI taxonomy): domain Eukaryota; kingdom Viridiplantae; phylum Streptophyta; class Magnoliopsida; order Asparagales; family Orchidaceae; genus Papilionanthe; species Papilionanthe hookeriana x Papilionanthe teres. The sequence goes on from CM040437.1 coordinate 53,282,476, forward strand.
CATCGATTTCTACTTAGAATGTTGTCTAGTGCGCTTACCGTGTTAGAGGCTTCCTTGACCCATATGAGGTATCTTTTTTGAAATTTTTATAGATATGTAGCTGAAACTCTCTTTTCCTTTTTTCCTGTGGCATCTATGCCATTTATTTTCCGAGTATAAGGCTCACCTCTTTGAGCTGTACTTACATAGGTCATAGGATTAAAAATTCCCTCTTTTGACTGTAAGGCTACCGGGATTCCCTTGGATGACACAATTCACAGATTGCTGACATGGGATCTCTGCTCGTGCTGGGTCGACAAGCTTCATGACTAAGTAGACTCAGGGTCTTAGTAGCTTGGGATGATGGATTCATGGTTTTTTGACCTACCCACCTCTAACTGCTTTGGGATTACTCTATCCTTCCTGTTGTTCATCCTTTTTGAGCCTTGTTATCATATTGTGACTTTATTAGTACAGTTAAATAATCGCCGCTCATTTGGATACGATGGTTCACCCTCCACCCTTATGGCTCAGTGAGCTCTGAAGTATAGGGGTATCATTGTCGAAGCAATTTGTTTGTTTCGAAGATTCCGCATGTCGATGAGTTGCTACCCATTTTTGGATGCAAGTGACTCACTATCTGCCTTATGGCTTAGCGATTGCTTTGAAGCATCCGGGCATTTCACATCTAAATCATCATTTGGTGTCCTATTTCACCAGGTTATGATAATGTAAGTGAATTCCCTATTACCAAGAGTATTTTTGGGCATCATCTAAGATGTAATTAACCAAAGAGATGCATTCCTTTAGGAGTGCGCTTTACACAAAAAAAAAATCTTTTTGGTTCTTTAGTTTTGAGTGGTTTATATATGGATTTTCTTTGTGTAACTGTGTTTCGAGTTATTTTGATCTGATTTTATTCAGACTTATATTCTCTACATATCACATGAGCAACATAAAAGGAGGACAAAGCATTCGCGGGCCAAAGGAGATTTTGATTAGCAGACGCTTTAACTTGATCCATCCAACGATTATGGGAGACGTTGCTTGCATAAAGATGCTAAAATGTGGCATGAATAGGCAGAGGTGACGATGATTGCCTATGATGAAGACATGAATAACATACTAGAGAGTATTGTAACATGACATACTTAGATATGGTAGTTATGGTTATTAGAGGCTCATTACTTGAGAATGAAGCTTTTGAGTGCTTGAAAAACTTCTATTTGGAAGGAACTTTGAGTTAAGCTTACAATTATGGGAGAAGTCAGTTGTCTAAAATATTTAATGGTTGATATGAATTTACATATGTAGCTATGATTGCCCATCCTCAAGCATGTATAAAAAAGCTAGTGAGCTGTAATAGTATGGTCGAAGATCTCTAGAATAGTGGTTGCGTCTTATGAGCGGTGGCCACGTAACACTACTTGATCACATAAATATGACAATTATGGTTGAGCGTATTAACTTAAGGACAAAGATTTTGAAGGCCAAAGGAGACTTTGATTAGAAGACACATTGAGTTGATTTATCCAACAAATATGGGAGAAGTTTGAACCAGCAAATATGTGAGAAGTTGGTTGTATAAAGAAGGGTAAATCTTAATTGTTAGCAACATTATTATTATAGTCGTGTGGTCACCTTTGGATCCTATTGAAAGCGGTAAGTAGTCACCCGTCAGTCTATATGATGTCTAATCTTGAAGTAGCTCAACCTACTTAAGATATTCAAACCCAACCAGTTTGAGCTAGGAATCATGCCTACCGAAAAGATTGAATTTCATTAAGTCACATGGATAATCTAGATGAAGCTCTAGAAATGAGTGAGAGTAACTAAACTAGATGAAGCTCTAGAAATGAGAGAGTATCCAAAATATAGAATTTAGAATTTAACTTGATTCGCTTGTTTAAATTTCAACTTTTTTTCAAAATATTTATTTGGTTACTTGAAATTGAAATATTTGTATTTTTAAAAATGATGATACAAGTTAAATTTATTATTTAAATGATTTATTTATACGCTAACATTTACTTTAATTTACAAAAACTCTATTGAATTTAAACAAAACCATAATATGTATTTTTAGGCTTATTTACATATATGTTACACAAATCTTATGTATTTACATATATATAATATCTAAACTTTCATATTTATATATATAACACTCAAATCTTTAATATCACATTAAAAATATTATTTTATTTATTTTAAAAAATAAATATTTTCATGCATAAATTGACATATAAATATGAAAATTTAAATGCCTAATACGTAAATACATAAAAATTGCTTGAATATATTTTCAAAATAAAAAATTGTTCGCCAATAGCTACCTGTCCTCTACGTTGCTATAAACCCTTTGCTTGCTGAGCTGTCACAGCTCACCCCATTTCAACCTCCCCTTCATTCTTTACCCCGTTCCATTCTCATTCGTCTTCATCAATATCGTCCCCGATTCCACAGTGGTTCGCCCAATTTCTTCGTCCGCCATGGCGACGACCTCAGCTCCTCTCCCTGCTCCAGGTATGTCTTCATTCCCTTCCCTGATTGCGTCACGCTCCTCATCTTAAATCGTTTTCATTACTCGCATGTCTTCTCTTTCCTCATGCTTGTGTTCAGAGGCCGTGCTGGTGCTGGTCTCATCCCTCGCAGACGAATCTTCGCTTGTTCGCGATGCCTCCGTCTCTGCACTCAAGGAAGTCGCACCACTGTAATAGCCCCGCACTATTAAATCATCCTTTTTCCCGAAATTCCTAAATCACTTGCTTTTTCAATGCTCTTTGGCTTATTTTTTGAATTGGACCTACAGGCATCCTCTTATCGTACTTGACTGCTGCTGCGCTGTCTCGAGAGGTGCACGCCGGGTAATTATAGGTTTTAATGATTTGACGTCCTGCCTTTCTGGATTTGCATCTTAATATTGCCGGATATGCTATTGCAGCGTTTTGCAAACATGGCCGGTGTGTTTTCAGTGATGGCTTGTGCTGTGCGTGCCATGGATAAGAGAGACGTGGACCCTGCTCTAATGACTAAGCTCGCAAAGATTGCAACGGCCGAGATAATTACCTCAAAGGTGTTCTTTATGTTCCTTTCCCATCTTGCTGACTCTTAAGCTTGATTTCTGCTACTTTGGCGTAATAGGAACCGCATTGTTATTGTTTTCTGAAGCTATCATGTCAAAATTCGGCTCATTGCTCTGTAAGAGCGTAGCTTCAGTTTCATTTTCTACATTTTTGAAGTTATTTGTCTTCTTTAAAAATTGTCCTTTCGTCATGGTCACTGGAAATAACTAATCAGTGAACCTTGTCACTAGGTTTAGTCAATATACTATTAAAGTTTGCATGTTTATGAGAGTTATTTGAGTAATATTGTTATAAATATTTTTAGTGAAATCTGAAGAATAAGATGTTTAATGTTTGTAAAACATATATTTTATTATTAATAATTAAAAATCAAGTAGTTGTTTATTTTGTTAATAATGTGATGAATCTTATGAGTCATATAGTGAGGTTACTGGAGAGGGTGAAATGAAGTTTGTAAATCGTTAATTTTGATTATTCAACTAGTATCATACAATAAGTATCGATTAAAGAAGATAATATTGTTCTTAGGTCACTAAGGCAAGGGAATAATATTCTTATTATTTTTACTGATTATAAAATATGATAGATGTTATGCAAATTAAGGCGAACACAACGCAAATCCAGAAGAAGAACACAGAGATTTAACGAGATTCGGCAAAGAATGCCTACGTCCTCGAGAGCGAGCTGGCGAATGCACTATTTCAGAGGAGTTACAATAGTTCAGTTCAAACGTACCCATATGATTACACATCTATTTATAGATAAACACCCACGGATAAATAACAAACTCGCCCTCGCTCCCCCCAGCTCACTAACTTCCAAGAGAAACCTTTTCACCAGGAGTCACATCTATTCACCAAGAAACTCCAACTCCCTAGATATGAGCCATACCTAACAATTCTCCACCTTGGCGAATATCCAACACCTTAGGAGAAATGCTTCACCCAGTATATGTGCCTACTAAACAAATCTCCACCTTAGCAAATATCCAAATCCCTAGAGAAAATACATCTAACAATCTCCACCTCGCGAATATCCACATCTCTTAGAGAAAAATCTCCATATTGCGAATATCCAGCCCTTTAGGAGAAATATATCATGAAGTTTCTTACACCAAAGTGGGTTGGGCAACCAAACCATCTAACCTGGCTTGGTTAAACTTGCCATCTAGCACCCAAAACACCTTCCTGTTCGCACCAGTACCTCGACCATTTGCTGTTTCCGCGAGCCAAAAATCCCTTCGCACCCGTTCGAGGAATACCTCCACGAAACTCCTGTTCGCAAAATAATCGTGTCTGCTCCCCTCCTGCACCCCGCAGAACTCCACCTGTCGCAACTCCTCCTGCGATGAACTTACGAACTGTGCTTTGCCTCGCGATTCACCTATCTCGATTCACCTGTTGCAACATCACCTGCGAACTCCGCTGGTCGCAGATACTTGCCGAACCGCAGTCCTGTATCCGAACTGCTTCGCCTGTTCGTTCCCGTGAGCCTTGAATCCTTCGATGATCGCAAATCGCCACGCCGAAAACTTCGTGAAATCGACGCCCAGTTCGCCTGATCGCGAACTCCACCTCGCGAAGCAACGCGCGAAATAGCTGTTCGCGGGACAGGAGGCATCGGTAGGCTGGAAGGGAGGGGATCATGGAATCTTCTATTTCTACTAGAAGAATATTCTCTCTGATTCCAAGCTAGCCAGGGCCGCTGAATGTTTGCTGCTTGGGGCTGGAGAGGGAAACCCATGGAGGCTTTTCCCATCCTGGAGCTGGAAGAAGGAAATAATAAAAAAAAACAGGGAATTAAGAATTAATTCCTACTGTTGGAGTGCTGAAAGCGTGATACAGGCGCGAGGGTTTGGAGTCCGCGGCAGCGGTGAAATCTACAACAGTTATAGAGCAGGAGTTCGCGCTTAAGGAATCTATTGTGGTGGCAGTGAACATGCATGACAGGTGGAACTTGGGAATTCCTCGCGGTGCAGCGAGACAGTGTGAACGTCAAAAGAGTTCACAAGGGCGGTTTGCGAGGACAATTCGACAGGAAGGATCCACGGCGGGGGCAGGTCGATGGATTGCGCGAGCGGCCGAGACGCAGAAGCGTGGATCCTTCCTGCCGAATTGTTCTCGCAAACCGCCCTTGCGAACTCTTTTGACGTTCACACTGTCTCGCTGCACCGCGAGGAATTCCTAAGTTCCACCTGTCACGCATGTTCACTGCCACCACAGTAGATTCCTCAAGCGCGAACTCCTGCTCTATAACTGTCGTCGATTCACCGCTGCCGCGGACTCCAAACCGTCGCTCCTGTATCACGCTTCCAACACTCCAACAGCAGGAATTAATTCTTAATTCCCTGATTTTCTTTTTTATTATTTTCTTCTTCCAGCTCCAGGATGGGAAAAGCCTCCATGGGTTTCCCTCTAGCCCCAGCCCCAAGTAGCAAATATCCAGCCCCTTAGGAGAAAATACATCTAACAATCTCCACCTTTGTGAATATCCGGCCCCTTAGGAGAAAAATCTCCACCTTGCGAATATCCAACTCTTTAGGAGAAATAGATCATGAAGTTTCTTACACCAAAGTGGGTTGGGCAACCAAACCATCTAACTTGGCTTGGTTAAACGTGCCATCTAGCACCCAAAGCACCTTCCTGTTCGCACCAGTACCTCGGCCACTTGCTGTTTCCTCGAACCACGAATCCCTTCGCACCTGTTCAAGGAATACCTCCACGAAACTTCTGTTCGCGAAATAATCGTGTCTGCTCGCCTCCTGCACCCTGCCGAACTCCACCTGTCGCAACTCCTCTTGCGACGAACTCGCGAACCGTGCTTCGCCTCGCGATTCACCCGTCGCAACATCACCCGCAACAAACCCGCGAACTCCGCCTGGCCGCGGATACTCGCCGAACCGCATCCCCGTATCCGAACCGCTTCGCCTGTTCGTTCCCGCGAGCCTTGAATCCTTCGATGATCGCAAATCACCACGCCAAAAACCCTTCGCGAAATCGACGCCTAGTCCGCCTGATCACGATCTCCACCTCGCGAAATAACTTCGCGAAATTCTGTCGCACGCCCACCACTAAGGCTATCGCTCCAACCGCCTGTCGACAAGCGTGTCGCCCAAACTGACAGCAACTGCAGGAACCTCCGGTCGTGAACCCGACCTTCTCCGCTAAATCCGCGAAGTCCTTCCTGTCACCTACACCTCGACTCTGCCCGCAAGTCCTCCGCCGAACTAACTGTTCTCGGATCCTTCCACCTGCACAGTCGCCTTCCTGTCGCTGACGGTAACTGCCCTCAAGTCCTCCACAAACCAAATATTCGCGGTAACTGAACATCCACCTGGACTTTCGTGGATCTTTGACCTTGACACCCGCAGTAACTTCTGCTTCTTGGCCGCTCGCGCAATCCGCCGACGTGGATCTTTCCTGCCGAATTGTCCTCGCAAACCGCCCTTGCGAACTCTTTTGATGTTCACACTGTCTCGCTGCACCGCGAGGAATTCCCAAGTTCCACCTGTCACGCATGTTCACTGCCACCACAGTAGATTCCTTAAGTGCGAACTCCTGCTCTGATACCAATTGTTATGCAAATTAAGGCGAACACAACACAAATCCAGAAGAAGAACACAGAGATTTAACGAGGTTCGGTAAAGAATTGCCTACGTCCTCGGGAGCGAGCCGACGGATGCACTATTTCAGAGGAGTTACAATAGTTCGGTTCAAACATACCCATAGAATTACACATCTATTTATAGATAAACACGCACGGATAAATTACCAACTCGCCCTCGCTCCCCCCAACCCACTAACTTCCAAGAGACACTCCTTTTCACCAGGAGTCACACCTCTTCACCAAGAACTCCAACTCCCTAGATATGAGCCATATCTAACAATAGAGTGCTAGAATAGTTTTATTGGGCATAAAATAGAAAAAATTCTACATCAATGTTGTAATGAAGTTGTTAATAATGTGCGTGATAGATGGGTATGATATATTGTGGATTGTTTAATATATTTTTATTTGTTGTAGTAGACTAGGAGTGCATTATCGGTTATCGTCAAGTCATCATCATTTTTTTCTTATGAATGTTCTTACTAAATTTTTTGTACTTTTTATAGATAATATAGTTCAGGTTGGAGGATTATTTCTAAAGCAAATGAACAATTAGAATTATGGAGAAAATTTAATATCTTAAGGAGCTTAGAATTAATATAATAAGTTAAGTACTTGATACGCAATTATAGTGGATCTGAAGTTGCACATCATGAGTAATTTTGAGGTTAAAATATTCATTACATATCCTAGACCTATAAAATAAAGAATGAAGCTATATAAAGTAAATTATAGAGTCAATTAAAATGAAGAACTGATTCACTAAATGATAAAGAATAACAAGGAGACTTAGGGCCCGTTTGGGGTGGAGTTTTCCCCGTGGCCCTGCCACCCCACCGAAATGCCCCGTTTAAGGCGGTGCTTTTCCCGCGGCGCGGCCGCTGTTTAGTAAGAAGCGGTCCACGGGTTCGACCCCGTGGCCTGCGTTTCTCTTCTCATCTTTTATGCGCTTGCCCCTGAATTTTACCTCGCGATCCTCTTTTGCCCTTTTTCTTCCCCGTGGAGCTCCTGCTTCATCTACCTTAACCCGTCGTTCCAAATATCTTCTTCTGGTATCCCCTTTTCTTGTATTTTCTTTGTGATATTTTCGTTTCTCGTGGATTTTATCGTATAGATCCATCTTTATTTTTTTGTTTGGTGCTTTGGATTGGTGATAGATCTTCTGTTTGTTGTGGTGGATTTGAATGTGGTTTTTTTATTTCTTGCTTCTGTTTTTTTCTGCTATGAGACATGTGTAGTTGTGATCTGTTTGAGCATGTTTTGCAAACCGAATTTCAAAACTTAAAACTTACATACTCTCTGAAGTGAGACATTACATCAGATAATATCGGAAAATTCTATGATAAAATATAGTGTATAGCTACTGAAATTCAATACTGATACTTCTTGGGACATATAATGAAAAAAATTAGAAAAAAAGACACACCATATTTGACATCATCTTTATACCCACTGCTAGGAGACGTGTAGTTGTGGTTTAAGCATGCTCATGTAATTTCCAAAATTATGCTAATAAAAGCAAAATTTTCTCTCACACATACTCTGAAGTGATGTATTGCATCATATATCCTCAGAAAAATTCTATGATTGGTCTTTTAGCAGCCTTGTTGAAATTCAATACTGATATTTGTTGGGGCATATAATGAGAAAATATTTTTAGAGATAACACAAACCATCTTTACCATTTTATTTATGTACACTATTAGGAGATGTGTAGAAGGTCTCTTTGAGCATGCTCATGCAAACCAAATTTCAAAATTTATGCCAAGAAAAGAAAAATTTTCAATCAAACAGGCACTCTGAAGTGAGACATTGCATCAGATAGCCTTAGAAACTTCTATGATAGAATATAATGCATAGCTAATGAAATTCAGTACTAATGACTTTTGGCGCACATAATGAGAAAATATTGTAATAAAAGGGCTCATATCATCATTGTCATCTTTATACCCACTGCTACGAGACATGTGTAGTTGTGGTCTGTTTTAGCATATGCTCAAATAATTTTCAAACTTATGCTAATAAAAGTAAATTTTTCTAACACACACTCTGAAGTGAAGCATTGCATCAGATAGCCTCAGAAAAAATTTATAATTCGTGTATTATGAAGCCATACTAAAAATCAATACTGATATCCCTTGGGGCATATAATGAGAAAATATTGCACTAAAACTTACACATCATCTTTGCCATCATATTTATATCCACTGCTAGGAGGCGTGTAGTTTTGGACTGTTTGAGTATTCTCATGCAATTTTCAAACTTATGCTAATAGAAACAAAATTTTCTCACACACATTCTGAAGTGAGACATTGTATCAGATAACCTCAGAAAGTTCTATAATAGAATATAATGCATAACTACTGAAATTTAGTACTGTTACTTATTAGGGCACATAATGAGAAAATATTGTAATAAAATGCTCATATCATCTTTGCCATCATCTTTATACGCATTGCTATGAGACGTGAGTTGTGGTCTGTTTGGGTATGCTCATGCAATTTCCAAACTTATTCTAATAAAAGTAATTTTTTTTCACACACATATTCTGAAGTGAGAAAATTTCTAAGATCGGCCGTTGTGGGAGCCTGACGCAGAATGTCGTGGTCGTTTTTGACTTCAACACGCGCTTCACTTTTGTTTTGGCTCGTTGGGGGTAGTGCATATGACAGTAGTGTTTCAAAAATGCGACACAGAATACCACTTACAACTTCCCACATCCTTCTGTTGTGGGAGCCCGACGTGAATGTCATGGCTGTTTGTGACTTCCCGATGTGTCTTTTTTTCTAAACAACGTATTGATAATCTTCAGCAGCCTAAAAAAAACCCTTAAAGTCTAATTTTTCAAAATTATGATGTGATTAACTATGTTATATGCATCCTGGTGTTAATCAATAATGAGGTCACTACTAACTGAGTTTAATGTGATACAATGAAAATATTAAAATGAATGTATGGTAAAATTGAGAATATAATAAGTCCAAATTACCTGGTTCCTTTAAGATCATTGAATCTCATTCATAAACCTACTTTTTCAAGCATAGTTATTCAAAATTCTCATTGGTGGTAGGTGGCTACTAGAGTTATCCACACAAATCCATCCTCTACACCCTTAGACTTCTTGAACGGTATTATGATGGAGGTGATTCAAATATTTTAATATTTTAGTATTTTCATTTATGATAGGAACAATTCATTTATGAGTTGTGGAGGTAAGTGATTAATGTTTACCCATGTGGAACAAAATTTAAATTAGATAATTTAAAGTTATGTTCATCCAACATTCCATCTCAGACATATTGGTTCTCAAATTCATTTCTCACTAATCATTATTGGGAGTAGAACATGAGGCCAATGAGAGAAAAATGACATGGAATCTGACTATTTAAACAATTATGATCCCATAAACCTAAAGGGTAAAGTTCAGATGCCCTGCAAAATTTTGCTGCTTGACGAGAGGCAATTTATGTTACTCCTTAAGGCATTTTAGCCTAGCTTCACAATTAAAATCTCAGAAACAGATTGGAACCTTTTTTAATAATAAACTTGAACTGTTCATGATAGCAAAAATTCCTTTTTAAACCACAAATTTAAGGGTCTTAATTCATTGGTTCAATATGCTTCAGTATCATAATCAACAAATAAAACTTAATCATAGCCATTCTAAAATACAAAACTCAACATGAAATCACAGTTCAACAAACTCGAGGGCTGGATCGACAGAGCTTGCAAACTTAAGCTATAATCTGTCTTGCTACTTTAACAAGGTTCAATAGCCAAACTGACATGAACATTTGAGGGTTTAGTAAATATCATGATCAAACTATATCCTTGCCAGTTTAATAAGCTTAAAGATCAAACTGGCTCCCTCACCTCACATGCTCATTGTTCAAACTGTATCATCAATTCCATCTCCAATTGATATATTTGTGTTACTAATATCGGAGCTAACCTGAACCACAATAGTGAAAGCAAATATTATTACTCAAAAAGAACATAGGGTCATAAGGAAACACACTTGGAAGTAGGAAATAACAAGGACACAACACGATTGAACTAGGGCTTAGGTTGATGGAGGTGGTGCTGTGTTTTACAGAGGAAGAGGAAAAGCTTGCATGGAAATGGGGGAATGGTCAGAAGGCAACAAGGGTGGCAAGGGACGGCTGCGGTTGGCTGTCAGATGGTAGGAAGGTTGGTGGCCGCAGGGTATGGTGAGATGTCTACAACAGAGAAGTGGTGGTCGGGTAGGCCCACAAGATGTGGCAGTGTCGTTGGACGGCTGGACAATGATATGAAATCAAGGGAAGGGCTTGCAGGGTTGCGGTGATGCTGGATGGTAGGATAGGGGTAGAAGACCAAAAGGAAGGAGTGTCAGGCTGTGACAATGAATGTGGAGGTTTGGGACAGCGAGAACAACTAAACAGGTGGCTTGGATAGCCAGGGGCAGCAAAGGGTAAAGGTGGTAGACTGCAGGAAAACAAAGTGGAGGATTGTCCGGGCAATGCGGTAGTGAGGATAATGGTTGGAAAGTTTGTGGAGGAATTTGTTAAGGATAAATGTCCCCAAGGGATCAAGCTACAGTCGGAGCACTACTCGAACCTTTAGCGACGGTTACCACCTTAGATGATTTATAGCCAGAACACCTTCTTACCTTTGGATATAGCCCCAAAAGGGGAACAATGACAGTCGACAGTTGTTGTGAACAGAAACATAGGCCAAAAACTGAAAATGTAAAACGAAGGAACCACATAAATAAAATCTAGATACTTAGGATTGGACTCACCTATGGAAAGGATGCTCCAAAAATAACATGGATCGGTTCGGTGTAGATGATAGAATCATGGGACATGGCTCTTTACGCCCGCACACCGTAGCAGAAATTGCCCCGGGGGGGGGGGGGGTTCCTGGTAGCTCCCGCGTCAGTCTCTCGGGATTGGGAGAGCTTTGACCTTATCCTTCGAAGCTTCTGTATTCTCATATGGTCAGGTCGATCATGTTGAAGGTGATGAAGCTACTGTAACTTCTTGGTAAGTCACTCCCGCCGACATTATCGTTCCAAAACACTTCTTGATAGAATAAATATCCATCTGCTTTTGACACAATATGAGGTAGCTGCATGTAATCATAGATTCTCCCAAGTAACGCTCAAGCCACTACTTCTATAATTTTCCTATTCCACTTGTTGTTGCTCGACTGGATGTATCTATAAACATGTAAGGATGATTCAATTTTGGGATGAACTCTATGGCAGACTGAGCAACTCTCACTAGCAACTTCTCAGGAGAGGCCTCTTCTCCTCTGGTAGGGCCTGGATTTCATTGAAGGACTTCTTTCCCATTAAGCTCCAACAACAACTTTCAAAGCTGCGTTTTATCCATCCCGCCTGATCATCTGTCAGGGGTTATACTGCTAAATAGATTTTAACACCCAATTAACTCTATATAGTCTTTCAGAAGTAGCATAAAAGAACCTCATGTCTAACATGATGGACATCCCTCATTAGGGGCAACTCAGGAATGATTCTATCTATCTGAAAATATGAATTTCTCTTATCTGGGTTTGCTAGGTGTCCAGTGTCTGTTTCTCAGACTTATGATCGCCTTGGATCACCATGTGAATTCTATTTGAGTATCCCTTATGACCTCAGCTTGAAGCTTTCATCCCTCATCGAATGAGATTTGGCCTTTTTCCTTTGTGTCATCATCTTCGTTAGTGTCTATTGTGTTATTGTTCCTTTCTTCAACAGTTCCCTGCTCATTGAAATATATCATCATCCTAGTTGTGAAATCCTCTTCAATATGCCTAAATCCGTGGCCCTTAGAAACACTTTCTAGCTAGGATAAATTTAAGAATGCTAGTTTGTTCCACTTGTTCTCTACTCTGAATTAGTTTCTCCTCAGATGGGGGCAGCTTCAATGTTTCCCTGAGTTTACTCTGGCTATAAGATTTCGGGGTTGAACCCTATTTGTAAGCTGTGGTAGTCGTCAGGTGATGCGGTCTCTTGTTTTGAAACTAGGGTTTGAGCATCTGGTCTATAGTGATCTGGCAGGAATTGGCGTTGCATCTCCCATTTCATCTAGGACCATACAATAATTTTACTTTTTCCTTCTCGTTGTCAAAGAACCTTTAAGTTTGCCCTCCACTGAGATGCACTATTTGTTGGTGGCAAGTTCACAATTTCGTTAGGTGGGATAGCCTGACACTCAAAAACACACTCCAAGTACTTGAGCCACTCGATGATCTCGTTCTGATCCAAGTGGCAATCAAAATATGAGAAATTCATTTTTACTTCAAAATTTTGACTTCTTAGATATTTCATTTCAAGTCTTTGGGGTAGAGATTCTTCATTCTTGACATCCATATGGTGGAAGAGATTCACTCAATTTCTTCGATCTATCAAGTCACCGTTGTGGCTCCGGTTGACCCTTCTGGATGGTCGCTTATCCACAATTTCATCTGGTCGTTGTAGCACTCGACAGAGCTCTCACTGTATCTCTTCCATGGAAAACTTCTGATCGATGTTTGAGTAGTTTCACCTCGGTGGAATGATTACGATTTGAGTTTGGATAGGTGGAAGGGGGTATATAGAGATGATGTAAGGCGAAAAAGAAAAAAAAATTATGGGTGGAGATATAACGGATGCTAGAAACCCTAGTACTCGCTAAATTATACTGGAGTTAACCCAAATAATAATTGAGAAAACAAATATTATTACTCAAAAAGGAATTAGGGTTACAAGCAAAGACTTTTTGAACTAGAAAATAACAAAGACACAACATGACTCAACTAGGGTTTAGGTTGAGGGAGGTGGTGCTGCTATTTACCAAGGAAAAACTTACATGGAGGTGGGGGGATGGTCGGACGACAGAATGGGTGACTGCGATTGGCTATCAGATGGCAAAACGGTGGGCGACCGCAGGGGATGGTGAGGTAGCTGCAACAGGGTGGCGGGCTATCAGATGGCAGAGAGTTGTGCAGCCACAACGGATGGCGAGTTTCTCCCTTATGACCTCAGTTTGAAGCATTCCTCCCACATTAGTTGGGATCTGGTCTTTCTTGTTTGTGTCTTCACATTCTTCAATATCTACTATATTATTGCTCAGTTCTTTAACAGGTCCCTGCTCAGTGAAATATATCATCGCCCTACCTGTGAAATCCGCTTAAATATGCCCAAATCCGTGGCCCTTAAAACACTTTTTAGCTGAGACAAATAGGAATATTGGTTTGCTCTGCATGTTCTCTACTTCAAATCAGTTTCTCCTAAGACGGAGTCAACTTGGATGTTCCCCTCGGTATACTTTGGCTATAAGATCTTGGGGTTAAACTGCTTGTAAGATGTGTTAGTCGCCCTATGATATGGTTTCTCTACTTTTGAAACTAGAGTTTGAACATCTGATCTTTAATGAGTTGGTAGGTGTTGGCACTGCATCTCATGTTTCATCTTTGGACCAGATAGTAATTTTACCATTCTGCTCTCGTTTGTCGAAGAACCTTCAAGTTGGCCCACCAATGAGATGCATTTTTTCTTAATTTGTTGGCGGCTAGTTTCAACATTTCGTCAGGTGGGATGTCACGACACTCAAAAACACATTCCAAGGTCCTGAGCCACTCGATGATCTTGTTCTGATCTATGTGGCCATAAAATATGACAAATGCAATTTTACTTCAAAATTCTAACTTCTCAGATATTTCATGTTGTCTTTGGGGTAGAAGTTCTTATTCCTTACATCTTTATGGTGGAAGAAATTCATTCCATTCCTTTGATCTATCAAGTCACCGTTGTGGCTCCTGGTGACCCGTCTGGATGGTCTGTTTTCCTCAATTTCATCTAGCCATTGTAGTACTCGGCGGAGTTGTCACTGTATCCCTTCCATGGTAAACTTATGATCGGCGTTTGACTGTTATCTTCTCAGTGGCATGATTAGGATTTGAGTTTGGGTAGGTGGAAGTGGGTATATAGGGATGATCTAGGGCAAGAAAGAAAAAAAATTGTGGTGGAGATATGGAGATGCTAGAAAACCTAGGACTGGTGTTAGGCTAGCTCTGATACCAATTGATACAGGAGTTAACCTAAGCCACAATAGAGAAAACAAATATTATTACTCAAAAAGCAAATAGGCTTACAAGCAAAGACAGAACTAGGAAATAACAAATACACAACCACCACTCAACTAGGACTTAGGTTGAGGGAGGTGGTGCTGCGGTTTACCAAGGACAAGCTCACATGGAAGTGGGGGAATGGTCGGATAGCAGCATGGGATGACTGCGGTTGGCTGCCGCATGGCAGGAAGGTGGGCGGCCGCAGGAGATGGTGAGGTGGCTGCAACTTAGAAGTAGTGATAGGTCATTGGAAGGGTCTGGTAGGCCCACGACAATAAGAAGAGGAGTTACAGAGCGGTGGATGGCTGGACAACGATATGACAAGAAGGGAAGGGCTTGCGAGGCTGCGACGATGATGCTAGATGGAGAGACAGGGGTAGAACAACAACAGGAAGGAGTGGGGGGCTGCGAAGGTGGAGGCTTGGGACAACGAAAGCAACAAAGCTGGTGGCTGGGATTGTGAAGGGTAGCGAAGGGGAAAGGTGGTGGACTGCGGGACAATAACGGGGCGGGCTGTTCGAGGACTACAGTAGCAAGGTGGATGGTTGGAAAGGTTGTGGAGGAGTTGTGTAAGGATAAATATGCCCGCGGGATCAAGTTATAGCGGGAGCATCGCTTAAACCTTTGGAGACGGTCACAACCTCGGACGAGTTACAGCCGTAAAACCTTCTCGACTTCAAATACAACCCTAGAAGGTGAATAACAGCAACAAACAATTATTTTGAATAGAAACATACGCTAAAACTAAGAAGCTAAAACAAATGTACCGCATAAATAAGCCTTAGATACTTAGGATTGTATCCCTCTATGAAAGGAGCACCAAACCAATGTCGTAGAGCCGGTCAGCCCTCCTAGATCTGGGTCCAGATGGTAGAATCGCGGGACAGGGCTCCTGCGGCTTTTTACATCTGTGCACTGTAGCATAAGTCGCGGAAAGAAGAGGGGATTGGGGGTTAGCTCCCGCATCAGTTAGCTATAGAGAAGCATCCTTTTTGTGATTTTGAAACATCAAGGCACATTACCTGGCAGTAAATGTCCTACTAATCAAACCATAAATACCACCTGTATGAAATATATTAAAATCTTACATAGCATGAAAGTTGACTGTAAGAATGTTTCTTGATTTCGTTCAAATTCAGTTTTTGATTACTCCATTCTATATGGTGCTCGCTATAGGATGCATTTGTTTACTATTATGGAATCAATAACCAGTCTTGTTCTTTTCAGACAAGTCTATATCCATAAAATGCATATGCAATTCATATTGCTTGTTGTTTATTTCATTGGATACAAATATTCATGTCTATAATTGAGCTTGATAGATTTTTGAATCCGTTTAGAGTAAGGGGACAGAACCGTCTTTTATTATTTTCTATTTCGACTTTATATTCATTTCTTTACTGATTTGTTTGTATTTGTATGCCCAATTTGGATTTGCATAAATTTCTGATAGTATCAGAGAAGGTAGGGATGGGTTGACCTGAATTAAGAATACTAGTGTTTACCCTTACAAAGAGTTTTGGTGGGGCCTGCATCGTGAACAACGGATATAAGGCTAACCAGCAAGTTATTCTTGTTTCCGTTTTTTTGCTTCTTGAAAAGCAGCTCTTATTGGGTTGAATTGTTCACCTCCATTCTCTTATGGTTTGTATTGTCTATTTTGAAACCTTTGTTGTTGATGGCTGCAAGTTAAGAAATTACTCTCCACTTGTCCTGATTTGGTTACTGTTCACTTATTTATTTCTAACAAATCACACCAAATTTATGATAAGGCTAAAGTGCATTTGTCATTGGTTAGGTTTAAGAAACTTTTGTATTCATTTGATACTATTTATGTTGTGAATGTCAGGCTTTTAACCGAATTATGTTTTATCATGTCCAGGATCTGAATGCTGAGTGGCAAAGAGCTGCAGCTAGTTTGCTTGTTTCAATAGGATCCCATGTGCCTGATTTGGTAATTATACAAATTTAGTCTTTTGATGGATGAAGTGGAGCTTGATTTTTTTTTTTTTTTTTTACTATGACATATTGTTTGGTCTGCCCTTAATCTTCAAAGATTTATAAGAATTAACATATAATATTGTTTTTAAGTTTGTCTATCACAACGCCTGGGCTCTGTATTTTTGAATTCTTACTAACTTGAAGTAGAAACTTAGATATAGGCTCCATTTGGTAACATTTTCTATTGCTTGATGACCTGTTCAAAACAACTTTGTCAGTTTTTGGTGTTTGGTTAGGGGGTTTTGCTTCTGAGAGTAAAATTCTCAGCTTTTTGAAAACAACTTTCTAGAACGATGGATTGAGCTTACATTCAACTCTAGTGTTTTTTTTATTAATTTCAGTTTTTTTCCATTTTTATGATGAAAATGCTGCCCTAAATGATTAATTTGAAGACTAATGTGGCTGATTAATCTTTTATTAAATAATGCTTTAAAATGCATAATTGGACTGATTGGGAATATGTTCTTGTATTCAGTATTAAGACTAATTACCTAATCACTAATTTATGGTATCGTGTTTAGGTATTCTAATTGATCATGTATTAATTAATTATTAAATTAAATTAAATATTTCATTTTGCATTAGCTAATGATTTAGACGTTAAACTAGCATAATTGATAAGCTTAATTAATTATTGATTTGCTATTAGTATAATAAAATAATCATATATTAATTCATTAAAAATTTAGGAGTGTGAAGTTCATTTGATAATGTACATAAACTTCTGCGCTGTACAACTAAAATAAATTTTTTTGGCGTTTAACTTCGATGGGAAAAGTTGTAATGTGAAAGCTGAAAAGCAACTTTTTTGACTGTTTTCTAGAATAGCGCTTGCACTATTCTATTTAATAAATAATGTCATTCATCATTTTAATTAATGATATAATGTTTATGAATGATTTTTCATATTATTATAATAGACAATATATTGAATATTTATTTGAATTATTTAGTCACGCATATTGCTGCTGCAATAATTTCTTTTTTTCAAAAATAGCTAATACTTTAGATATTAGTCTTACCCAGCAGGCTTCTATTTCAGGGCTGCTTACTGCACGATGTACACTGCCACATCAAAATGCAATTAAACAACAATGTTTAACTGGTTTATACTAACAATAGTTAGGATGTTAAAATAGTTCTATATGAATTTCATCCTCTCGATGAAGTTACATCCATATCGTAATAGATTTTACCAAACAATTTCTGGTGTGACATCACTTTAGATAGCCATACAACAAACTTAGGGCCTGTTTGGAACCGGCTTTTTCGGTGCGGCGCGGCACAACGCTGCAAATCCGCGAGCTATTTTCCCGTTTGTTTCGGTGTCCTGCTCGCCGCGGGCCGCGAATTTGGCGAAAAGCCGGCAGCTCCTTCTACCCCGCAGCCCGCTTCCTGGATCGCGTTAAGGACGATGTTTTCGCTTCTGCCCCGCCTCGCAAAGCTGAGAGCATTCTCCTCCGTCACATCCTTCGCTTCTGACGACTCCCGCACCTCTACTCCTTCGCCGCTAATGGTATCAGACTAGCTCGCCGTGGTTGTCGACGGGATCGCGGCTCATCGCAAGTGGCGACGACTCGGAGCGTACCTTTTGCTTCGTCGTAGCGGAGCAGCCGCGATTGGGAAGGCAACGACGGGATCGCGGCTCGCTGGGAAGGCAACGACGGGATCACGGCTCGCTGGGAAGGCAACAGACGGGCAATAAACGGGATGGATCGTGCGAAGGCTTCGGTAGTAGGGATTTAAATAGTAATTACTATTTAATTCTTAATTAATGTAAATTTATTATTTAAGAAGTAATTTATTTACTAAAGAAATTACCTAAATATTATGTTTTACTGCAGCTTTATTGAATCGGCAAAATGATCATTTTTACGTAAAAACCGCTTCATAGCCTATTTTTATGCAATGTAACCAAACAAACAACCAGATCTTCCCAGTAACAAGTTTCCCCGCAAAGATACCAGTAAACTTGCGCCAAACAAACACTTAATGTTAATTGTTAGATTTTAACAAAAAATCATTAGCTTTATGTAGAGCTTGTTTGGTATCGCATTCGTTTTTTATTTTTTATTATTGTTATTATTGTTTTTATTTTGACTTCTGTTTGTTTAGTTCATTTTTTGCATGATATTATATTTTCTTTTTAAAATAAATTAGCTTGTCTTTAAATTATTCAAACATCTAAAATTGCTCAACTATTTTTTAAAACAACTGAACATGTTATAGCATACCAAATATAATTCATTTTAAATAAAAATATTGACAAGAACAAGAACAAAAAAAAGAAAAAAAAAAAAACAAAAGTAATCCCAAACAAACCCTTACATCACAATGCGGTACTGCACTTCATATCATTGCTAAATAGAACTTAGTATGAGATATGCTCATGGCAACTTAATGGAGTTTCTCACATTTTAGTAAACCATCATGCTGCTAGAAAATTTCTTTTGTAACGGCTTCTTGTACCTTTTGCATATTGGTTAGAAAAGTTGTAGTATTTTCTACCTTTTTTTTTATAGAAGTAATCTGTGCTGACTGCTCAATTTTTCTCATTTGAATGACAGATGATGGAGGAAGTATTTTTTCATCTCTCTGGACCTAATTCAGCTCTGCCAGCCATGGTCCAAATTCTTGCAGATTTTGCTTCTGCTGAAGGTTTTCTTTTCTATTTCTCTTTCCTTGCTTTTTATTCTTTTTCATCAGTTGCAGCTATTGTTTTCAGAACTGATATTCTTATTTGTTCATCTGAAGCTTTGAAGTTCACTCCTCGCCTGAAAGATGTTCTTTTACGGGTGCTGCCCATAATTGGAAGTGTAAAGGATAGTCAAAAACCAATTTTTGCAAATGGTACAATTTATTTTGCGGCTATTTTTTTAATGCAAATGATAACCTTTTCTTTTGTGGATTTAAAAATCCAAGAAAATTAATGCAATTTTTAGAAATATGCATCATTGTACGCCATCATCATAATCTTATCATCCTACATCAATATCAGAGTTGTGATCTGGAAACTAATTCATGCTATTATGCCATAATTACCCTCCTATTTGATTATATTATGGGAACAACCTTTAGAGATGTAGAGTGCAGATGCTTGCATCAACCACTAATCGGAACCCCGCGTTGGTGGGAAGCCTTTTTGCAGTAGATGTGCAATTTTCTTGTCATAATTCCTACCTGAACTTATTTTTTGGTTGATAAATTCTATGGATATTTCTTTTCAGCATTTAAGTGCTGGTGTGAGGCTACTTGGCAGTATATTGGTGACTTTCCTTCACATCCAGTGCTTGATAGCGATGTAATGTAAGCTTTCTTATTTTTTTATTGCAACCAAATTTCATCATTATCAGATTATACCTTTAGATTGAAATTTGGATTTTTCTGCAGATCATTTCTGAATTCTGTTTTTGAATTATTGCTGAGGGTTTGGGCAACCTCTCGGGACCTGAAGGTATAAAATATCATCTTGGTGGTTGCCATCCTCGTTATTTTCTCGTTCTTTTGATATTTCCCATTGATTCATTTTACATACTCATATGAAGATATGGAATATTCCATCATGGCCCGCTAACTGACCATGTAATTATCAAAGTAGGAGCATGGGGTGTGTTGGGAGTAAAACTAAAATATACCACGTTCTGTCCCCAGTTATTCATAGATGGGCCAAAATCAGACCATCTATGTATTTTAATCTCACACAACAGCATTCAACAACATAATCCTAATTTATGGCAGGAATTAAATTCTCATTTTTTTTTTTCATATCCTCTTAAAACGGCATGTGAATTTAGAGGCATATGGTCACGCCGACCTCACTACGGCTGACATTATTTCAACAGTAGTGGCTCCAAACTGTATATGATATGCCTTAGAGCATAAGAAGCACCTCACCAACGGTGATCAAGTTGCAGAACAAACTCCAACCCTGCATCCTCCAATCTGAAATCAAGCAAGTAAAGATGAACTTTCTTTTTTGGTCTGAGAATTCTAAATCTTTCCAAATGCAAATGAAAGATAATGCACTTAATATACATTCCAATTTGCTATTCAAAAGATTCTACTGGCACAAATTGCAAAGATGATCCAATAGCTCTAAAGGATTTGAAATACTATTCAGAACCACATATTCAAATTTAGTCTTATGTTGATTTCAAGAGGCATTACATGTAATAACTCGTTCAAAATTAATTTAACAACCAAATTAAATGCCAAAAGTTTATTCATTTTTTACAGATAACTAAACCTAAACAGATATTGGTAGACATATTCAGTAATGCCCAGCACGGTGTAAGGCTGGTACCACACTTCTAGACCTGCTGATCCGTCTTTCATAGAATATCATCTATGATATAGTTTAAACATCTAACCTTTCACAGCTAATAGTCATGGTTGAACCAGACTTTTAGTTGAAATGTGAATTCTTTCATTACGGTAAAGACATGTAGAGGTAAGTTGAAGTTCTGAAGTTGAGTGATGCGGGCCATCTCTGCCTAGGACGCCTGAACCGGGTGTCTGCACTTGGCACACCCGGTCTGGCTTGTTCCAAGCTTCTGAGGGACTGACTGACCATCTAAGGTCTGGAATTGCCATCCAATTGGAGTGGGGCCCGCTTCTAGTTATCCTTGGACTATATGTTTGCTTTTGTGGTGTTTAGGGTTTAGTTTTTGCTGTGTTTTATTTTGGGGCAGCCTCGGCTTCACTTTTCCCTGTAAGGGTTGTATCCTAGGGTTCTAAGTGTTGCTCTGGCTATATCTTTGTCACCAGGTGGTGTTTATCCTTGCTATATTTGATACCAGAGTTAACCAAAATTATAATAGAAATGCGAATTTTATTGCTGAAATTCAAAAAAGATTATAAACACAAACTTTTAGCAATATGAAAATAATGACAATATAAACACAGAAGATACCCTAGAGTGGCGACGTGGGTGGTGGGCGGCGGCTGGGCAGCGGATCGAGGGCTTGTTCAGAGGCAGCGAGCACAACAGGAGATTGGAATGATAGTAAATCAACTGGCGGGGTGTTGTGTGGGTGATGATGGCAACAGGACAGGGACTTAGGGGCGGCGACAAGGGAAAACAGGAGTGGACAATAGGTTTTGGGGAACAGGGAGGTGGGCGGCAGCAAAGAGAAGTGGTGGATGAGGCTAGCGGTCGAGGGGGAGAGGTTCTGGGGGATGGCGGCAGGAAACATATACAAGGGGTGGTGCAGGGAAGAGGAGCAACAAGTAGGTGAGATGTGAAGAGAAATATAACTATTCCCGCAGAATTGATTTACAGTCTAAGCACCCTTCGAAACTTTGGAAAAGATCATCGCCTCATACGAGTTACAACCGAAGCACCTCCTCACCTTCGAATACAACCCTAGAAGGAAAAATAACCATCGACGACCGGCGGAGTAGAAATTTGAAATCAGCATGACTAAAAACTGACCCAAAGAGAACAAACAACATATTTATAATATGTACTAGTAGCTAGAATAGGAAGAAAATAGAGTTAGGAAGGGAATAGAAAAATCCAAGAAATAGAAGAGGAAGGAATAGAAATAGGAAAGGAAGAGAAATAGATAAGAAATAGATATAGGAAAGGAAGAGGAAGAGGCAAGGACTAGAAATGGGAAAGGAAGTGAAATATTAAATGTATAGAAGAGGAAGAAGTTCTCTCTATGGAAGGGATTAAAATAGGAAATTGGGAGAGAGAAGGTGCGGTAATTCCTTTCAGCCGGGCATCCAGCAAGCGTCGCATCAGTCTCCCAGGGTCAGGAGAGCTTCAATTTTATTCATTGAATCTTTTGGGTTCTCGTAGCTCGGAGTCAAGTCTGCCATGTTGTATGTAGCGTATATATTGTAGTCCCCTAGTAGTTCGGTCATGTCAGTGTTGTTATTCCACAACTCGTCTTGATAGAACAAATAAGTATTATCTCTTGACACGTCTTGAGTTGGTGCTGCATGTAGATGTAGGTTTCCACAATGCAACTTGAGCAGTTAAGTCTGTAAATTCTTCTTCCATTTCTCATACTTTACGGAATATAGCTGACAAACCAATACGTGAGGAGAAATCACTTCTGGGGTGGACTCTTTGTTAGGTTGCACCATTTTCACTAGCAACCTCTCAGGAGAGACCTCTTTTTCACTGATAGGACCTGGATCCTACTGAAGAATTGCCTTCCCTATCAAGCTCCTAAGACAAGTTTCAAGGATGGGGTTTATCCATTCTGCTTGGACATCGGATGGTGGGTACATTGTTGAACTCAATGTAATCTTCCCGATATGTCACAAACGGGCCTCATTTCTGACGTGCTTGACCTCCCTCAGTAGGGGCAACTCATGAATGAGTTTATAGAGCTGAATGGTCTGAATTTAACTTATACAGGGTTATAATGCCTTTGGTGTCAGTTTCTCGAACTCAAGGCTCTCTTGGACTTGGACATTCATAGTGAAGTCGATTGGAGTTTTCCCCACGGGTTTAGCTGGAACTATGTGCATCTTTTCCTCCTCAATTGGAAGTTGGCCCTCATCCTTTATGTCATCGCCGTCTTCAGTGTCTACTTTGTTATTACCCAATTTTTCAAAAACGCCAAGTCTAGTGAAACAGATCTCCCCCCTGATTGTGCATCTAATTCAACATGGCTAAATCAGCTGCACTTGCAACACTTCCTAGCTGTGAAAAATTTAGGGATGCGGATTGGTTCCACCTGTTTTCCACTCTATGACTTAGCTTTCCCTCTGATAGGGTCAACTTGGATGTTCTTCTACGTGCGATTTGACTGTAAGACCCTGAGGTTGAGCGCTCAGTAAGACATGTTGGTCGCCCGATGATCTGGTTTCTTCACTTCTGAATCAACTCTCTGAACTTTCTGTCTATAATAAACTAGTGTGTGAGCTTCCGCTTCATCTTTAGATTCTCCCGTTTTCTATATGCTGATTATTCTCAACCTCCTTTGATATTGAATTTCAAAGCTTCGTGGTCGGTCTTCTGCATCATTAAAGTCCTCCCTATGCAAAGGATTCAGATCCTCATCTCTTGCTCCCATTTTATTCTTCAAGTCTCGGTCAAGGGTAATCTTCACCTTGGGTTTTATCCATCATTATCCACAAGCCTCTGCTGAAGTTGATGGATCTCCCGCTATATCTCTTCCCAGGTAGGCTCGGGCATGTATCTCCTTGACGATATGGCTAGGATTTGGATTGGGAAGTGAATGAGCGTAAATATAATGATTTAAGGTTGCTGATTTTGAAAATCAGCAATGAAAAATTAGGTTTAGGTCAAAGTTTTGGTTATGGACGAGTTACAATCTTGGACAGGTTATAACCAAAACACCTCCACACCTTTGGAATACAATCCTAGAAGGAAAAACATCCGCAGATGGCCAGTGGGACAAAAATTCTGAAATCAAGATGATAAAAAACTAAACCCTAAGACAATAAACAATATATTTATAATAGGTACTAGTAGTTAGAATAGGAAGGAATTAAAATAGGAAGGAAATAGAGTTGGGAAGGGAATAGAAAAAAGGCAAAAAAAAAGAAGAAGAATGGATAGAAATAGGAAATGAAGAGAATTAAACAAGGATTAGAAATTAGAAAGGAATAGAAGAGGAAGAAATTTGCTTTATGGGAGGAAGTAAAATAGGAAATTGGGAGTGTCAAGGGGCGGAAATTCTAGCCCCCATGAACGCCAGACTGTTCAGCTTGCCACCCAGCAAGCTTTGCATCAATATGCTTCCCTATCCTTTCTAGCATCTACCCCTTCACCCTCGCCTCCCCCATTGTTGCCGCCACTCAAAACAACATCATTGTTGTTTTTCCCATCCAACCTCCACCCAAGACAACACTCTCATCGATTCCCCCCGCTGCCACCACCTTACCTCTTTGTGCCGCCACCCTCTTGTGTACTAGCCGACCCTCTTGCCACCTCCCTAAAGTCCAAATTCCTAGTCAACACCATCTCCCCACTAGCTCTAACCCAAGTTCTAGAGTTTTGTGTTGTTTTATTTCGATTTAAAATTTGCATGTTGATTTGTTATTTCAGTTATGGATTTAGTAATAATATTTGTTTTCTATCTCATTAAATTTCGATATCATTTGGTATTAGAGACAACCTAACTCTAATTCTATCATTGGGTTACCAAAATCCACCAATACCTAACACAAAACCTTGCTGCCTCCACCCAAGACAACACCCTCACTGATTCCCCCTGCCGCCACCACCTTCCGTCTTTGCTGTCGCCACCATCCAGTGTGTTAGTCGGACCTCTTGCCACCTCCCTAAAGGTCCAAATTCCTAGCCAAGTCACCATCTCCGCACTAGATCCAACCCAAGTTTTAGTGCTGTGTGTTGTTTTGTTGCGATTTAAAATTTGCATGTTGTTTTTCTATTTTTCTATTTGAATTTAGTAACAATATTTGTTTTCTATTCAATGTTTCATTAAATTTTGATATCATGTGGTATCAGAGACAACTTAACTCTAATTCCATCATTGGGTTACCAAAATCCACCAATACTTAATGCAAACTCCACCGATTCCAACCTTGCTGCCTCCACCCATGACAACACCCTCACCGATTCCCCCCTGTTGCCACCACCTTCCCTCTTTGCTGCCGCAACTCTCCAGTGTGCTAGCCAACCCTCTTGCCACCTCCCTAAATGTCCAAATTCCTAGCCGACACCATCTCCCCACTAGATCCAACCCACGTTCTAGTGTTGTGTGTTGTATTGTTGCGATTTAAAATTTGCATGCTGTTTTGTTATAATTTTAGATTTGAATTTAGTAATAATATTTGTTTTCTATTCAACGTTTCATTAAATTCCGATATCATTTGTATCAGAGACAATCTAACTCTAATTCCATCCTTGGGTTACCAAAATCCATCAATATCTAACACAAACTCCACTTGAAACCATTCCTCCTTACTGAATTTTCAAATAAGTCCAAAAAGTTGTTAGAGATGATTAGAGTGAGAGAAGTCTGAGAGGAACAATACACTTAGCACAGTGCCCGCAACGAAGTGTTCCAAATGTTATTGGTTTGGACACATCGTCTCAAGTTTCCCCAATTCCATAATTGTCTCTTTCACTGAGCAGAGAGCGATAGAAGAAGTGGACTGTGGTACTAGAGACAAAAGATAATGAAGATGTGCAGGAGTATAAGTTTCCAACTGAGGAGGGCGAGATGCTTGGTTCGATAAGCCCTTCATATTAAGGTTACGAGAGAGCAGCAGTGGTTTCGTTGCAATATTTTTTGTACTTGTTGCATTGTGAAGAGATTGTGTAATGGTCCAGTTTCGGTTACTCACGGGAGAGTAAGCGATGAAGCGTAAAAGTGACAGCTAGGAGTCGAGCAAACTTGAGACGAATCAAGAAGGTCGGGAAGTTGACATGGGAAGAGATGAAAGCGATATGGAAGGGAAACTGAATCAATAAGTTCGCCTATAAAATGCCGTATGGGGGAGGCAAGAGCTTATTAGGGGAGCCGAAACCGCGTGTGTTTAAACTTTGATCGAAGGAGTTCTCATGCGAGGAAGTGGCATCAAGTTACGAGCGGTTTAGTGCGAAGGAGAAGCATGAGGAAGGAGGGAGGGGAAGCCGAAGGAGGAGATGACGTTTTTGTCAAGAATTTGACAAAGGTGGGGGCGTCGTCCTGGTAGCATTTGTATCGAGCTAAAGGAAAGAACATTTGTGCGAAGGCAAAGGAGGATCCCTTGTGCGTTAATCAACCATCGAAGAAGAGGAAAGAAAGAAGCATCACACAAAGGAGGAAGAGACGACGAGCTCGTGTGGGAGGGAACTGAAGCCAGCTCTCATGTGATCTTGTTATCGCAAAGGGAAGAAGTTTCTCGCGTTGCTACGAGTTAGGGATCTACCGAGAGAAAGAGTAAGGTTTTAATATTTTAGCTGTTATTTAATAAAGCTTAATTAGTGTGTGTGTTGTAAGTGTGTAAATTATGTTGAATTAAAAACTCAAGGTGTATAAATTCAGATTTGGAGGGAAATAGATGAATGTGATTTGTGCGAGCAGAAAGGAGAGATATTGACCTGAGCAAACTTCGGTAAGGATAAGTTTATATTTATTTTATGAATTAATGAATTTAATTAAGATTTCATAAAGTAAAATAATGAAAATTTAATACCTAAATAATGTAAATTCAATAGCTAATTAAAGTAATAACTAATTAAAATTTTGTAATATGAATGCCTTTATTTAGACTTCCAATTTTAGAAGAGTTGATGTTAAGGAAAATTAAATAACAAATAATCATCCTTGAGGTGAGTATTCATCTTCTTATAGTATGGTACTATTTTCCTTCTTCTAGACTAAATATATTTATTGATACTATTATTAGTTATATTGAAGTTACTATAAACTGGGGATCTTTCATTTGTTAATAGTTGTAAAAAAAATGAAAAACTTATTTTCTATCATTCTACCATCTGTTTTCATCTTGATTAATTTCATGCCTCGAGTCGTGTTGTGACAAAATGTGCGCATTCTTATCGTCGATAGATATAATTTTGAGAATGCAGTGTCTACACAAATGATGAGCACGCTGTGTCTTACTATGCAGAGATATCTTCAGCCATATTCCCTAGCTTAGTTGAAAAAGGGGATTAGGGTTAGCATTGATAGGGCCTCATAGTGTATTTTATTGGGATCAATTTCATGATCTAATGTGGTGTGATGTTGCACCCATGAACGCCTTTCACATCTTGTGGGGGAAACCATAATAGTTTGATCATAATACTCAGCGTGATAGGTTCAAGAACAATTACTCATTAATCAAGGATGAAACTGTATAGTTCTCCTACTTTCTGCTGAGTCTTAGGTTATACTCACTCTTGCCCTGGAAGAGGTGCTAGTGAGATTAGTTTTAGTGATGTTAGAGGGTATTGAGATAGAACAACCATATCAGACATAGGGCAACCGCTATAGATAGTTTCAAGATATCCTAACCATTATTGCCAGTGGGAGAGGTTCAGTCTGCCTTCACTTTAGAGAGGAATGAGACAATCTTGAGCTATTTTGAGAGGACTGCGGAGTATGCTTAACACGAAGTTTCAGTTCAGTTCAACAATGAGTCCACATATTGTCGGACAAAAAGAGATGGTTACTCGCAATTCAGGAAACCTTCTCAGGTGTTTTGTGTGCAGTACATCCAACAATGAGATCCATGTGCTTCTAGAGATGTAGTGGAAGGCTCTCCAATCCCAACAGCTTTGCGAACTTCAACAATGCTAATCTGACTCCATACTATGAGGAGACTGATACCGGAGTTAACCCAATCCACAATGAAAACAAGGACCTTATTGCTAAAATTCAAAGCTTACAACGAAGACTCTTCAAAAATAGGAACTAAATGACAACAACCATAAAAAGGAAATCCAGCAGCGTTGGCAAAGAGATGGGTGGTGGCTATCTGACACGGGAAGAGTGCATGTGGGGGTTGGGCAGCAGCGGGAGGGTAAGTCGAGGGTGGCAGCAGAAATAGGAGGGTTGTATATGGGTCTATAGCAGGAGATTTGAGTTGGAATGGGGGTTGCTGTAAGGGTTAGAGGGTTGGAGGAGAGTTTTGGGTTTTAGCAGGAAGGAGGGGGTTGGGCTATAGCAGGAAGGCGGAGGGGCATTTGGGGTTGTCGTAAGAAGGAGGAGGGGCGTTCTGGGTATAGAAGAGATGGACAGATAGGAAGCGTTGCTGTGGTGGAGGCTGGTAGGAAACTGGAGGCAAAGAGAAGGTCTGGAATTGGCGGTTGGATGCGGGAAGCTGCGGGAAAACATGTTACCTGCAAGGGCAAGGTCTTGAACTAGCGGCTGGATGCGGGATGTTGCGGAAAAGACTGTTGGCAGCTGAGATCATGGGGTTGCATGTAAAACCTGCAAGCGATAATGAGTGGAGGTGGAGGTGGACATCGTAGAAGATAAATCATCACCGGGAGAGGGATATAGCTGGAGCATCACCCTAATCATTGGATACAATTCTTGAAGGGGAAAATAGGACGCCAGCGGCTGGCTGTTCTCACAAACTGAAATAAAAAAAATAACATAAATTAAACACTAATACGTAAAAGAACATATAAATAGAAGAGGAGTTGACAGGAAATGAAAACATGAGGGGGAATAATTCCTGCCGAATGAAAGGAGGGAGGGGCCTCTCCAGCCTCTTGCTGAACCGGTTGGTCCCGGTTCAGCCTCAAGCCCCGCATTAGTCTCCCGAGGTTGAGAGAGCTTCGACTTCATTTGTCGAAGCTTTTGGCTCCTCGTCGCACGACTCACGTCCTCTGGCACGTTGATCAAGTAGATGTTGTCATTCCAAAGCACATTATGATAGAAGAGATTATTCCATCTTTGGTGCAACCTAAACTGGAGTTGTAGATAGGCAAGTATTCACACGAATCAGGTATCACGCCATTCCGATTGCAACCTGCTTCTTCCACTCCTCATAGTCGACAGGGTGCAAGTGATAAATTAGTATGAAGAGCAATCCACTATGGGGTAAAGTCTGTGGCAAGATGCACCACTCTCACTAGCTCAAAAGAGACATCTTTTCAACCGATAGGATTTGAACCCCATTGAAAAATTTTCGTCCTCATCAAGCTCCTCAGACCCATTACCAAGCTAGGGTTCATCTTTCCTGTTTGATCATGTGATGTTGGGTATCAAACTGGACTGAAAATAACCTCTGAATAACTAACTCCACGTAATATTCCCAACATGGGACAAAATGACTTCACTTCTGACTTGTTGGACCTCTATCTGTGGGAATATCTTTGGAAGGGGTCTATACATATGAAAATTCTGCATTTCTCTTATCTGTGGTGGCACTGTATTCGATGTAGGCTCCTCCAACTCATGACTCTTTTGGTCATCAAAGGTTAGTCCTGTTGATGTTTATCTCATTGTCTTAAAACTGTGAGTCAAGACGCCCATCACATCGAGGTCAATACCTTCCAGAACGGCTACTGTTGCCTTAGCGGAAACCTCTATCTTGGGGTTAACTAAAATTGTTTAACTAAACTTGGTGTATCTTTCTCGTTGGCTGACAATTGAGAATCATCTCCGAAGTCTCTATCTTCCGGATCACCGTTTTCCTCTTCGCCTGGAAGCTGACACTCCTTTATTTACTTACTGCCTTCAGTGTTTGAGGTGTCTTTACCCAAATTTTCCATAACGTCCTGCTCGGTGAAGTAGATCACCCCCCGATTGTGCATTCTGATTCGCATGCTCAAAGCCGTGACATTTGCAACATTTCCTGACTGTGACAAATTTAAGGACGCGAATTAGTTTTTCCTGTTCACCATCCTAAATCAGCTCGTTCTCTGATAGGTCTTAGGTGTTCTCTTGGGTGTCCTTTGGCTATAAGATATTGAGGTTGAACTTTGGCTGTAAGTTGTGGGGGTTGCTCGGTGATGTGTTCTCCACTTCTAAAGCTAGAGTCTGCACCTCTATCTGGTAAGTTGGTAGGAACTGGTACCACTTCTCCCACTTCATCTCCAAAATCTCTCATTCTCCCCTTTGAGGCTCCCGATCATGGTCGAGAGTAACCTACCATTGGATTTCATCCTCAACATCTGCAAGCCTTTACTCAAGTTGGCGGATCTCTTGCTGTCTCTCTTCCTGGGTAGGCTTGGGTATGTATCTCCTCAGTAGCATGGCTAGTGTTTAGGGTTGGGCTGTGAGAGAGGGTAAAAAAAAAAAAAACAATTTAAGGTTTTTGATTTTGAAAATCAGTTAGGGGGAATTAGGGTTAGGGATATGTAGTAGTGGAAAAGGTATTTAGCGGCAGGAAAGAAAATATTTGAGTTATAGAGGATGTTAGGAAACCCTAGGATAGTACTAGGCTTAGACTAGCTCTGATACCAGATGATACCGGTGTTAACCCAAATCACAATTAAAACATGAATTTTATTGCTAAAATTCAAAGTTTATAAGAAAGAATCTTTAAAAATAGGAAATAAACGACAATAAACATAAAAAAGACACCCTGGGGCGTTGGCGAAGGGATGGGTGCTGGCTGGCCCACTGGAGAAGAGTGCATTTTGGGGTTGGGCAGCTGCGGGAGGGTAGGTTAAGCGTGGCAGCAGGAATAGGAGGGTTGGATATGGTTCTTTGCCAGCAGATTTGAGTTAAAATGGGGGTTACTGTGGCCAAAGGGTTGGAGGAGGGTTTTGAGTTGTAGCAGGAAGGAGGGGCGTTTGGGATGTAGGAGGATGGATGAGGGGCTTTACAAGTATAGTAGAGAGGGGTGTTGCTGTAGTTGGAGGTGGGTAGGAAACTGCCAAAAAAGAGAAGGCTTGGAATTGGCGGCTGAATGTGGTAAAAGATGCTTCAGAAATGACAGTTGGCGGCTGGGAGCACAGGGGTGCAAGGAAAACCAGGAAGTGGCAAGGAGAGGGCGTAGAGGATGCCGGAGAAGATAAATCACCACCGGGGAGGGATACAATCTGAGCACCACCCTAACTATCTGATACAACCCTCGAAGGGGAAATTGGACGCCTACGACTGTCCTTTCGCAAACTGAAATAAAAAAACAACATAAGCTAAGCCCTAATACATAAAAACATATATAAATAGATGAGTAGGCGGGAAACGAAAACAGGAAGGTGGGGAATAGTTCCCGCCCAATGAAAAGAGGGAGGGGCTGGTCCAACCTCTTGCTGCACTTAACCTTCTCCTGCTGAACCGGTTGGGCTCGGTTCAGCCTCAAGCCCCACGCCAGAGACAGAAGCTTCGATAGATGTGTTCGAAGCTTTTCCAATCCAGCAAGACGCCTAAATCAGTGATTTGCTCCTGGCGCATCTGGACCAGTTTGGTTCAGGCTTCCTTTAAGGCTTGAAATTGTCTCCCATTCAGGTGTTTAGGGTTTATTTTTTGCTGTGTTTTGTTTCAGAGTAGCCATCGGCTTCTCTTTTCCCTCACAGACTGTATCCTAGGGTTCCAAAGGTGCTTTGGTTGTATTTTGGTCTCCAGATGGTGTTTGTCCTTCTTATATCCTTTTAATCCTTTCCTGCATCGATCCACTTCACACTCGTCACTCCCCCATTACTACCGCCACACATAAAACACATGCTTTTTTCCCATCCAACCTTGCTGCCACACCTCAAGACAGCACCCTCAGTATGTCCTTGCTGCTCAGCCCGTTCCCTTGCTGCCGCCACTTTCCTCCATTGCTCACGGGCTGCACCTTAGATCCAACCCTCTAGTGTTTTGTGTTGTTTTGTTGAAATTTCATATTTCCATGTTGCTTTGTTCTAATTTTAGATTTGAATTCGATAAGAATATTTGTTTTCCATTAGATATTCGTTAATTTATGGTATCATCGAGTGTACAAAAATTGCTAGACAATTTAAACTACTTTGATGGAACTTATACATATCAAGCAAAATATTGCATTACCAGATGCAATAGTTTCTTTTATTTGTCAGAAGCCAACTAAGCCTTTTTTATCTTTATCCATTAATTAAACTTTCTTTTTTGTATTTCATTAATATTCAACATTAGACCGCAATTCACGCACTTCTTTCTACAGCGCCTTAGTGCTTGCTCAATCCACCCTTGCAAACACAAATACAGGCAAAAGTGCTGGATCAGATAAAAGCGGGCAACATCATTTCCTTTTTCAATCATTAAATATTTTTGTTTACAGGTGCGCCTATCCTCTGTAGAGGCCTTAGGGCAAATGGTTGGTCTCATCTCAAGATCTCAACTAAAGGCAGCATTACCAAAACTTGTTCCAACTATTTTGGACTTGTAAGCATACATTTTTGGGTAACTAGACAAGAATTTGAGTTATCCATTCTTTTTTTCAAAAAATTATTTTTATCCTTTGAATGATACATCAATATAAAGACAGGCTGTTTTTTTTTTTCGTCTCAGGTATCGTAAAGATCTAGAGATGGCATTTCTCGCCTCATGCAGTCTACATAATTTCCTTAATGCCTGCCTATTGTCAGAAAATGGTCCTCCTCTGCTTGATTTTGAGGTGGTCAGAAAATATATGTTTATTTTCCTATTTGCTTATATACGGAACTAGTTAGATTTGAGTAATACAGGCATGCTTGGTTGTATCAGTTTTTATGTTTTTATCTTTAGAACTTCCTACTTCTTCGGCTTCATTTGGCACTTCTGTCTTGTGTTATCTTTTGCTGTATTATCAATTAAAGCAGATGAATGTTTGGTAAAATCATGTTAAAATAAATATTTAGCATAATGTAAGAGTTATGGCTGTTTGATAGAGACTGCTGAGACGGTGATTCAAGTTGATTGAATGATTGAAATAAATTTTGGGTTAACCTAAAACGTTCTATTTGAGATATTTAAAATAGCTGATGAAAAGAAAAAAAATAAAATAATGAAGGTAATGTATTTTGAGCTAGGATGATAGGATCTTAGTTAAGAATGAGATAGGAAGGGTGATAATGAAGGGCCCGTTTTATATCACTTTTATTTTTGAAAACATATTTGGTAAGTATAATTTTTATATGGCTTTGTTTTATGTTATGAAAAGAAATCACCTTGTTTTTAAACAGTCAAAACACCTTTGAGGTGTTTTGAGTCCGTTTTAGATCACTTTTATTTTTGAAAACATGTTGGTAAGAATAATTTTTATATGTTTTTCTTTTATGTTAATAAAAGAAATCACCTTGTTTTTAAACAGTCAAAACACCTAAAAGATGTTTTAAATATTTTTAAAAACAACTTCCACAACCAGAAAAGCTTTATTAATTCAGATCAAAAGTTAAAACATAAACAAATTAGAATAAAAACAAAATAGAGAAAACGAAAAGATAAAAGTGATCCCAAATGAGCTGAACTTATGAAGTGATAATTTTAAGAAAGTTCTGTTTCATAAATTAACAAAATCATAGATTTTACTATGGACTTTTAAAATTTTATGCACCTTGAATTTGAAAATGGTGAATAAAGGTTAAGATTTGGAACCATGTTGGATAAATATGGAGATTTAGAAAGTTATGGGAGTATTGGTGCAGTTTATTGTCAATTATGTCAAAAGTCCTCTCATATGTTTTCAAGAAATAATCCTTCTGGCTCACTTAGCAGCTAAGTAGACAACTGGGCCAAATAAAGATAGCACAACTTCAGCAAATTACTACATACCCAAGTGCACATAGGAAATCACCAGTTGTCATATCTTATGTGGCATGTTGCATGAGTGAATTGTTCGATCCGTTCATTAGTAGGAGCATACCTTACAATCCACTTGCAACTTATTAGGAGCATACCTTACAATCCACATGCAACTTATTTTTTTATAAATTATGCATCTTTTTTTCTGTTAACGTGTCTTTTATTCTTACAGATTTGTACTTCATAACATGAATTCACTGTTCTGATGATACTTATACCATTGGCAGCTGAAACTCTTTTATCTACCTTTTAGTTGTTTGTTGTTCTCATAATGTTTTGTTTTTTCAGGATCTAGATAGAATTTTGTCTACACTTCTTCCTATGGCATACATTGGTAATAACAATGATGATCACCCAGGTTTTTCGAAAGGACTAAAGGTGATTCCTATATCAAGCACTGTCAGCTTTACTAATGGCGTATATATTTTCACACTGGTTCTTTCGTTTGATCAATCTTTTATCCTATTGTTACTTATGAGTTATTGGTTCTTTTCTTAAATTATCCTTAATATGTCCTATCTGTCAGAGGAAGGCTTCTGTGTGCTCAACATTATAATCTACTATTGTTGTTTGTGGCGGTGCATGTTGATATCCCTGTTTGATTTGCTTTTTTCTTTTTGAACTATCAAAGGAGGCATCTAATTGTTTTAGCATTGCGAGGTGTTCATACTCTAGTCTTTCCTTTATCAAGTTATAATGTTCCCTTTTTGTTTCAATAAGTTAGGGGCTCTTAAACGAGAAAACCTTGTATTATTAGTTCTAAGCTTGCAACTGGAAATTTTCTGGCGATGGATGCAGTTGTCTTTATTCATACTGAGCATTTGTTCTCTTCTTGTGAATTAAATTTTATCCCCTTGACTGACGTGTATTATCATAGTGAAGTCGTCTTGCTATGATCGTTAAGTCTTTTCCCCTTAACTAATTAATTGTTCTTTTCCCCTTACTAATTAATTGTTTTTTGAAGTGCTTTTATTGATGTTTTACATTGGTCTTTTGATTGGAAAGTTCATTTTATTTGACAATTGTCGGTTGCCAAATTAAAAATTGTCGTCCACCGAGATGGGTATCCCGACATCTGCTTTGATAATATTTAATTTAATTTAATTTAATTTAATGTATAATGTATTTTGTAAAAATATTATTTTTTTTATTTGAAAATATGAAATCAAACCGATCTCACATCCTAACTTAACTTAATTATTTTTTTTATTTGAAAATAAACGAGCACTACAACACAAGCAATGCATCTATTCCGTGGAATAGACACATTACTTGTAGTACAACTCGATTGAATAAACTAATAAATTTGTGACATCCATTCTTGTCTGGGAATCTTTTATGTTGACCGACAAGTTCTCTTATTTAATACAAAAGAATTAAATAGGGTTTACATTAATCTGGGGTGTTTAAAGTTCCCTATAGAGGCAAGCCCCTATAGTCAATTCCCCCTCAAATGACCGAAATCATTTAAGAAAACTCTCGATTTATATCAGAGATATCTATCTTCATGAATTCAAATGTTAGGGTTTTCAAGGTAGTATGTAGGAAAATTGAGTGGCAAAATGATCGAATATAAACACTTATTTCTGAAATCAAGGGATAGAAAAGTAGGGGATGTCACAAAATATTGGCGAATCTCAATGACTTTCCAGACTCTCCTATTATTGAGCTTTAAATTTTGGAAATGAATTTATTTAAATTTCAATCATGCTAATTATTAATTATAGGGATTACATTTGCATGATATCTGATTATGTAAATAACTTAGAAGATGAGAGAATTTACGTCGTATCGGACGACGATCTCAGAATCCTAAGGCGAGTTAGGGCTTATATTGCATAACATGGTTGTGCAAAGGCTTAAAGATGAGATGAAGATTTATGTCGCACTAGGCGGACTACCTTGAAATCCTACGGCTTGTTATTTAGACTAAATAAAGGTTTTGCTGAAGTATACTCGTTCTGCTATTGTAGATTGTCCTTCTCCTTTTGCTGTACCCTTGTCGCGCTTCCCTTGAAATTTTGTTCCATACTTCATATTGTAGCAGTGTTGAGTTTTAGGTTTTAAGCTGGACATGCAATTGTCAAGTCAGTGTTTTTGTTTTTGGACACATCCTATAAACCATAATACTTGCCTCCTATTCTAAAAGGTGCAATAAAAGAAACAGTAGGTGCAATAAATAGAAAAAACAGTAGGTGAAATAAAAGAAAATACAATGGTAGCGAATATGCAGTAAATGTGCAGTAAAGAAAAGCAATAGCAGGTACAATAAGGAAAAATAGTAGTAAAGAATATGCAGTAAGTGTGCAGTAAAGGAAAACAGTAATATGCGCGGGAAAGTAAACTGCTGTAAAACATAAAGAGAACCTGTATGTCTGGCGGGTCTGCTATCTTTTGCGAATAGAAATAAAATCACAAGTACAAGCAAGCCAGTATAGTAATGAGTTTAGCGAACATGCATCCACTTACAAGAGAATAAATGACAAAGCGAAAGGAAAGCTCGGGAAAATCGAGAGAAATCGTGAAAAAACACGCAAATCTCGAAGAAAGCCTACAAATGTCCCGTGAAAAATTAAAGAAAATTGTATGAAACACACGAAAAGCCCGAAAAGGACCGTAAGCATGATGGTGAAGAGGACTTGAAATCAGGACCCGGGTCAAATCAAGACCTTAGTGCCCTAATGAATCACCATGCATGTGTGATCCAACACTAAATACAATGTTCCCAGTCTAACAGCTACAGAAGGAGGAAACTTCTAACCTGGTTCATACGACTGACCATTGAATTTTCTTTTTTTTTAAATGTTTAGGAAAGATTTCATTTCATTTTTTTGAAAGAAATTTTTATTTATCATTTATTTAAAAGAAATTTTTGATATTTAAAATTGAATGGATCAGTCATATTAGCAGGCGAGAACTTCGAACTACCTGCAGAAGCGATGGGTAGTCATTTACTAAGTGTTATAGATGTGGTACTGCCGACCTCTCATTCTCGTAAGGTCACCGAGTCAAGATCGTGCTAGGACCTTTCACTTTTATCACCTGTGCTCAAACCTCGAACCATCCTACTTTCAGCCTTGCTTGAGTACTCACATATAGTAAAAGACTATACGTGCACACTTATGCCTTATACATGAGTGCAGAAATCAGGTCAAGAAGCAAGAAAGAGAAGAAATAAAAATGAGGAAGAGAGAGGAGGAGACGATCCACCCAAAATGATGACGTAAAGGAGGTGGATCGATCATCAAAATCGTATAAAAGCGGACGCCGTCAACTCCTGACGACCCTCACAAAGGCTGTCCTAGCTCCCCAGGAAGACACACTAAATGACTCCTAAAAGAATCCACCTTTCATCAACTGAAATAGCCAGCCCAGACTCCCCCATGACACCCGAAGGCATGGCTCAAACGACTATGCATGACTCAACAGGAGACTCCAAAATGTAAAGCATCGAATGATGTCACAAGACTTCAAAGAGGTAGGTCAAGGAACTCCTAAATTTTGCGACTCGAAACTGCTCGACCTCTAAGCTATCCCCTACCCCAAAATATGCCCCAGACAAAACCACACCAAGTCAAAACCAAGCCACTCTCCATAACCCGAGCCGTCGAAAGACAGAGAACATGGGCTAGTTATAGGAGCAAAACCAAGCCCTACACATACTAAACACAGGGATAACAAAGCAGAAAACCGAGGCCTCAAATGGGCTAAATACAGGGGCAGCCAAGTAGAAAACCAAGCCCTCACATAGGCAAAGCACAGGGGCAGCCAAACAGAAAATCGAGCTTAGCCCAGGGACAACTAAGCAGAATACCGAGCCCTCAAAAGGTCTAAATACAGGGACAACAAAGCAGAAAAACGAGCTCCCACAATGTGCAAAGGGGGCAGTATAAACAACAAAAACCCGAGCACCCAATCTTTCCCCACTTTTCCATATTTTCCCAACAAAACACGAGTCTTTTTGTGCAATGATACAAAAATGAAATGAAAATAAGCGTGAATTATATTAGGCACTTTCAAACGAGCATTCCAACATCAAGTCTCTCCAACCAATGTGTCCCAAGTATTGCAAAATCATAACCCAAGTAGGGAGCCAAAGGTTCAACATTCCAAACCCACAAAGTAGCCTCTCAAGGCCCTCCTCAAATCAACAAGATCTCAACTCCAATAGCCACATTTGGAGCCATTAAATTGCATTTAAACTTTATAAAAGTAGCTAACAAACAAAGGAACCTCTAAATAGGCTCCTCAACCTTCCAAAAAGTACAAGTAACATGGGTGGAGGAGGCATATCAATATTTGTTAAGGTTCAACATGAAGTCCAACTTTCCCAACAAGCATGCTCCCGCACACCCCCCCCTCCCCCCCGCCCCCCTTCAATTTTCCATGCCATGATATCATTATAATTAAGAAACGTTAATATCATAGATGTGCAAGTCCAAAAACTAGTTACAAGAGGGCAATAAAAGAGAGCAAAGCAAACAAGCCCAAGCAAGCCCCAAATCAAACAACATGCCACGTTCCAACATGTATTAAACCATGCATCAAAGAAGGAAAAGGGAAGAAAGAAATACCACTTTCACATGTATGCACTTCACAGAGAGGTAAACCTCCAAAGCTTTCAAGTAGAATATGTTAAGCCCAAAGTAATACTAATAGAGGAAGTATGACATGCCATTTAAAGCTTCTACTTAATGCTTGAAACTCGAGTCCCATATATTTAATGTCATTTTCAACAAGGTAAGAAGTTATAGAACTTGCAATGAAAAGAGAAGAAAAAGGGGAGGGGTAGCTGGTAAAACATTACCACCAAGAGCACTTCACAACTAACAGGCATGCTAAACCATAAAACA
Organism: Papilionanthe hookeriana x Papilionanthe teres; assembly: GCA_022702705.1. Taxonomy (NCBI): domain Eukaryota; kingdom Viridiplantae; phylum Streptophyta; class Magnoliopsida; order Asparagales; family Orchidaceae; genus Papilionanthe; species Papilionanthe hookeriana x Papilionanthe teres. The sequence goes on from CM040437.1 coordinate 53,321,242, forward strand.
AAAGGACTTATACCTCAGTATTGCAACAACCAACCAAGAAAAAGTGTCGAGTGAGTCAACAAGGAGGCCGAGGGAACCCAGCCAAGAGATCGAGCAAGCAAGGGCTCGAGCAAACTCAATAGGAGAAAGAAAACAGGGGCCTCCAACCTCTCACACACCCACACGCACTAGATTAACTAGAGAGCAGGAGAGAAAAGAAAAACAGGGGCAGCACCTCACCCTCTCCAAATAAATCGGCCAACTAACTGTCCAACCTCAAGGATTCCCCACAATGGGGAATATATAGTAAGTAAAGAGGGGAAGAGACAAGCTAAACTCACCCAATGCCGTCCAAAGTCAACCAGGGGTCAAACCGTCGCAACAGGCCACCCACAGGGAGAAGGATCGAGAGAATAGGAAGACGAGAGCATTGGGAAAGAGAGAAAACTTTCTCATTCGTGCCAAAGGAGCCAGTGCGGCAGACACTTGAGCTCGAAAAGGAAAGTCCATGTGTCGAGGAGGAGAAGCTCGAGCAGAAGGTCCCGCAATGTCACCTCTCCTCTCGTGAGGAGGACGAGCCACAGTACGTATGGGACGAGACGGGACGGGCTAAGAGCTCGCTCGAACCAGAGTTAGGGCAAGAGTGTGCCCGATCCCGTGGGAGAAGAGGGAAGAAATGACGCGGGATGAGCCAGGGACGGGTGCGGGAATGGAGTTTAGGGTTTAATTAAGGAGAAGAGAGTTAAATAATTAAGTAAAATATACATTGATATTATATAATTTATCCAAATGAGCCAAATTTCGTGTTTTCCCTCGCGCTCGGGATCCCGACAAAGTATATGTCCTTCCTAGGCGAATTTGACGTTCTGGATGCTTCGGCGTCATCTGTTTCGTCATCCGGGGTTATTTGAACAACCTCGTCAACGATCGGGTAAAAAAAAACGTGTTAAATTCGATTCTTCTTGAAATTCTAGCTTGATGTCGACCATCCTGGCAAATTAGCTTCAGCTCCGGTCAGTTCTAGAGTAATTGAAGGCGTCGAGGCTGTGAATTATGGAATTTGTGTGTGTAGTGGTGCAAAATGTGCTCGAGGCCGTTCTAAGGCTTGGAGGTCTTATGGGGGACTCCTTTTGAGTTCCTCACGTTAATTCAAACCTTCTATGCGCTAGAGGTACAAAATTACGTGCGAGACTCCAAAATGAGTAACGAAGTGGTTCCAAAAACCTAAAACAAGGTCGGTCCCATTGCTAAGGATCTTACGATAGTTGATGGGAAGACCCTAGGACTAGAATCATAAATCCTAAGGAACAAGTAGACCTCGATAAAAGTGAGATCAACAACAATTCAAGTGGGTGATTTTAGTTTAGTTTCCAGAGCATTGCTGTAATTTCTCCATGCTTGGGCACCAATTTGCCTATTTTTTATAGATTTTTTTTTCAGTATTCCTGTTAATCTGTAAACTGATTAGTGATACATTTTTTTTTCTTGTGCGGCAGGCATATAATGAGATTCAACGTTGTTTTCTGGTTATTGGTTCAGTTTATCCGGAGGATCTGTATGCCTTCCTTCTGAGTGTGAGTGCTATTTTGTGTATGGAAGCAAAAGCATTTCTAATTAGAATGTATTTTATCATGGTTACGATTGCAAAGTTAATTCTTTCTTTTCTAAAGTTAGTATTTGATGTTATTAGTTTTCTTCCAGAAATGTCAAGCAAAAGATGAACATTTTATGGTTGGGGCGCTCTGTACCATAAAACATCTCTTGCCGAGGTTTTATCATGCACAATTCAACGAATAAGGTTTCTTTAAATTCTTTTTGAATTCATTATTTTTTTCTAACTTTTGCTTTCTTTTTTACCAAGGTTGTTGGAAGCTTGGCATGCTAAAAGGGATTTACTTATTGAAGTTGTGAAGTTACTCTTAGTTGGGCAGAGTTTAGGCGTGCGAAAGGCACTTGCTGAGGTTCCATCTTGATTTTCTAATCAGTTTCTATGATTTTTTTTGTTTTTTTTACTGTGTTAAAATACTTTTCTGTTTAAATCCCTGGTTCAAAAGCTTGGCAAGCATTTGTTAATATTTGTTTTCTGGTAGATCTGCTGTTTTATGGTTTTGTTGATGGAACATGTTGTATAATGGGTTATGAGTAGAACTATGGTTGATTGGTAGTAAATAAATGATAAACTAATAATAAATGCAAACTTTAAATGGAAATGTTTGAGACGGTTGTGAGCTGTTAAAATGATAAAAAAGGAAATGATTCATGAAATTTTAATTGATTTATTAATGATGTAACTGGGGCTTGTGCTGGTGGGAGATTGTAGAGGTTAGTGGTGATTGCACAGCTGGAACTGTGTCGAGGAGCTTCGTTGATTGATCAATTGACATTATTCGTACTATGACTTTCTTTCAAGGGTGTTTTCATCATATAGATGTTTAAAGCTGCTTCAAGATACGCAGTTTTTGGCAGTAGCAACTAGGGCAACTTTCCCCTTTTTATGTTGGGCTAGAGCAGCTTTGGTCCATAACATTTTTTCTGTGTGTCAACCACTTAGAATTTAAACTTGTGGTAATAGTTAGCTTTTCATGAACTCTGACATCTACCAAAGCAACACTAGTTTTATGAAGCAGCAGGATATGCAAGGTTTTCTTTTTCATTTCCTTTCTGAATTGGTGCTTTTGCTATTTATTGCCAGTTACTTCTTGTTATGGCTTTGCATTGTTACTTTGGCGGGAGTTCTACAGAGTTTTTTATCGAATATCTTGTTCGCCATTGTGCTATATCAGATGATGAGAAATATTTGAAGCCTGCTAATGAGATCTTTTGGAAGGGAAATCCCTTTCAGCCTTTCTATAGAAAAATTGAGGTCTGTGCATGTCTTTTTTAACCAAAATTTGAGAACTGCAACAACATGTATATTGTAAGTTGATTTTTGATCAGGCGAATGTATCAGCTATAAGTCCAGCCAAGTTGAAAGCTATCTGTGAAAAAGGACTACTTTTACTGGCTATTACCATTCCAGAATCGGAGGTAGGACTTCAACAAATTGTACTTTGTTGATGCTTTACCAGTTCCCTTTTTTACAAGTACAGGCTAGTAAAATATAGATTAATTTATAATCATTATAAGTACTTATTCAAGTGACTTGTTAACTTTAATTTGGCTTTATTCTCTTTTTATTTTGCAGCATATCCTTTGGCCTTTCCTCTTGAAGATGATTATTCCCAGGGAGTATACCGGAGCAGTTGCGATAGTATGATTCCCTTCAATAATGTATATCATTTTATATTTATATTTTCCTATATATGTTTAGAGAAAATTGGAATGCATGGTAAAAGATTTAAAAACCCTCTACGTCATGCTCTTGCTCTGCTCTTCCACCATCTCACTTTCAGCAATTTTGACTTTGTACATGGTTGTGTGTGCTTGTGCGCACTCACATGTTTATGCAGTATTCATTTTACCTTGACTTTTTCCTTACGTGTAGCCTCAGCAGCGTGCATTGTGTTTGCTTGCCTGATTTTTGACGCTATTGCCTCTTGGTATGTGCATCTGGCTATTCGTGTGCTTGCGCTCTGATAGCACTTTTGTTATCAGCCCCTTTCTATAGGTGAATTATTCCATCCGGAGCACGTATGCAGCGCTTGGTGCGGATTTTAGGGGTACTGGGTGGGTATTGGATGGGTATTGGGGGAGAGTTATTGGGTATTGGCTATTAGGTGGGTATTGGATGGGTATTGAGAGGGTATTCGATTGGTATTGGGAGAGATGCGTGCGGACTGCGTACGTTCTCTGTATGGAATAATGGCTTGGGGATGTCGTGTTGCTTAATCTTGTTGCTCTACTTTTTGTGGGTTTTTGTTTTTTTTTTCTCTTGTTTTTTTGTGTGGGCACCGAAAATTCAGGTATGACCTTATGAGAGTTTGTGGTTCTGGTTACTTTTTTGGAAGATAGATTGGATTTTAAATAAGATATTATATAAAAATTTTACTTCCATTTTGTAAGAATTTTATGAGCTAGAGATTTCTCATGTGTAAGATTCTACGATTAATTGTTCCTCCCAATGACAAGAAAGAAAATTTTGAACAAGCTTAGTGGATAGGTGCTAAATGCTTAGCATATAGTAGCATCAATTTTATTATAAAACGAGAAAATTTATTGTCATCAGGGGGGAGACTTATCAGGTTACCATAGTTTCGTTTAGAGGCGTATACTTTAGTTAATATGTGATGTGGGGAAGATGGTAGGGCTTTTTGCGATAAAAGGTGGAAATAAGTTTGATGTGAATGGGGGTTAGTACTTTGGAATTAAAATTTAGATAAACTCGTTTATTGTTAAAGAAAATAAATTAGACTAAAAAAATATTCCTATACTACAAAACAGTCAAAATAATAAAATTCCCAAATACTCCACTTTTTAAAAGTCAAGCCTACATATGCTTGTGGATTTAGAAAAATAAATCAAACAACCCAAATTTTCATGAGAGAATTCTTCACATTGAGCATGGTCATTTAGATAGCCAGCACTAGTACTAGCACTCAACGTGAAACTACATCAAGTAAAGATTTGTCATCCTCCTTGGAAATAATTCCCTCTATCTTGATGATCATAGGAATAGTAAGGCATGAATGAGACAATTAATTAGTAAACATCCACATCCAAGCAAAAAGCTTATGCGTACGATACCGACATGATTAGACTTCAGATTTAATTTACAAAAGAAAAAAAGTAAAATTGTCTCAATTGCACTAGTTCCTCTTTTAAATGTTGAGTTAAAGCCTTATTTCTCTCAAAATTAACCGGGAATAATCCTCAGTAGAATCATTAGCATTCGTCAGTGAATAAATCGTGAATAAGAAGAGAAAATATGTAAACTTAGAGTCTAAGCTATCTCTTTTGGACATCAACGGAAGCAATGACGCCAAGATCGACATTGAACTTAAGCTGGGTAAAGCATGAGTAGAGGCTTCTAGTGACTTTAAATGGAGGGGTGTTGGAGTTGAGGGATGAATATAAAAAAATCAATCATCACTCTCCTGTTTTCATGAGACTAAAAGCAAGAGTTTTTGTCTAGTTTCCTTTTTTCATGGAAAATTAGAAAATTGCAACATCCATCCCCATGCATGTTTAAACTTTTGTGCACATGCTCACATTGACATGATCTTAAATTCTTTTCATTTCTTTACCTTATGTCTATAAATTTTATCATTTACTTTTTCTAATCAGACTCATAAACATAATGCAGCACATCTGAGGGCAATATCCTACTTGCATAAGCACATATATGTAGCACATACACATTTACACATGCAATTACATTGGCTGAAATCTTCCATGCATTCATGGAATGGCGAGCATCAGAAAATGGATGATAATTGATATTCATTGGTTAAAGTTCAGGGGAATGTTAATATAAACAGTGTTTCTTATTATTAATGATATTTTTGCAGATTCACAAACACAGATTCTGAATGATTTAATGTGATTATAAATAAATAAATAAAACAACTGAGCTTTTTACCGCTCACTATTTATGCTATATATTTGGCAGGTTTGCAAATGCATATGTGAATTGCACAAACATCGGTCATCTCTTGGAAGCATGTTGTTTAATGGATTTAGTTCACCAGATAAAATTCCCGACCCTGTGGTAGGTAGCTTGTTAATGCAGCTATTGTAATTACTTCCTTTTTAGGTATAATGATAGCTTTCTTAATGTGATGATCGATGATATTCCAGGATCTCCTTGCACGATTGACTGTCCTGCTTTGTGACCCCCTTGCTCAGGACCAGTTGGCAACTCAGATTCTAACGGTCTCTACCAATTTATATTAGCCACCTACATTCTTATACTTTCTGCTAAATGAATTTTTATTGTTTCCGTTCTTTCATTTTTTTTTAAAATCCCTGTACAAGTAAATTACATCTGGAAAATGTTTACTGAGTTGCTATTTTTCTGTCATTTATGGTGATTGCTTGCTATCTTGTTTACCATTTCTGAAGTATTGGTGATTACATCATTATTATCATTAACCTTCTGTTGACTAATTGACTCTTATGACTCCTCCGAGCTCTTTGTTGTTATGTGTAAAGGATGAAGGGCTTTTATGAAACCATGGCATGCATGCTTGTTTTTCATAGAAGAACCAGGATTTTTAGGAACCCTTCTACGTAAGCCAGGGTATTAAGGAAAACAAAGACACATGCAAGGGTTTTTAGAAATCTAATTGCCCTTTTTCCATAATTTGGCAGTTTGTTGTCCTTGTTTGGATCAGCTAAGTTTTAAAACTAGATTTTAAATATAAGTTTTTTTTTTTATCAAATCTTTTTCAGGTATTGTGTTGCTTAGGGCCACTATTCCCCAAGAATCTCAGTTTGTTTTGGCAAGATGAGGTATTGCGATTGTAAGGTATTTTTTTTTAGATTTTACGGAGCATTTTTTTGTTTAGTTTATACTTAATGTACATTTTAAAAATCGTGGCCATTTTTCAAGTTAAAGGCATCATTTCTTTTTGAAGGTTTTACTTGGAAATATAACGGGTTTGTGTGAATAACTTTTTTTATTGCCAGCTTTTCTCAGAGCAGATGCTGTTCAAAATAAATGAAGTTTTTGGGCTTTGATTTAGTGATTCAAAATTTATCTTTTGTTATGTATGGCAAGAAATAATTTCTTTAGGTTTAAGATTTTTGCTAAAAGTTCCTGTGTTTTCAGTTGTTTGATGAATCACATTGTTCCTAAAGTAAGAGATTGATTTTTGTCCTTCGTAATGGTTTTTCTGGTTCTAGTACTTGCTCCAGTTGAAAATACAAGTATAGAATATCGATGCAATGCATTTGTTGGTAGATTTTTGTTGTGCAGTGAGATAGTGCAGAAACCAATTCCAAGCAAAACTTTCAACATAAGCATATAAAATAAGAAATCACAAAAAACATAAAAACATCAATATTTAATGTGAAAAAAACTGAGAATGGGAAAATTTACAGCGCCGCATCACATCAATAAATCCACTATGAAGAAATGAGGAGAATATTACAAATAACATCACACTTAGGCCTCTTTAATTCCTGGAACACTTGAAGAATTATTTTCCTTCTCTGTCGTACAAGAGAAAAAAGAAATCCAACACCACACACTCGCTCTCTCGTTCATCTTGTCGTATTGGTTGTCAGTTTTCCAACAGTGAAACCAAAATATAAACACCGAACTGCAGAAATTCGGTTACACGTGCTTGGGCGCCAACCTTTGGCGCTGGTGTTCGCGCCTGTTTTTGTTTCAATTGAAAGCCTTCTTACCGTCCATTCTCTTTTTAGATCCCTCTTCTTTTTCTTGGTCACCCTCACTTTGAAAAACAAAGGAAGAAAGAAAAGACATAAAGTGGACAAAAACTAAAAAGAAATAAATGGTTGCAGCTACAAAGATATTTGTATAGAGAAATTCTTGTAAGATAACTTGAGAAGAACGGTCCAAAGTAAATCAGACCTTACTGAATCCCGAAAAATATACGAGAAAGATCCTATAAAAGATTTTCGTAGCCAGACCAGATTACAAAATCAATTTTATTTTTTTATGGGGTCAAAAAGATCTCTCACGATAACTCATCCGAGTGGTCAATTATATTTTGAGGATACCTAATCATAACCCTTGATGAAAGAGGTTATGTTTCTTATGATCGACTTTATAAAAAGAATAGGTCCTAAGGTGATTTAGGCCTTCGCAGCAGGTGAGAAACTCATGTCAATAGAGTGTCACTAGGCTACTGGACAGATGATGAATCGCCGTAACCCTATCGATAGCTCGCTCCTTAACGAGGAGGATTTATGAGATGGTATTAGACTCAACAATGGAGCAAGAAAGGGCTCAAAGGGTATGCCTATGGTAGGTAGGGAAAGTCCTAAAGAGGTAGAAATATGTAATACACTATTTTGAGAAATTGGAAAAAACTTTTGGTGACTTAAATTGTACCCAATTTTCGCACCACTTGGATTTCAATCGAAACTATTTTATAAAATTCTACACAAAAAATCAAGCAATTCTATATGAAGCACCATATATTAATTATGAATGATTTGAACAATATAAAAGTTAGAAGTTATATGTTTATTAACCTAATTAAATCTTAATTATGTTAATTAATCCCTCCCTTGCTCTGTCCTGTAGCCCACGGACCTTACACCACTTTTATTTGCTACATTCAGTTGTATAGGGCTTAAAAGCATCACATTCTTTCTTCCTCTTTCTATTTCCTCTCTCTCGATTGTTCCCTCTCTCTGTTTGATCTCGTCTCCTGCGAACTCCTGCAAAGAGCCGTGACTCTGCACTGTAGCAGGCGGGTTAAGCGGCACATATGGAAGCCGCAACTCGCTATTTAGGGCTCTAGGACAAATTCTGTAAGTGTGAATCCCTATTTCACGCTATTTGATAAATTCTTTTCTTGTACGCATTTTTATTTTTAGTTTTGCCTCGTTTTCCATTCCTTTTTTCCTTTCCGGTGGCTGTCAGAGGCGTTGCTTGTGTGTCGAAAGCGTCGAACGTCTTTTGTGATCTTCCAAATGGGTTTTAGCACGATATCAACGTAAGAGAAGTGTGGTTGCTGGTGATAGAAAGTAAGTGGCAGCTTTAGAGAAGAATTGGTCGTCTGGAAAGCCGTTTAAGGTATGTTTTGGCAAATCTATGATCTTTTAAGCTAAATTACCCAATGAACTAATATATTTATGAATTTCTAATTCGTTTAAGATTTCAGGTTGGTTGCGTGAGGCGCGAGTTCGAGTAAAATGTGTAGAACATCGTTGTAGGATAACTCTGTAAATCCAAGTAAATAATTTTATGCTAGTTGAAAAAAAATAATTCAATTTACAGAAATTATTTAAATCCTAAAGTTTAATATTATGTTTTATAGTTTATTAGTCTCAACGTAAACGTAACTGCACCCTCCATCTAATTGCCAAAGTTTAGGAGTTTAGCGTGGCAATTGAGGTTAGTAATTGCAATTCTAAATTTCGTTAATTGTCTTTATTTCTGAATTTATGTTTTACTTTATGTATGTTTTAGTTTAATTACATTCTTCATATCGTCAGATAGTGAATTTATGCATGCCAAAAATGATATATACAAGTTATGCATGAAAGAAATGTATGAGATGCATGATATGTATGATACATATGATACACAAGATTGATAGAATTTGAAACATATATGCATAATAAGTATGATAGAAAAAGATATGCATGATAGAAAAGATAAGCCTGAGATAAGAGTAATGTCTGATGAATAGATGCACGACAGAGTAAAAAAAGTATGTATATTATTTAGATGTATAAATATATCTCAAAATAATGTATGTTATGAAGATAAAATAACATATATATGAATGCTTGTATGTGCATGTTCAGATGAGGTTTTCACCTCCCTAATTGTAGAGGCAGGGGATACCAGTGTACACGTGCACGATGAGTTTTTCTATCACCCAGATAATTGTGATGGTTAGATCACTAAACGTTGTGCTGACGGGATAATATCGGTCTGGGGCGAGTAGACCAGAGTTTACCTCCCTAGACAATTGTGATATTGCTAGTCATTGTTCCGATGAGATAATAACGGTCAGAGCAGGTAAGAGCCTTTCTACCTTTAACAATTGTGATGTGTAGATTGCTAACCATTGTATCGATGAGAGCCGACGGAGTATTATCGGCCAATGATGTGTTAGGTTTATTGATGGTGATCCTCACAACTGAAGAAGATGAACAAAAGAGGAGCAATTCTATATACAGGAGATGAGAACAACAAGAAGAAAATTACAAATCTTTACATATTAATTTTAATTGTTTTCTTTAGTGGCTCTTTTATATTTTTATTTGAATATTGAATCGTTAGTAATCGAAATAGAATAATAGATAATTTTTTTCCATCGTTTGACTGTTTGTTTTCATCTTGGTTAATTCGAAGCTCTGGTCGGATCATGACAAAATAGCTCGGTCAAGATTTACTGATTTATTGTCACAGACTAGCGAGACTTATTTTAGGTAATGAAAATAAGGAAGAAGAATAAAATATATTCAGGTTTTTCAGATTTAGGAAATGATTTAAAATAAGAAAAAAATTTAAAATAAGTAGGGAGAATAAGATATAATCAGGATTTTAGATTTTAGGAAAAGATTTAAAATAGGAAAGCACTAGGAAGGAAAATAAGAAAAACGGGAAAGGAAGGAAAAAGGGAAAGGAGGAAAAAAGAAAGGAGGGAAGAGGAAGGAGGGGGCGACAACCCCCCTTCCTTGAGGACCGGTTGGTCCTCTCCTGAGCCTCGCGTCAGAGGGATTTCACACACTCCAAACTCTCGAGGAGAGGTCTCATCACTCAAAATGGGGAAGAAAAGACCTTACACACCAAATGGGGAGCTCAAGGGAGATGGTTGGTTTCAAAAATCCAACCTCTTGGGAAAAAGGGAGAAGAGGGAGAGAAGCTCACCACTCTCCAAACATTCACCACGTTAAAATGAGGAAGGAGAGAACCCCACTCCATCAAAATAGGGAGACAATCTTAGTTTACACTCTTAGGAGATCCAAGGGACAACTGGCTTCAAAATCCATCCCTTAAAGTAGCCCAAGCTGCTCCATTTAAGGGGAAAAATTAGGGTTTGGCACCCATTGCCTGTACCGATGTCAGCACAAGCATTGGGCCTTCCTAGTGTCCTCCCTCTTTCGATTATCTTTGTGGAATGGGGTCATTATGACAAATTAGAGTTGTGCATACAAAGTTATGATGTTTTTGTGGAGCTTTGCATTGAGGCTTTTTTGTGAGGTGCCGACATCCAAATGAGCTAAAAATGATGCCAACAGCTGAATTTTCAAGTTATTCGTTCCCGAAACTAGAAAAAAACGTATTTGGGGGGGGGTCGGGCACCACTCTAAAGTGTTAGATTGTCGAAAGACTGTTTCAGAAGCCTAGAATGAGGGCTGCAGTGCTCCAACTGGCGCCAGGGTGCTGCGGCCAGACCCATGATGCCATCTCGGACGCTAGGTTGACCAAACAACCTTCCGTCATCACAATCAGGCTCCAAAATAACATTCTCCCATTTGGAGATTGATTACAATTAATTCCACTTCAAATCTGAACCATCTTCATAATAATGTAATTTAGTGTTGCTCTACCATGGCCTCAACCTTTATGAACTTCAAATTTAGCCAATCATAACTTCAATTTCTAAATAGTAACAACTTTATTCAATATATTTACAGGATTTTGAGCTGCATGTATCTTCTCCAAAGGCAGTTTGGCCATCTTCTAGGAGTGGATGAATGAAATCATATGTTAGCTCAATGTGCTTTGTCCTAACATGAAATGTAGTGTTCTTTACCAGATGAATAATACTCATACTGTTATTATGAAATTTTCCTTTTTCTTGTTTCTTGCCCAATTTTGTCATAAATCTCTATAGCCATATCATTTTATTGCTAGCGTTTAGTTACTAAGAAGGGCGGAAAATATATATATATATAAACAAGCCAAACTAAGAGAAAATAAAATTAAAGATTTAACTAAAATAAAGTGTATTAAAGATGAAAATAAAAAAAGTGTTTTTCATAGAAAAAGATATTCAACATAGGTGAGTGAGTTATTTTGATAAAATAAAGTTTTTAAAAATACGATCGACCTTAATGATCTTAATATAGTTATTAATAATAAAATTTTTCAGTTTTACCGTCACATTAGTAAAAGTGAAGTTAGAGGAGGCTTTAAAGAAAACCAAGGGTGAAAAGTCTGTAGGATATAATGATATCCCAATTGAAGTGTGGAAATATCTTGGAGTTTTGGGAGTTTCTTTTCTTACTAAACTTTTTATTATTTTAAGAACTAAAAAGATGCCTGAGAAGTGGAGGAAGAGTATTTTGATCCTCATTTTTAAGAATAAATGGGATGCACAAGAGCGCACAAATTATAGAGGAATTAAATTGATGTGTCATACTTTAAAATTATGGGAGAGGTTAATTGAACATAGGTTAAGACATGTTTCCAAGATTTCTCATAATCAATTTGGATTTATGCCCGACAAGTCTACTATGGAAGCTATGTTTTTATTGAGAAGTTTGATGCAGAAGTACAATCATAATAAGGAGGATCTACATTTGATTTTTATTGATTTAGAAAAAGCTTACGATAAGTTTCCAAGAGATATCCTTTAGAGTGTTCCTGAGAAGAAATGTGTTGATATGACTTATATTCAAGCCGTTAAAGATATGTATACCAGAGCTGTTACTTGTGTTCGAACTGAAGGAGGATTGACCAAATATTTTCCTATTTCCGTTGGATTACATCAGGGATCGGCTTTAAGCCCTTATCTTTTTGCTTTAGTTATGGATTGTCTTACTGGACATTTATAGGAGGGTTGTACCTTGGTGTATGCTTTTTGCTGATGATATCCTTCTCGTGGATAAGACGAGAGAAAAAGCCCAGGAAAAAAACTTGAATTATGTCTAGAGGCCTTCGTTTGAGTAGAAGTAAAACCTGAATACATGGAATGTAATTTTACTAATAATAACTCTAGTGACAGGAGTGTAACTTTGAGTGATCAAATTATTAAAAGGTGTGAACGAGTTAGATATCTCTGGTTTATTGTTCAAAGCGATGGTGATATAGATGGGGATGTTAATAGTACAATTCAAGTTGGTTGGTTGAAATGGAGGAATGCTTTAGACCTATTGTGTGATAGGAAAGTACCGCTTAGACTGAAAGAAAAATTTTATAAGATGGTGGTGAGACCTGCAATGCTCTATGGTACTGAATGTTGGCCTTTGAAAGAGAAGCATAATACTAAGTTAAGTGCTGCTGAGATGAGAATGATTAGGTGGATGAGTGGCTTTACACTTAGAGATAAAATGCGAAATGAATATATCCGTGATAGGGTTGGTGTAGCTCCAGTGACGGACAAAATTAGAGTCGCCTTTGTTGGTTTGTTCATATTAAACGCTGGCCATCTGATGATTCGATTTCGACTTATGTTAAGAAAGACAGAGGTAAACCTAGGAGGACATGGGCTTATTGTATTAAAAATAATCTTAATTCATTAGAATTAAATGAAAATATGAAACTAAATTGGACGCAATGGAGAAAAAGGATTTATGTAGCCGACCCAACTTTGTGGGATTCAGTCTTTGTTGTTATTGTTGTATGTAGTCGATAGTGTAACAATCTTTTATAATATGAAAATTAACTCATTGCTGTGTTCTCCAAAGTGAAGACATAATCTGTTGTACTTCTTCTACCATTAATATTTACTGTTATTTCTAAATCTACATATCCTTGTAGATTGACTCTATACTTCTAAAATAAAGTGCTTTGTTAATTGTTCCTCTCTATTACCCGATCATTCACTTCACCGTTTTCCAATGATATTTACCTAGTTTACTCGTGTACTGGTCGACCATTCTCATTGCATGTGCGATATTTGACCTTGTACATATCGCCATGTATATCAAACTTTCCACTGCTGAGGAATAAATAGTTCTCAACTGTGTGTGCTCTGCTTTGGACTTACGCGATTGTTAAATAGATAACTTAAAATGACAACCTAAGGAGATGCAAATTGAATTTTTATTATACATATTGAGCCTATGTAGGACATTCTTAACATATTTTACTAGAGACAACTTCCATGTACCCACACTCCTTTCCTTGTTGATTCTTATATCGAAGATTTTCTGGGTTGTACCTAAATCATTCCTTTCAAAGTCTCTTCATAATTTCTTATTTAAGTTTGACATTCTCCATATCTGCTTCTGTAATCAACATACTATAGACTCATAAAAGAAAAACGACATAACAATAATCAAATTGTTTAACAAAACAACAATGATCTGCCTGATATTTCGTTTATCTTGTATCTAACATAAACATGTCAAATCTCCTATGTCATTGTCTTGGTGTCAGTTTCAACCCATTAAAGTTTTTTATTTCATTTGTTTTTAAGCTCAACATAACTTTGTTAGTTGCATCTTCACTATAGGAGAAAACATCTCGCTGTTGTCAACTCCTTTCTTTTGTTGAAATTTTTTCACAATAAGCCTCGCCTTATAGCAATTGCTACCATTTGTTTCTTCTTTGAGCTTGTACTCATTTTTTGTGTAGTGCCCTTTTATCATCTGACAGTTTTGTTAATTTTTCTGTTTGATTTGACATTAGTGATTGTATATTTTCATCCATGATACTCCCACTCATTTGCTCCAACTTGAGTGTCATTGATATAGTACTCTGATTCACTACAATCAGTCAACAATAAATAGTAAAAAAGAAGATAATACCTTCGTATCAGTTGTTTGATTATGCCGTACCTCCTAACTTTAATAACAGACGTTTGAGGGTCTTTATGTGCTTCACCAGATTGAACACATTTCGTTTCTCTATCTTTCTGATCACTAGTGTCTTCTATCGTAACTTATTTAGAGAGGAGTCTTCAGAAGTAGTTGATAGTCTTCTCTTTCTTTCATTGTACATCTCCCTGACATTGCAATCTAACTAACAAAAATTAAATTTCTTTTTAATCATGAAACATGACTAACTTCTTTCAGTTTCCAGACTGATTTATTTGTCAACCTGATATCAACATCACCATTTTCAACAATATTTCAAGTCTTGTTGTCTTCCAAGGATAACTTCCTTAAATCACTTTGAGTGTGGTTTTGAACACCTATTTGTTAGGCCAATCATGAAAAGACACCTGAATCCACTATCTTTGATTAAGTACTATCTAGGGAAAAAAAGGAAGTTATGTTGGATTTCATCTGTGAAGATATTTGTCGAGTTAATTTTATCTAGACCTCCACCACTAACTTTTTTTGGAGCTTTGCAGACCTTCTTGAAATGAGATTTATTCTTGCAGTTCCAGCATTCACCTGTCATTTTCTCTTCTTTCCCTAAAATTTTCTCTTGAACTTGAATATTTTTTTGTTTGTGTTTCTATCTAGATTCCTTTCTGCAGCTTTAACATTTTGAGCAAAATTTGAAGTTTCACTGCTCACCTTTTTGCAAACTTTTTTTATGCAACAATAACTCACGATATTATCAAAATTTAACTTCATATTACCCGAGGAATTACTCACAACAGTTAGTAGCCCATCTTACCAATTATCTGACAATGAAGATCAGATTAATAGTGCCCTAACCTTGTCATCGAATTTGATGCCAACATAACACAACTGGTTTGTCACAATATTGAAGTTATTCAAATGTTTACCCGCTGAACTATCATCAACTATCTTCATATTGAATAATTTCTTAATCAGGAAGAAATTGTATGAAGTTGAATGCTTTTTATACATTCTTTTTAGTGCAACCACGAGATCATTAAAAGCTTTATCATTCACAATATTAAAAGTAACATATGAGAAAAGTGGAAGTCGGATCAAACCTAGAGTTGTTTGTAGAAAATAGGTTTGGGATGAAAGAATTTCTTAATTCATATTCACAAATAGGGCACATATATATAGGGAAATCAATGCCTCCTTATATACAAACATATCAAACATATCTCACATAAATTAGGAAATGAAATATTTCTGAATAAAAAATAAGATATAAAATAGGACGAGAATAAACCAATCAAAGATTGTCCAAGATATCCCAGTAAAATCTTCCAAGATTTGGAGATGGTGATTTGCCTACATTAAATATGAAAAGGACTAAATCTTTTCAAATTTTCACTCTTCCTCTAGCTGGACCTTAGTTGTTGTAGACATAGAGCTTGGTATTGAATTCTTAGAAGGTGCTGAAAGGAAGAGCTTTGGTGAAGACACCAACTTGTTGGTGAGTTGAGGTTTTGGTGAAGACATCAACTACTTGTTGGTGAGCCAAGATGTAGCTTAGTTGTATAATTCCCACATTGACCTTTTCAAAGATGAAATTTTTATCAAATTCAGTATGCTTGGTCCTGTCATGATGCACAAGATTCTTTACAATACTGATCGCTGCTTGATTGTCACATAACATCTGTATTGGCTTATTGGAATAACATCCTTGTTGCCTTACAATTTTTGAATCCAGATCCCTTCACAGATCCCTAAGGCAAGTGCCCTATACTCTGATTCTACACTGCTTCTCGAAACAACTTGTTTCTTACTTCTCCACGTAACTAGATTTTCTATACATGAGTGTTAACCTATTGTGGACCTTTTGTCGGTGTGTTCTCCAGCCCAACTAGCATCAGGTAGACTTCCACAACAGTAGTCTACTTGAAAAACCTCAAAATCCTTTTTACCATCTCCAAATGCTTTTCGTTTGGGATATTCATGTGTTGGCTTTTAAGACTGACAGAGTATACAATGTCTGGCCTAGAATGTGACAGATAAATAAGTTTTCTACCAATTTTTAGTTTTTTCACTTATCCACATTTTTTTCTTATTTGTTAGACTATTTGTTGGGTTCCATTAGAGTATCAACAACTTTTCATCCAATCATCTTTATTTCTTTTAACAAAGTTAGTGTGTATTTTCTCTGTAATACAACAATTTCATTTCTAAACCTTACTACCTCTATGCTCATAAAATGTCTCATATTTCCTAGATCAATGAGCCAAAGTCAGCGACGAGCACTTCTTTGATTTAACAAATTCACTTTGATCATACCAGTAAGAATCATATCATCCACGTATATGATCGGTGCAATAATTTTATCTCTTCAATTGTATTTTATGAATAATGTATGACCAACTTGACTTTGGGAATATCTATTGGATCTCAAGGTTTAGCAAACATTTCAAACCACACTCTTGTTGATTGCATAAGCCCATATAGAGACTTTCTGAGTATGCATACTAGTTGTTTTTTGGAATCATTATCAAGTTCTAGTGATATCTTCATGTATACTTCTTCCCGGTCCCTATTTAGGAAGACTTATTTATGTTAACATGATGTATTCATTTCTTATTATGCCACTGAATGAATTTTGAGTATTCAGTTTAACAACTAGAGTGAGGCTCTCATGAGAGTTAATCCCATAGGTAGGCTTGTGCGAAACCGTTGGCAATAAATCTGACTTTGAATCTCTCAACACTCCCATTTGCTTTGTATTTATGTTATTTTCATCCAACAGAATTTTATTGTAAGAAAGTTTAGTAAGAGTCCATATATCATTATAATTTCATGCTCGGATCTCTTCTTCCACTGCTTACCTCCATTCTAGATTATTGAGAGCTTCATGAATGAATTTAGGAATTCACTCACTATTAAGGTTCGATATAAACGCTCTATAGGTTGAGGATAGTTTTTCATTAGCCACATACTCTTGAATTAGGTATCTAGTCCCACTTTCCATGTCATCAACCACTGGAAGAGGAAGGTGATAACTCATGAGTACTTGCTTGGCTAAAATTTCAGTAAACCCACCTACTCCTATATATTAGGAGAGTCAGGTGAAAGAGTCGGAGAGTCGGGATATCTTCATCACCCACACACAACATTCTTTGTTGTGGATTTGAGTTGGGGTCGGTTGGATATCCTCTATAGGAGTAGGAGAGTCCGGTGGAAGAGGAGTAAGTGGTTTTAATGTATAGATGTCATCAAGTGCATCTCAAAATTGATGTTCATCTGCACTCTCCTCTTGAACATTAGAATTGGGATAATATGTTTGATTTGAAAAAAATTGTGACATCCATAGAATTGTAGTATTTTCTTGTAACATAAGAGTAACACTTATATGTCTTTTTATTAGAGCCATAACCAAGAAAATACATTTGATATATTTAGGGTCAAGTTTAGTTCGGGTTGGGGAACTAATGTGTTCAAAGCATACACACTCAAAGATTTTAAGGGTATAGTAGCAGATAAAGCTATGATGTATGGATATGTAATCATCAAAACATGAAGTGGTGTTTTGGAGTTGTACCAGGCTAGGCATTTAATTGATAACATATGTTGCAGCAAGAATTGCGTCCCCCTAAAATATTTTGGAATTTGATGAGAAATTCTAATAGTGCGGGATACTTCAAGTAAATGCATGTTCTTTTTTTCTAGAATCTCATTTTGTTGTGGGTTATCAATACATGAATTCACATGGATAATTTTATTTTTTGAATGATCGGTCCCAATGATGGATTTGAAATATTCTTTTGACTTATTAGTTTTTAGGATTGAATTTTGCATTGGAATTTACTTTGAGTCAATGCATAGAAGTTTGGAAGGTTTGGGCTTCTTTTGGTATACCCAAATAGTTCAAGTATGATCGTCAATAAATGAGACAAGCCATCTTGCTCCACTTAGAGATTTCACCTTTGAATGTCCCCAAATATCACTATGTATAATGAAATAAGGATGTTAGGGTTTATATTGAATCATGAGATAACTTTTTGTGGGTTGTTTGATAAGTTGACAAGTCTCGTATTAGTAAAAGTTAGAATTTTTTTATTGACAAACAAATATGGATATAACTTAGCAACATAATTAAAATTATGATGACCCAGACGACAATGTTATAACATGACTTGTTTTTCGACAGACAGACTCAACCAACTCAGAAATTTGAGGGACATACTGATGCGAGTGCTAACTACGCCCTTAACGCTGGGCGTTATCAGCCCTTGGGCATAGTCACTTTGATCCCACGGGGCCAGAATCCCCCATGAAGCATCCCGAAGGCAGAAGCGGGGTGGGGATCACAAATTCTCGTGAATGCGGGAAGAGGCGCAAACCATCGCTATCCAGGGAACCTTCGCGGGCTATTGCAGTATATTCTGGATTCTTATTGCTTTCCTCCCTTTTTTGTGTAGAAGTTTTCTTACAGTTTATAAATTGTTGTCCTCTGTGTGTGTAGGAGTCAGTTCTTGCTGTGTTTGTTTTCAGCTCTTCTGTGTAGAATTACTCTCTTTTGTAGGGCTCTATCCGAGGTGGTGGTGGTCCTCAGACTATACCCTACTTTGAGGTGGTGATGTATTTTCTCTTTTCATCTTCCCTAAACCTTCTTCTTCACTCATCCTAGCGGCTGACTGGCCGTTGTTTTCCCTCACCAGTCTCACTCCCACAGTCTCTCCCATTGTTGCATGCACTTCCTCGCTCGCTGTCCACCCTCCTAAAGGGCCGGCGAGTCTTCCCAGCTTCCGCCCCACCTTCCCAGCTTGCCACTCCACCTTCCAACCTACCTCTATGCCGTCCAACTGACCTTCTCGCCACCCTAACCTGCTGCCCCTTCCTTCGGTTCACCTTCTAACCCTGTCGGTCCTCTCTTGCATTCACCCTTACTGTCCCATGTCGCCAGTTTCACTTCTTCAACCTCCACCATCCTTGGAATATATCTTAGAGGTGTTAGCTCATGTCATGTATGTTTTGTGTTATTTTTTTCTGTTGTGTTGTAACTCTCTCTACATTAATGAAACTTTATTTTATATGTTTTCACTATTTTTCCTATTGGTTTCGATATCATGTGGAACCAGAGCTACCCCGACCCTAATCTCATCCTAGGATTTCCAAGCATATGCCATGAACTAAACTTTATTTTCTTTCACAAAATATCCTTTCCACAACCCATACCATAACTCCATCAAAATTTTTCTAATCCCTACCCATGCAATCAAAGAGAAATATGCCTGAGCATATATGGGAAGAAATATGGCGAATGTTCAACGCAGGAGAAGGTTGCTTTAGACCGGGAATTGGAGAGTTGAAGGGGAGAAATAAATGGAGATCTGAATCCCTTTCATAAGGAGACCATCAGTGATGAAGAAGACTTACCACGGTGTTTCTGGTTCACTATTAGAGGAGGCCTAGAGCGGGATATCTGAATCGCTCTCTGAGTGAGAATTCCCAAGAGAAGATACCAGTGGGAGGACATAGGGACTATAGAATGAAGGTAGATTTACTCGAGTTTGAAGGAGGCATGATCTGGATGAATTCTTTGAGTGGCTGAAAACTGTTGAACAGATCTTCGAGTATAAGGAGGTGACAGAGGATAGGCGGGTCAAGCTTGCCACCATTAGGCTGTTGAAGAGCACTTCCCTATGGTAGGAATATGTGCTGAGGCAGAGGACAAGAGCAGGCATTGAGAAGATCACTAAGTTTGAGAAGATGAAGAAGACAATACAGAAAAAGTAACTTACACCCCACGAACTCCAGGATATGTTTTTGAAACTCCACAACTTGCAGCAAATGGATTTTTCTGTGAAGGAATTCACAGCCCAATTCGATCACTTACAGTCAAAGTAGGAACTGATAGATCCGAAAGAGCATACAACAGCCCGATATCTTGGGGAACTGAAACCTATCATTAGCAATGTGGTGCAATTACTACCATACTAAATGTTGGGAGATGTCTAGACATTAGCCTTGAAGGTGGAAAGACAGCAGAAACAGAGCAGACAACAATCATCCTTCAAACAACAATCATCCTTCATGCAGGCAGTCACCCCAGGAGACATAGGCAACTGCCCAGACAAGTGAATGATACTTTGAATCAAAATGGTTAGAAACAAGAGAAGGGTAGCTCCTCCAACATGGTATCGACCAAGAAGTGTTACTGATGCCATGCCTATGGCTACATAGTCTCCAGCTGTCTCACGAGCAGGGTAGTCTTACTTACTGATAAGGGCATCGTAGAAGATATTAACGATGAAGAGAAAGCCGAGGAATTAGTGTAACAGCTTCCTCCAGATGAATGACAGATGATCGTGATTCGACGGATCCAACAGACAGAGGGCACTAGGGATTCGCAGTGGCTTCGCCACAATATATTATACACCCGTTGTAAAGTGAACGAAAGGTATGTAATCTAATCATCGAGGACGGAAACAATAAGAACATGGCATCGACACAGATGACAGAGAAATTGGGATTTGCGACTCAGGCATTCCCAGCCTTTTTCACTGACGTTGTTGAAGAAGAATCGAGTCAGCATCGATTGAAGATGCTTGGCAAAGTTTTCGATCAAACGCCAGTTACAGGACCAGTTGTGGTGTGATGTGCTTCCCATGGATGCCCACCACCTTTTATTGGGACGGCCGTGGCAATTTGATTGGAGGCCTCAACACGACGGTTATAGAAACTCTTGTTCTTTCACCAAGGATGGGAAACACATCACTCTACTTCCTTGACGGAGCCTGATATCACAGGAATCCTTATCAGCAGAGCAGCGTCAGTGGAACCAGATTTAGTGCCAACACAAAATCAGTGGACCAAGATGCCGACTTCTAACACGAGACAAATACGATAGAGAAGCTTCAAGGGCCTCACAGTCAATACAGTATCGCCAACTCCACCATAGGGCGGGAGGGTTTAGGCTACTCTCACAGCACACAAGAATAAACTGCCTATGAGCTACTTTGGAAAAAGTTCAACAGTACATGCTGGCAAGCAGTCCCAAAAGATGGGATTGTGGTGAATGTTTGTTCATACATGATAGAAGACCTTTAAGTTCCTTGGGACACAGTGCAATCGCCAGTGGACTCCATGGGTGGCTGAAGAAAAAACGGAAGCTTCGACCTATAAAGTCGAAGCTCTACCAACTTTGGTAGACTGACGCGCTGTAAGTGCGCCCCTAATGCGGGGCGTGATCAGTGCTCTAATATGGGGGCTAAAATAGCACTCAGGCACAGGCGCTTCGATCCCGCGGGGCCAGAAGCATCATGATGGCGGAAGCGAGGCGAGGATCGTGAATTATTGCGAAGGCGGGAAGAGGCGCGAACTATTGCGATCCATGAAGCTTTGCAGGCTGCTGCTCTATCTTCTGGATTCTTCTCCTTCCCCCTTTTTCCTTTTGTCTAGATGTTTTCTGAGAGTCTATAAATTTCTGTTCTAAGTATGTTTAGGAATAAGGTCTAGCTGTGTTTGTTTTCGGCTCTCTTGCGTGGAGTCATTTTTCCTTTTGTAGGGCTCTATTCGAGGTGGTGGTGGTGCTTAGGCTGTATCCAACTCTGAGATGATGTATTTTCCCGTTTCATCTTTCCTAACCCTTCTCCTCCACTCATCCTGGCAATCGACTTGCTGCCAGCTCCTGTGACCGCAGTTTTCCCTCACGAGCCGCACTCCCACGACCTTTCCCATTGCTGCATGTACTTCCCTGCTCGCTGTCCACCCTCCTAAAGTGCAGGTGAGCCTCCCAGCTACTGTCTCACATTTCTAGCTTGCTACTCTTCCTTCCAACCTATCTCCCAGTCATCTAATAGACCTTCCCATCACCCTAACTTGCTGTCTCGTCCTATGGTTCACCCTCCAACACATGCCGACCCTCTTCTGCATTCACCCTGAATGTTCCAAGCCGTCAAATTCACCTCACCGACCTCCATCGCCCTTTGAAACACCTTAGTGTTGTTAGCTTGTGTCGTGTATGTTTTGTTTTATTTTTTGTCATTTTGTGTTCTTACTCTCTACATTAATAAAAGTTTTTTTTGTGTGTTTCCACAGTTTTTCCTACTTGTTATGATATCACATACAAATATGAGAGCAATTTTGCGTTTAGGGAGAATTTTTCTTTAAGCAGGTATAAACCTTGTTGCATTTCCATACTCTCAATCACTTCTCTCGATTTCATCACCTGATATTCATAAAGAGTTGTAAGAAATTTAGTTATACATTTCGTATAATGAGTAAACTTGTTAATTGAAATCCAAATTGCAGTCTAATTGTGGAATATATAAGACAAGGAAAGAGTAATATCTGGAGAGAGCTTCACATCTCCTTTCCCAACGATTTTTTAGTGTAATCCGTTTGCAAGTCTTACCCATCAAGATGTAGAAGCCTCTTGATAGTTGACTAAAGCATTGATGTCTCCTGTCATATGATCAGAGACTCTTGAATCTATGATCCAAATTGTAAATCTCCCATTACTGTCAAAATGGGAGAATGTTATATTACCTTGGTGTGTCACAAGGTTGGTATGCTAAACTGAATTACTTTCAAAGAGTTTCTTCAAGACTTCAAGTTGTTCCTTGGTGAATGGTTATGTCGAACTTTTCGATTTGGTAGCAACATTTACCATTCTCTCTTGATCCTTCTTTCTCTATCTAGGTTTCTAGTAAGTCGGCTTTCCTTGTAGTTTCTAATATTTGTCTTTGATATGCCCATGTTTTTGCAATGATCACATGTAGAACCGTTCTTCTTGACCTTTGAGTCAAGGGAAGAATTATGGGTGTACAGAGCTGAACTTTCAGTGCTTGGTAAACCCCAATTTCCTATCAGTGTTAGCTTCTTCCTACTTTCTTCTCTTCTGACTTCTGCAAAGGCGTCACCGGGAGATGGATGAGGCTTTATTCTCATGATTTTTACTCTTACCTCAGCCAAATTCTGAGTTAGTTCTACTCGGACTTTGGTGGGTCCTTTTCTGGCTTTAAATGTCATAGTATCTTGTGGACATTTCTTCACCCGTGTCTCAAACATATCCAATTGTAGTCAATATTCTGTTAGTGTTGAAGTATCGGTTGGTACTTAGCTCTCCTTGAAGGAGGTCATGAAGCTTGGTTTCAATCTAAAACAACTTTGCGGTATTCTCAGTGATAGAATATGTTTCTCTTGTAGCCTACTAGATTTCTTTGACAGTTTTGTAGAGCAAATAATTTTCTCCCACTTTAGGTGTCATTGAGTTGACTAGCCAAGACAATCATATGGTCTTGATTCTTCCATGTATGGTGGTTGTGGTCAGTGATGTCAGAAATTGTGTTATCTCCAGTGAGATGGTCCTCTTTCTCTTTACCACAAATTGACATAAACACCGATTATGACCACTGAAGAGTTATGGTCATTGAGTTCAGGAGTAGTATGGACAATATCCCTGGTTTCTGACTCAGAATCCATCTTCGGAGTAGAACTTGACATCTTCATTACTTTGTCATCATCCTTAAGACTATTTAGGGTTGCTTCGAGTTGTTGGTTTGATATTGACTGCAACGGTTTGGTGCTTGCTGCCGCTGCTTCCATGCTGCTGGATCCTTGAGCAGCTAGCCTACTGCAATTGATTTGATTGAATTGGTATTGATCCTATAATACTAGCTTGTTCAGAGGGTAGAGAATGTGCTCCGGAAGAACAATCACTGGGGAGAGTTCTGGGAGACCGAGAAAGCCTACAGCAGGGAGGGATCCGGGAGAGTTCCAGGTGAGATCCGGTGGATGTTGGAGAATTCCAGCTGCTAAAATTTCGGGAGTTCCAAAGGACTGCCTGCAGGGAAGAGTCCTGTCTGCTGTAGGGAAGGGCTGGAGTTCTGGCGCTGCTGTTGGGAGAGGAAGGCAGAGCAGGTGAAGTACTGGCTGCAGGGAGAGGAGGGCCTGCAGAAGACCTGCAGGGAAGTACAGGCTGCAAGTCAGCGAAGAAGACTTTTCATCCTATAGAGGATTTTCGGCGACAGAGGAGATTTCGGACAGCAGGGGAAGTTAGGATTTATTTCCAAAAGTCTAATACCATGTAGAATACAGGTTAGGGAGGAAAGATTTCCTTATTTTATTATTTACAAATAGGATATATATATATATATATATATATATATATATATATATATATATATATATATATATATATATATAAATTCGATATGTACCATCGTCTCCGCTCTGCTAGGATTACCCCCCATGGCGAAACCTAGCGTCATCTCTTCCTTTTCGTCTTTGTCGTCGAGTTCGTTCGCGTGCTTCGGTGCTTCACTGTAAGCTGAACGACGTCTTCGATCTCGACGGCTCATTTCTTCGTCAGTCCACGCCCGACGAAGACAACTTTGCTCGCAGGTCCTCTCCTCCCGACGACGCACGGTTTTGCTGCGCCTTGTCTTCTTAAGCTCGCTTGCAGTTTTGCTGCTGCAGTCCAACCTATCTGGCTTCTAGCATCAACGTCGACGAGCTTCTCATACCTGCTAGATGCCTCCTCTGCCAGAGTCGTCTGCTGCAGCTATTCGCTGGATTGACGGCAGAGTTGCGGTGGGTGACATTACTGCTGTATTGGGTTCTACCGTGTGTGGTCGGCCATGGCGTCCGACCTTGCAAGAGTAGATCCAAATTTTGTGGGTCGAGGATCTTATGCCAAGATTTTAACTAGCTGGACTGAAGGCGGCACTACTTTGGGAGATAAGCTTGTTTTTCCATAATTGTGC
Source organism: Papilionanthe hookeriana x Papilionanthe teres (assembly GCA_022702705.1). NCBI lineage: Eukaryota > Viridiplantae > Streptophyta > Magnoliopsida > Asparagales > Orchidaceae > Papilionanthe > Papilionanthe hookeriana x Papilionanthe teres. Next base: position 53,346,258 of record CM040437.1, read on the forward strand.
CATGATGCTTTGGCAGGTAAGGCAGAATGCGAGTTTATCAGAAAAGGAACTAAAAAAGCCTGGAAGCTAGCTCTAATTTTTATAGAAGAGGAAATAGAAAAACTGTGTGAGCCTTATAAAAATACTTTAGTTGGGAAGTTACAATTTGGGCACCCCAAAATAGATATTGTGAGAAGAGCATTTGATGATTTTAAATTAGTAGGAAGTTGGAAGGTGGGCGTTTTTGATGGAAGGCATATAATGATTCAATTATCTCGGGAGGATGACTATGCTCAAATCTTTTCCAAAAGGTGATTATGATCGAAGGGAAATCTATGAAGCTATTGAAGTGGACCATGGATTTTGATCCCGCACAAGAGCCGCCAATTGCTTCAGTTTGGTACAAGTTGCTTAACCTCAACTTCCTTACTATAACCATGAATATAGGTGACTTCCTTGGGCAGCCTTTGAAAGTTGATAAGTCATCAGCCAATGTTAGTAGACCTTCCACAACAAGAATCCTGGTAGAAAAGGATGTCACCCTCCCTGCTATGGAAGCACTTTGGATTGGCACAGCAAACGATGGGTATTGGCAACCATTTGTCTTAGAACACCAACCCTTCTGTTGTAAACAATGCAGGATGTTTGAACATCCAGTGGAGCAGTGCTACAGTTTACATCCAGAGTTGAGGCCTCATAAGCAACCCCTGAAGAGCCAACCAAATTAATACAAATTAATACAAATGATTCTTAATTTATTCTCCCAAGGATAAATCTGGAAACTTCAACATTACCCCTTCACCCTCTTCTGATTTACCTGCTCGAGAGGTGGAGCGAATTGAGACCACTCTGGTGGATAGAACCTCGGAGAAAGAAAATGATGCTCCTCCTCCTTCTTCTCCTCTTATTGTTTCGGTGGCCACAAAACCTGTGGTGTCCGACAGGTAATTTAAAAAATTTAGCAGAAAACGAAGAAACCCCCAAGTGATACCGATTGCTGCATCTATCGGCTCCTTCTACGAATCCGAAGGATCACTTCGAAGAAGAAACGAAGAAGAAGTAGAAGTAAGAGAAAGGTCGGGAAGTTTACACTTCTCGAGGAAAGAAGGTCTGACAGGGTATTTCGGAGAATTAATCGACGATATCACTAGCTACTCCCGAAACGGATCAAGACTTAGAAGATTACTTGTGGATCGCCACGAACCCGCTCGAGAAATCCGCCTCGGCGACGTCTCTTACACAATCGTTATTTGCATGTCGTTTTGTCTTCTATATCCTTTGTTTGAAGTGTATGTTACTCGTAGAGCTCACTATCGAGTTCTATCCTTATCGATTCTGTAACCGTTTTATTTCAATGAAATAGGCCCTTGGGCTTTGGATAAATAAATAAATAAATAAATAAATAAATAAATAAATATATATATATATATATATATATATATATATAAAACTCTGAACGCGATGAGGGCTCTGCTTGGGTTCCGCGATGGCAGTTCCCTGCGGTGATCTCCCTGTTCACTTTCGATGTCTTTTCGGGTCACCGACAACTGCACGGCGGCATTTTCCTCCGTCGTCTTCGCATCGCATCGGGACGACACTCCAGAGCGTCTTCATGAGGACGTCTCCGCCTCCAGAGCGTCTTCGGGACGACGTCTCTGCTCGCCGTCGGGTAAGAGGTCTCTCTATCTCTCTCGCTTGCGTCCATGGCATGCGGCTACACTGTTGCCATTACAGCTGGCAGCACTAATCCAACGCGGCATTCCTGCGTCTTTCCGCAGGAGTTCCATGATGCCCTCGAACTTGAGAATGAAAACTACAAATTCATTCATAAGTTGGGCCGTAAGAATGGCTAGCCCGCACTTTTTTTAACGGAGGAAGACACAAATATTCTCGCCTCTTCATGTCGTCTGGTTCTGGTGGGAAAATTCCTGTACGGATGTCCAAAAATGGGCACCATACGCCATTTTTTCGACACTTTGAAGCTTGTGGGACCCTGGAAAGTTGGCTCCCTTGATGATGGACATGTTCTGATTCATCTCACAATTGATACGGACTATACTTCTGTTTTCTCCCGCAACATGATAAAAATTGACAATATGACCATGGACGTTCTCAAATCGACAACTGATTTTGATCCAAAGCGCCGAATCTCCTATTTTACCAAGTATGGGTCACGTTCCCGGCTTAAATATCTCCACTTCAACTACGAGATTCTCTTCTCACTTGCCGAAGGGTTTGGAAAATTGTTACAGTGGATAACCGACCTTGAAAACACTCGTCCATCGGATGCTTGCTTCCTCGGTCGAACGCGATGTTACACGCCCGTATCCCGATGAGGCTTGGATCGGATCCGGCACATAGGGTATTGGCAACCGGCTGGTGATGGGTCCTCACCCTTCGTATTGTTCGCATTGTTCAATGTTCGGCCATAGTCTTATCGCTCATTATAGCTACACTCCAAATTTAAAGCCGCAAGCTCCCTCTGTGGGAAACACTATCGGTTTAGCCTCCCTCCCCCTACCTCCTGAGGTTTCTGTTGAAGTGCCACCTGCAATGCCACCTAACTTTTCTGCTGATGTCCCACGGATCACCGAATACCAGCCAGAAAATCCGGAGGTACCTCCAGTGATAATAGTTAATCCACATGATGTTCATCTCATTCCTGACACTAGTGAGGCAACTGATGCGGATATTAATATTCAATCCAAAGAATCGACTTCTGTTTCGCCTTCTGCTCCTTCTGTTCCTAAGACTACAGATCATACGCCTCTCCATGAGAGGGGGGGAGGAACGTGGTTTCTCCTCCAGTTCTCCACCCACTTACGGAAGACCCACATCTTCAGGGGGAGGAGATAGCTCCTCCTATTTCATCTCGTGCTGTTGAACCAGTTACTGTTGCCACTAAAGCTTTGGAGTTTGAACGGTTTGCGCACAAATTCAACAGGAAGAAAGGAATCCCCCAAGTATTGAGCAAATGTCCTACGCAGTTAGCGGTGGAACCCACAATGACCTCTCCATTTCCTCTCAGTTGATAAGGCAATGCGCTTTCAGATGAAGAATGACAAGTTTACACTTCTCGGAAAAAGAAACAGGGTGACTATTATATTCAGCTATGAGACATAGCAGATGATACTCAGGTCTCTAATGGTAATGGAACAATACTTCAAAACTTACTTTCTGACTTCCACTCAAAATCCCAATGAAGGAGAAAGACTAGGCGATCTCCTTCTTAGTCTTTATTATTTGTATATTTGCATGTTTTATTTCTTTGATGTCTTATGTATCCTATTCACTTTAAGCTATCCTTATATTTTGTAACTTAGGGGTAGGACTTCACCTGTTGGGTCCTCTCCTAAAAAACTATGTTGTATCTTCCCTATTTCAATGAAATTGGCCTTAGGCCTTTCCTTTATATATATATATATATATATATATATGGCGGCGGCGGCGACGTCAAGCTCTGTTAGGGTTTTGCCCTATGGCGAAACCCCACGTTAGCTTCGTGGTCGAGCCGCAACGTCGTCGTCCCTCATCTTGCATGTTCGTTCGTCGTCGCATTTCTCTTCTTGTCTTGTCGTCGTCGCTTGTGCGGTTCATCGTTGCTTGTGCGGCTTGCTCTGCACCAGTTGATCGCGTCACAGAGAAAGCTCTTCTCGCTCTTTGCTGTGACCCCTGCCTAACGCAGAAGCTCATCCTGCTTGACGCCTCTTTGCAGTGGTGTCTCCTGCTGCGGATCTTCACTGCAGATCAGACACCTGCGTCTCTTTGTTTCTAAGAAATCCACTATGAAGAAATGAGTAGAGTAATACAAATTACCTCACAGTCAAGCCGTTGTAATTCCTGGAACAGTTCTAGAATTATCTCCCTTCTCTATAACATAAGAGAAAATAGAAATCCAGCAACACGCACTTGATCGCTCGTTCGTCTTGTCGCAACTATCGTCTATCTTCCCGTTGCGAAACTAAAATATAACTTCGATCTGCAGATATTTAGTTATAGGCACTTGTGCAACAACTTTAGGCATTGGACCGAGTTCTCTTTTTTCAAAATCGAAAACAAATGTATAAGGGCATAGGGCGCCACTCCTAAACATTGGATTGTCGAAAGCTTTGTTTCGGAAGCCTAGAATGGGCTGCACTTCCCACTTGCGTCGGGGCGCCACCTCGGACTTTGGGGTGATCGAGTCAACCTCCAACCATCACAATCAAGCTCCACAAAATAACAATTTTTTTTTTTGAAAAAGGATTGTGCTTTAAAATTTATCTGAAATAATCTCAATTTTCTTTAATGGATCGTTTTACTAGTTTCTTGTAATTCTTCTAAAAATTTTAGCTACTTTATTTCACGGTAGAAGTGTAGTTCTGCTTATCTTATTGTTCCTTTTGCAAGAACAGGTACCCAAATTGAAGGCCTTTATCAGTGACCCGGAAGACCTAAAGCACGATCTTTCATACCAGGAGACATGGGATGATATGATTATCAATGTAAGTATTATTAATGAATATTCTTAAAGCTATTTCATGCTTATCACAAAGCAGCAATCGGTTTTGTTCTTTTACAAGGAAAGTTTGTTTCACTAAATGTTTTGTGGCCTTCAAACTTAATTTTACTTGGTAGCTGACCTTACTGTTTTATCCTTGTATAACTTCTTTAAATATTTTGTCACAACTTTTTGTTTAATTTATTAGTGTTATTTTCAAAGTATATATGCTGACTATTTTGCCATTGCAGTTCATATCAGAATCTTTAGATGTTGTGCAAGACACTGAATGGGTGATTTCATTGGGCAATGCTTTTGGAAGGCAGTATGTGTTATATGTTGGTGATGATGAACACACTGCGATGCTCCATAGGTACCTTTTCTTTTATACACTCAAACTTATGGTATTTCTGTCTTAGTATGTGAATCTCTTTTACATTAAGCATCTCCAGAAATGAATACGCTCACACATATATTTGTAATTTTTGTGAGAAAAATAATTATTCATCGTAAGTTTTATAAAAAACAAAACATAAATAGAGGGGCTCGACTCTCACATTATAAACATAATAAAATTAGCCATTAAGATTTTTGAAATAGAAAAATACCTAATAATAGAATATACTAAAATAAAAAACTTCCTAAAATTCCAACACCCTATCTCAAGTTGGAGCATATATATCACACCCAACTTGCTTACAAGAACTCAAAACTAGGTCTGAAAAGTTCTTTAATGAAGATGCTTGCATTATTGAAGTGAAAGACATGCAAACAGCTCCACAATCAATCTTCTCTTTTAAGAAGTGTCTATCAATCTTCACATGTTTTGTGCGATCATATTGCACTGGATTTTATATAATTCTTTTAACAGCTTTATTGTCACAATAGAATTTCATTGATATGCTTATTTGGGTCTGTAGTTCTTTTTTTGCAACGATAACATCTCACATTACTCCACTATTCAGTAGGCATAGCTTGATATTTTGCCTCGACATTACTTCTTGTCACCACATTCTGTTTCTTAATTCGCCACGTAAGCAGATTTCACCAAACATAATTACAATATTCGGATGTCGATCTTTGCATGCAAAATTTGGGCTATACTTTATATTTGTCAAAATTGAGTGCTATAACCCTCCCCTCATTAAAATTGTCCTCGAAATTTTTTAGTTGAAGGATATTTTTGTTGCATCTCTTCTTCCTTTTCCCATGCTTCTTTTTCAGGCCCGTGTTTCCACTTTATCTCAATAAAATGAATCTGTCTGTTCCTTAGTTTCATAAAATCAGTTTGTAAAATGCATTTAGACCTCAATATAACTTAATTTTTTTTGGAAGCTTATTTCATCATTCCGTCCGGAGGGCTGGGATCTATAGATATGTGGTAGGAACGCCGTGCGAGAGGGCTGGGATAGTAGTTAGGTGGTTGTGACGTGGTCCAAGATGATTAGAACAATAGCTAGTGGGAAGGGGAGGGATTTATGATGGTTGGAGCAGTGATTGTAGCAAGTGGGAAAATTGGAATTGCATGAAATGTGATTTGGAATTCATAAACTGTAGGAAAAATAGCATCATCAACTATTATGGGTGGCTGCAACATGAAACAATGGTAGGGAGCAGTGTGCGAAGGATGTAGAAGAGAAATATGAAAGATAAACACCATCTCGGGGGAGGGATACAATTGGAGCACCACCCAAACCTCTTATATAGCCAGAGCACTACCCAAACTCTCACATACAACCATTGAGAGGAGAAATAGACGCTGATGACTGTCCTGACAGAAATCTGAGCCAAAAACTCCCTAAAAACACAAATAAGATATTTATATACTTAGGGTGATAAGAGTAGACTCCACTCCTAATATAAGGGAAATTTACTTAATATAGCAATGACTGAATAAATCTCTCCTAGGTCGCTCCCTTATCAATATCTAGAAAGAACTTAAATTTTACCTTATATTGCATAACTTATTTGGTCCCTCGAGTTAGATTGAAGAATTTATTTTGCAATGTTAATCTGGCTGAAGGCGAAATAAATCAATCCTTGAAGACTTACAAAATCATCCCACTAAATCTGTGAAAGAGTTCATCTGAAATTTCTCTCTATATTGAGCTTTCCACCACATCTATGGCACGCCTTCTAACATAAAAGTGGCTAGCACCTCTCCTATTTTCTGAACAAATCATATGATCCAACATATTTTCGATCTTCAATAGTAATCTTCAGCAACTGTAGGGTTATCGGCGCCCTTGAAGGCACATAGCTTAAATGTATGAAAGATCTATAAGTGTTGATCAACTTCTGTCCCAAGTTCAGATCTGGGCCCCTTATTGGTAGAAGTTATTTCAATAGCTGTCTTTTTGTCAACCACTTCTGATATGAACTAAACAATGACTTGTAACTCAGTGACTCTACTTTTTCCTCTATCATGTTTTACATGTCATTTATGTTCAAAACATTTTCAGGTTGTACATCTTGCTCTGCAATTGGCCTAGGAGATTGGCTCTTAGTATTTTTTGATTCACTTTCTTGCATATTCATCTATATTGGCGTAATTTCTTATTCAAATGTAATTTATAGTATAATAATTATGTTATGCATGCACATTACTTTTAAGTCTTATAGGTTCTCTACATCAGATTAAACAATCTATAACTCTGTATAAATTAATTCGTATTTGCTCTCATTCATATTCTAAATCTAACATAGTTCCATCATGTTTTTCATTCCATAACCAGGGTCTGATACCACTTTCTGTCACGCCTCAATGCCCCCCTCCCCCTTAATGGTCAACTGTGGTGTGACAGAGTCAAGTTAAATTTTCACTAGTACTTGTACTAACTTTCAAAATCATGATCTAGCGGGCGATAAATTAGTTTAACTAAATCGTCGTAAGCATACCTGATATATTTCAGTTCGTAATATACTCATATGAAATACACAACGAGAGCCTTAAACCACATCGGAATTGTTCCCACTAGAATACCAGGTCATCTCCAAATTTGTTTGTCACTCGATCAGAACTCGTAATGGCTCGAAGCTTTATTTTATCATCGAATACATACTTAGTTAACTTCTGCACATCTGCCTCTATTAAAATGGAAGAATCGTTTGTCAGATAAGTGTTGAAAAGCTTAAGAGAATATTTGCTAGCCATAAAGTGGAGAAGAAAGTAAAGAGGGATTAGAGGAGTTGGAATGGTCTCAAGCGTATTGCGAGAATGAACGCCTTGACTTATTTATAAGAAGGGCACGGAAGTTGAAACACCCCGAAAGTCATCGTTTCAAAATACTTCGATATTCGAAAAAGGTCACATCACATCATATCAACAGGAACAAAAATTTTTCATTAAAAATATAAACGATTACATAAAGCTATTTGGAAAATTTTACGAAGGAATCGTCGGCCACTTCAGTCGAGATATGTCCTCGACGAAGCAACCACTTAAATGATAACTCCATTCCTAATTTAAAATGATTCCCCCGATCGATTTTTTGTTGTGCCTAACTTACCTGCAATTCTATTTGGAGAGCTATCATATCAAGAAGAAAATTCAGCCCTCTTTCCATCCTTTCAACTCGAGCTCGCACATCTCATTCTATGTAACTATCTGATCCTCTGACTGCCAACTCAAAGGAATCCACCATTTCTTTCACTCTTCTCTCCAACGACTCGAATGACTGTTGTTGGTCGTCATTCATCCCTTGGAAGGTGGTAAAAAGGTCTGCTAACTGATCAACAACTTCACCGATCGGCTATTGATTCCCTCCTATTAGGTCTTGAAGAGCAGTCATCGGGATGAAGCGGGATCAGCAGCAGCATCGGTTGATCAAATATTCTCACTGGTCGGAACAATAATATTCGAACCTATATCAAAGTACAATGAAAAAGGGAGAAATTTCGATCAAAATCAACCAGAGTCGTTCATATCTAATAGCCTACCCAATTTAGAGGAAGTTATGGGTAAACCATCGATGGGAAATTGTTTTTCTGTACTTCAGGCAGAGGTGTAACGTCAGTGATTATCGTTGTACCGAGTTGTTCCAGAGTTCCAGTTGCCTCTTGGATGATCGGATCGACCTGACAAATCTCTTCCTCAACGATCTGAGCAGCACCTAGGGGAGAAGCCGAAGTTTCCTGACAACTTTTCTTTGTTCTTAAGGTTTTTTTGGGTCGATGGATATCAAGACCGGTTGAAGAAGCAACTTGGTCATTTAAATCAACTATAGGTTCTTTTCGTTTCTTATTCTTTGTAACTATCATCTTTCTCTTCGTCTTTTCACTCACAGGAAGAGGAGGAGGCTGAGCGGGGGAGTTGAAACACTTCAAGGGCCATATAGAGTGCTTTATCATCAAAACAATCTAGAGTTCTCGCGTCAGCCACAGTAACCATGTGATTCTAAGTCTTAAGTGAGAAGAAAATGCTCTACATGCTCTATTTATCAAAATTTTTGGAGCAAGGAAAACTAGGGGAAAATCATTGCATTGAAGTTAACGATTTAATAAATTATTACTTTAATCATTTTCTTGTTCTTATTGTAGTTATTGCTATCAAGGAGTAAGAAAATCAAGAAACTAATTTGTATACAGAAAAATGTCTACACTAACATCAGAGGGATCAAACGGTTGAAAGGAGCACTCTTACCGTCAATCAGAATTCGAAGCGGAGGGTCGTAAAGTGAATCTAGTTGTATGAAATGACCGACTGATTAGCACATTAGCACAGCCGACCGGTAGATCCAATAAATATAGATGATCGACAGAACCCAACCTACCGACAAAATTAACCAATGCTTAGGCGACCTTCAACTAAAAGCCAAAGTCAAATATGTTAACTGCTAAGTATAATGCTCAATAGTCACGACTATTCATGATAGTCGCATCTGTTCAGTTATATGTACTAGAGAGGTAGTTAGATTAACCGCTCACTTATTTTGAAAAAGTCCTGATACATCCTTTAACTGATAAGGAAGTAGGGTAATAATGTAACTATAAATTCAAGCCTTCTATGATTATAAATGGGGGTCATTTTATAAACAAAGAGTAATGCACTCATTTTCTTAAGCCTACACTGCCTTTTCTGTCTCTTTCTCTTCCCCTTTTATGTTTACATTCACCCTCATGGTGTGTCTACACAAGGACAACTTGGGATTCAACAATTTTGTTTTGTTTAAACGCACATCTATAGTTGAATTCTTTTTAGTTTGACTGCGATTGCTTGTTATGCCGGTAGAGTTTGTCATTGGTCCAACGCTTTGTGCTTGACGGACTTGCTGATGATGATTCCATTTTTAGACGGATTTGAATTTTGAATTTTCTTTTGTACTATGCTTTGTGCTTTATTGCAAAAGATTGAGCTCAATTTGTATCTATTAACTGTCTTTATTAACTTCCCATTAAATGCTTCGCGTCCTAGTAGTTCTGTAATTTTTATCCTGTGGTGCAGGTGCCTTGGCATACTTCTTCAGAAAGTTGATGACGGGCTCTATGTACATGAAAAGATAGAATGGATGTATGGACATGCGAATATATCAGTTCCTGTGAATAGGTTGGGACTTGCTAAGGGCATGGGATTGGTATGTTAGTGAGAGAAGTTGGGCAATGTTGTTTTTTAGAGGAATAAAAGGGTGAAAAAGCTCCCCGTATTATTTATGAAGGCTGTTTTAGTCCCAAACTATCTAACGTCTTCAATTTAATCCATTGACTCCTCAAATTTGTTCTAAAAGAGTTCATTGACAATTTAAATCTTATTCAACATAATCCAACAGAGATTATTATGGATTATATTTAAAGAGTCAATGGACTAAATCCAATACTTTAGCTAGTTGGAACTAATATAGTGCCATTCAAATGATTTAGGGACAGTTTGGATTTTTTTTCCTTTTTAATCTCTGTTTTTTTTAGTTTTGTAGTTTGATTCCTGCAGGTAGCTGCGTCTCATTTGGATACTGTATTAGAAAAGCTGAAAACAATCTTGGATAATGTTGGGCAGTATAGGTTCCATAGGTAATTTACTGGATTCTCTAATGTTTATTTTAATATCTAAATAGTGCTGTTTCTCTTACCAGGCACAATATAACGCGTAAGAGATATTACTGTTTAGTCTCTCTTTGTCTTCTCCCTAATCCATTTATTATTGTTTGCATTCTTGTCATTAACAACTGGATACTCGAAATTCATATATTTTGCCTTTTTCCTCTTTTACAGATTTATTCTTTCTTGCATTTAGCTGATCCTTGGAGTATGATCAGTTAATCCTACCTTTTTAATTGTTGCTGTGTTAATGTCCTGCTTGCATTAATGAGGCATAATCCCTATGCTAATAAAAACTGTAGCCATTTATTAAATTCTTCTAACTTAACCAAATGGAATAGTTTATACTGGTTAATGGCTATTTGCAACGGCAAAGACAATTTTTTTGCACTTCTCAGCAGTAATCAGGCAACCTAGCCCAGACAGTAATGCATTTCTCTGTCGAAACAATAAGTTTTTTTTTTACTCGCGCTGTTCTCCCTGTGTGAGTACCAAATGGTCCTTACAAAATCGAGGCCTGCTCAATTTTCTCTTGCTCTCGCATGCAGGGTCTCGATCCCAATCTCTCCTTTCTTCGTCTCCTGCTTATCCTCTCCTACCTGAAACCCTTAACGAGAAATTCATGTTGGGAACTAGATGGAGGAGACATTGGATTAGTCACGTGTGAAGGAAGAGGAGTCATGGTGGGAGCTCAATAGAGAAAATTGAGTGGTGTAGCAATGTGTGAGGAGTAGGGGTGTGAACGAGCTGAATTTGAGAGAACCCAAGGCTTGTTCGTGTTTGGCTAGTTCAATTTTTTATTTTTTGTATTTAGCAAGTGTTATAATTGGCTCATCAATAGCCTGTTTATGTTCGTGTCGATTTAAGCTCATTCGTTAGTCCATGTTCGGCTCGTTAATTATTTAACAAGCCAGCATGAATTTAAACATCAAGGATTACCTTTGTACTCCTGATGTGGGACTAAAGCTGGACAGTGGGTGGGATATTTGAAAAGCCGGACTTTATTTCAGGAATTTACATAGATACCACCCATTGTTTATATGTTTTCATTAATAATAATATAATATTTAATGTGCAGGCGTGAGGCCTGTGGCTGTGGCTGGCAACAGATTTTTAGGAGAATTTACATTTGTACCACCCAAATCTTATGTATTTACATAACACCTAAACTTAGCGGATAGGGCAAGATTTTGTGAGCATTAACATACAAACCAGCAAAATCATATGTATTTTCATACGTAACGCCTGAAATTATACTTTTTATAGTTATATCACCTAAATAATTTTTTAAAATAATAAAATTTAGTATTTTTTAAATACAGTATAAAAATAAATATAAATAAATTTATTATTTAATTATTTTTTAATATTGAGCCAAAATGAGCCAAACATGAACAACAAACTTTGATTAGTGTTCGGTTCGTTTATAAAACTAACTTTAAAAAAATATTTGTGTTTGGCTTGCTTGCTTGATGAACGAATTGAGCATGAGCAACTTTACGAGAGAAACACGAGTTGTTCGCGAACGACGTTTTTTGACAGCCTTAGTGAGGAAAGGAGAATGTGCACCTGGACCTTGCTGTCGAGGACGTCAATGGATTCTACTGTGTATAAGCAAAGAAATAATGTGGTAGCTCACTGTAGAGGATGTCCAAAGGCCAGTATGCGAAATAAAAGAGTTCACGGGACGTAATTTAATGTGGTTGTTGATGATTCATATTTTATGTGATTGTTTTTCTATGATTAAAATCTTATGAACTGGGCTGATGAATTGTTAATCCCCTTTCCTGCAGGATATTTTCATTCTTTTCCAATAGAGCTATGGTTGAAGATGCTGACGATATACATGCTGCACTAGCATTGATGTATGGATATGCTGCGATATATGCTCCTTCAACAATTATAGAAGCTAGAATTGATGCGCTTGTGGTATCCTTTGTCTTTTTTCTACTGCTATATTCTTTATGAACAACTATTCTAGATCTTCCATCCTGGCTGTTCCATTTAAGCATGAGAATTTTTAGTTTTATTTTGTTTTGAATGATGATGATAACTTTTAGTATCTTAGTACTGACAGATGCTGTTGATGGACCTCATATTGATTCTTTCTCTTAATAGATAGAGGAGAAACATTTATGCTCTTATTTACATTGACGATATATATCTGATTTTCACTGAATAAGTTTTTACAAGGGAAATGCTGTAAAAGCTCTTTTCTGCTTTCAAACGTAGTGAAATTTTGTTTATTGCCTTCTGCGTACGCAAAATAATGATTATAACAGGTCTTACTTTATATGCCAAAAATTTAGATTTGGTCATTTAGGATGCATGCAAATCATGCTTTACTTGGGATTTACAGGGGCTTATTAGAGAATAGTTCAGATGGATTTATTGTATGCCTTTTGCAATTCATGGCTTTTTTTTTTCTTACAACTATCGTATTTAATGGTTTTCTTTTCTAGAACTTGAATGGCGATTTTAGAGATTTTGTTCTGCAAAGCAAATCTGTTCTACTCAACAGAGTAGACCACTTAAGTATGCCAGGGAATCATATGTAAATGTTCAAATTACTTATTCAATTTTGTAAGTTGGTCCTTGAGGATGGGGAAAATAATTTTTAGAGCTTCTAAGAGTAAATCATAGCTTTAATTATCATTAAGGATTCTAGTAGCTCTGACAGCATGGTAATGCCAATAGACATCAACTTAACCTTGCAAGTTTCCTGAGACTTGGAATAAATCAAACTGACATTTACTGGGATATACATCCCTCCTGGAATGGTTGATCAACACAATCACAAGTCATTGCCTCCCACTGAAATGTCAATCTCCATGGAAGTTGTTGGAGGGCGTTGACATCTCTGGGTTTATAAGTACAAGTGAAGGTTTTTTTTTTTATGATTTAGGCCGTTGACTTCCTTTTGTTTTCTTTTTTTTTGCGGATCCATTCTTATCTGGGCAACTCGCTGCGCCATAAAACTGCTCCAGTATGTTATATTCATAACTCTAGGATTCTGTGGGAAACACATTGACCTATTACTCAACAAAAGAACTTACACGTATGAATTATTTGACACAAAACTGATTATTCTTCGATTTCCATTGCTAGTCCATTTAAACAGGAAATGTTGATATCAGTATGGCTTAATGTATCCCTTCTTATGTATTGCTTAGAGGTGTCCATAAATTTCCCGACTCGAACTCAACTTGAAAAATTTAGATTAGCACCTCATTATTATTCGTGTTGGAGTCGGATCTAAATTATAAACTCAACTTTATCCAGGTATCAAAATCAACCCGAAATTGAGTTGATTATGATTTGGGTTTGTGTTGGGCTCTCAAAATTGTTTGATCTATATAATAAAGATATTAGACGGTTCAGGTTTGGGTTAGTAGGGCTTCAGTTAAGTCGGGTTCAGATGTAATAAATGTTTTACACAGTTCGTGGTTCATTTTGGTGGGCTTTGGTTGAGTCGGTTTCGAATCAAATATTTGAGCTTTATAATAAACAAGTTAGATTCAAGTCAAGTATATTTGGGTCTATCAATTTTGGATTAGACCTCGAACCTAAACTATCTCCCCAAATTGACATGCAAATCTTTAAGTCAATCATTTTTTATTACTTTTCTTGCAGGGTACCAACGTGCTTTCACGACTTCTTCATGTGCAGCATCCTACATCAAAGCAGGCAGTCATAACAGCAATTGAGCTGCTTGGTACTTCTTTGAGCTCGAATCATGTGAAATGTTTATGCACTGTATTATTGTGTTTATTGTTCTTTTATAATTATGCACTGTATTTTTGTATTTTCCTCAATTTTATTTAACCACTGCATGTCTTGTCAGAATATTTATTTCAAATACATATTTTGACGTTAATTTTCTGGCTTCCATATTTCTATAAATGACTTACTAGATCCAACTTTTATGTCAAGCTGCTAAGCCAACTATCACACGATGTATGCTGCTTTTGCATGATTATCCGTATGAGTTGTGCAGTCTGATGTTTGTATTCTGTTGTTCAGTGCAGCCCATTGATTTTTAGTTCTTGTTCAAACCTGCTGGAGCTTCAGTCACTGGTTACACCATTTCTTTCAAGAATGCCCGTCATATTTTTTTAATGCTTCTCGTAATGCTGAAATAGATTGATGAAATGATGAAATTAAACAAAAGTGGGAGTAATCGTGATTTTATTTTCCTGTTTTACTTGGAGTAAAACCATCAAGTATGCTCATGTAACTTGTGCATTTGTAGTAATTTGAGGTTCTTGTGGGTACTGAAATCATTCAGCTGACTGATATCCTCATCTTCTTTTTGATTTATATGGATGGTAGAAATTATTTAGTTGAGCTCTTTCTTTTATTCATAAACATCATCATCATTATAACATCACTGTCACCTTCCTCCAATTGATTGGTTCATTTTTATGAATTCTCCTCCAATAAATCTTGGGAATGCTAAACGAAATGTTTATTCTAGCTCATGCAACTTTTGCAATAAAATTTCTAAGTTTTTCCTGCTCTATATAATTTTTGTCCCAGTCTAATAATTCACTTTACTTGTCTTTTTAAACCATATTCCTTTTTTTTTTTTTTTTGTATTGGCGAATTCTCCAATCTTTTTTCACTATCTTATTTTCAATAGTAGTCATTTTCTTTTCTGCTTGGATTTTAAAGATTTCATTGTTTCCCAAATGTCGAATTCATGGAACATAGAAAATTTGATTTTTTTTTTTATTTTTAATTAGCCTTTCAAGTCTAATGATATTCTACTATTCAGAATGCTGATAAGTAGTTTTTATTTTAGCCGCTCAATTTTGATGGTAAAATTTATATCCTCATCTTTGCTACTGTTTTGTAAAAATTGTAAGATGTTTAAACTTATCACACCTAGCTATCTATCAGGTCTCTTTTTATATTAATAATCTTCAAGTATTCTTGACATAATCATTCAAATCAATTGCTTTGTATTCTCTTAGTCTTTGCAAACAGTTTTATCCTTCGGTTTGGCATGAGTTGGTGTCAATTGAATTATCAGGGGCCAAATTTATATTTCAAAGTTTACGGAACACAGTTATTTAGAAACAAGCAAGCTCAACTTCAAGCTACCTTATTTCAAAATATAAATTTTATCATGTTGTTCAACAAATACTAATTTGCAAATTTTAAATGATAATTAATGCTAAACACACTATTAGATTTGACAGATAAAGCACAAAACTGCCATGATTTGCATTGTCTTTACTCTTAACCCAGCTATTTGTAGTCTTTTTTGAACTCCATCACTGTTATATAACATATTTAACTGCACGTTCTAGTGCACTGAAAAAAGGTCCAGTAACTTTAAACTTCAGGGAGCTCTTGTTGCAATAAGAAACAACCGTGAATTAATCGACCTTAGAAGTTGAACACTTCTCGTATCAACAGCACACGATTATTTTGTGATTATCTTTGTTTTCTATTAAAATTTTTCTCGTTCTTTCCTTTCCACCTTGTAGACTGTGCATACATTTTATCCTTTTGTAGGCCGTGCAGTTATTAATGCTGCTGAGATGGGCATTCACTTCCCACTAAAGCGAAGAGACCAGCTACTTGATTATGTGCTAACCTTAATGGGTACAGAAGAAACTAGTAGTTTTACTGATTCTAATAATGAACTTCTCCATACTCAAGTATGTTGATGATTTAATACTTATTTCGTTGGATACATCATTGCTGGTCAAGATATTTTATTAGCTTATAGCCGGCTTTCTGATATGCTATTATTTTCTTACAAATTTGCAGAGCCTTGCTTTAAGTGCATGTACAACTTTGGTTTCTATAGAACCGAGGCTACCATTGGAAACAAGAAATCGTGTTTTGAAGGTAATTTATTATACACTCATTGCAAACTGCTCGATGTTTACTTGGCCATATGGCTTTTTGTTAATCTCAAATACTAATTTTTCAGGCCACTTTAGGATTTCTTACTTTGCCTAATGAACCCTCCGACATAATTGATCCACTAATAAAAAACCTCACTACTCTGTTATGTGCCATTCTGCAAACCAGGTAAGTCTGATGCATACAAATTAGTGCCTGAACTTACTTCGTGTTAAAAGCCCTTCACTATTTTTATTTCATTTTTTGAGCTTACTTTCATGCCTTTTTAGTTCATGGTTCAAGGAAAATAATCCTGAAAACATCAATCTATATGTGAAATTACCATGCATTGATTTCCTAAAATTCTTATTAAGGTTTCTCTATATAATGCCTGTTAAGTGAGAGATAGAAGAGGCAATCTAAATATAGTGTTTTCGGATGTTTAGACTGGTTTCAAGTGCCTCCCAGTGATGCTGCTATAAGGCTCCCAGAAGGTATTTGAGAAAGTAGCAACAAATTGAATGACGACTGAGGCATCCAAACGTCTGGGAGAGATCATCACTTTGATCCTATTAGCCTACAGACACACCATCTAAAAGAAATCCAACGATGCAACACTGCAATAGGAAAAATCAGATGAAAACATCTCCAAATAATATAAGCAAAACTAGAAGTCTGTTAAGCTAGCAAAATAACAAATTATAAATAACTCCGTAATAGTAAAAAACCTAATTAGAAATATATAACTTGGAAAAAATTAGAAAAGGGCGTAAATCGACTGGAATAAAAAATCTGGTGGACGGGCCGACGGTTCCGTGACTATGATATTATCTGTGATCTTAAAGAATCACTAATTTTTGCACTTTGGATCACATGCGATCATAAAAATGTTTTTTTCGAATCCTACGATCAGAATGTGGGATTTTACAACCCGTAACTTAGCAGGACACTTCATTTCATTCTCCCTGGCTAGGAAAGGCATCTTATTCTCTGTAGGTTTCCAAAATTGATGTATCATTATAAGCCATTGCACTACTGTGACTGGGGAGCCCCACTACAAAGTCTATGCTCATGTTTACCCAAGACAACTCTGAAACACATACATCATTCCAAAGTCTGTCCTGATAGAATAAAGGGTGCGTTTGGGAGAGATTATTCACAGCAGTGGCGTTTTCAAAACGTCATTGAATGTTTGGATAATGCGTTTTGGAGGCGTTTTAAAAACTCATTTTTCATATTTGTATTTGCGGATTGCAGGCAGGACCCCGCGATCCTCTTATCGTTCGAGCGAAAGACACTCGCTGCCCTCGCTCTCCCTCCCTAAGCAAAACACTCGACTTCTCGACCCCCTCGCTCTCTGTGCTCTAAGAGAATCACTCTACCGGACGCTGAATCCAACGTCAGCACCGAATCCCTCCTCCACCGGACACTGTCAGCAACACCCTCCCAATTGAGATTCATAAGAATCCCGTTGAATCCCGTGCCTCCACGCCTTGCCCTTGTTTCTCCTCGAGGCGACACTTCTTCTGCTCCATGAATCCCTTCGCACATCAATCTCTCGTCGCCGAAACCCATCTCATCCTCTGTGTTCCCCACTGCGGCTTCTCTAATACCCTCTCCAATCGAGGCAACGATAATCTTCAAAATCGCAAGATCCGCCGTTGATCCCAGACTTTTAGCAGTGAGAGCGTGCCCCTCCCCTTACCGCAAGATCTACTGCCTCCGGCGATAATTTTCTAGGTCGAAGCATGAGCTCTGATTGTGATTCGATGGACGCGACTTTCAGCTTGGAATTTGGGAGGGGGGAATTTAGTGGGACGAAGCTGAAGAACACCATATCACAGAAGAGAATGTGGATATATTTTTTCTAAATTTCTAAATTTCCTGTATATAGGTATCATTTTTTTGTAAGTAATTTTTAGGTGTTTCAAACTAATCATCACTAGAAATTTACATAAAAATGTGGACAAGAAAATGAAATCAATGATTCTCATGCCATTAATGAGATACTTTAATTAATAATTTTTTTATATGCCATGTGATAATCAGTAATTTGAAAGTTTGATTAGAAGAGAAATATAAATTTCTAAACTTACGTTAAGCATGAAAAATATAATTGTCTAAATTTTTTCTAATTTATGTTGGCTCAAAAAATTTGATGTCCCCACCTCCCACAAATAGAATAAGAATGAGAATGTTTACTTTGTGATTTTAGGTAAATATCAGCTGTTTTTGAAACAAACAAACCAAACAGCTAAATAACTTATTCAAAACAGGGGCAAAATAGTCATTTATCTCGAATAAACTGTTTTTCAAATGCACAAACCAAACAATCAGACAACTTATCTAAATCACCACTGATCGAGCAATTATCGTGATCAAGACATTATCGTGATCAAGCAATTATCGATGATAAGCTAATTATCCGAATAGTTCTTGATAGTTCGTACTTGCCTCAACCGTACCTTAAATAGTCATCTTTCTTTGGCACAATTAGAGTTGGAGTTGCATCCAGATGTGTATCCACGATCCAAGCCTCAATCGAGTAAATATGTAATATTTTTCTCCCATTTCTTTTACTTGGCTAGGCGCATCCAATCAACAATTCTGTCTGGATGAACTAACTCTGGCATGAAATCTATGGCATGTTGGATTATCTCATTGGGAACCTCCTATACGATAAACTGTCGGTCAAGTTATTCGACAATTCCTTCAACAAGAGCTGCCCTTTTTCTGGCGTTGGCTCTTCAAACTCATTATCTTTTAGGACAACCAATATTAATCCTGTTGGAGTCTCTCTCATGGGTTCAACTTGAATCAGTAGCATCTCTCCCTCATCATCTAGAAGCTGATACTTCTCAACGTCCTCATCTTTTTCAATATCTTTTGTGTCACTGTCTATTTCAACTGCTCTTTGCTCGGTGAAGAAGATCACCCTTCTATTTGGGCAAGCGAGATTTTTTTAATTTTTCTTGATTAGCAAGGATTCTCTCACCTGCTACAGTCATCAGCCCCTTGTGGGCCAGCATTTGATATTTCTTTAATTAGGATTGGGGTTTTTGAGAGGAAACTAATTATATTTTGCTATTTCTTGCTATGGGAAGACTTTTGGTATTGCTCTTGTGTTTGGAGATGTTCTTTGTTCTATCCTCTTCAGAGTATTGCATCCTTTCCTCTTGTGAGTAGTGTGTCCGTATTTGCTTAAGAGCAGGTGGTGGAACCTCCTCGTTGTCTGTATCTCGTCATTTCACCGTCCAACTTGTTGATTTCATCTAGGACGGCCGCCGATGATGTCGAAGCTGCTGTCCAAAAGCAGATTTATCACCACAATGCCTTCCAAATACCATCAATCACACATATTAGGCTTCCTTCGCTATTCTACAAGCACCTACCCTCGAAATCTACTTCACAAATACTTTCTAGGAGCCCTAGAATGGTCTCATCTATTATCAGAGCCAGATTTTGATCTTGGGACTCGTGGTTATGGCCTCATCACGCTCTGATACTAGAAGATACCATTCTTGGGTTTCTAGAAGGTATGTGGGAAGTCGATCTAGGAAGGAGGGGGGAGGGGGAGGGGGGAGGGGGAGGTTCGGAGTTGTGGAATAGCAAGGGAAGGCTAATTTATATGGTTGGCGGTGTTTGGAAGGGATTGCGATGATAAATCTATTGTTAGACAGCAGGTTCGATGTTGTCGGTGGCTGTCGACACCAAAAACATCAGCTCAACGGCGAATTGGCTAGGTACTGGCGGCTGGATAGTGAACCCGAAGCGAAAAAATGGTGGTGTCCTGATGTAAACGGTTGGCAATAGCAAATTGGATGACGAAGGAAACCTCCAATCGTTCGGGAGAGATACAACACACCATTTGAAAGACATTCAAAGATACAACACTCCAATAAGGAAAAATAAGGAGAAAACGTCTCTAAATATCATAAACAAAATCAAAAGTTTGAGAAACCAGTAAAATAACTTGTAAATAGCTCTATAGGGATGGACTATCGGTTCCGCAATTGCGGAACTATTTGCGATATCTTGGAATCTCGTATTTTTTGTGATTTCAATCAACTACGATTGCGGGAATGCTGTTCCTATGGAATCACGGAATTTGCACAATCGAGATGCATGATTCTGCGACCCCTTAACTTAGCGGGACGTTCCACATTAGCTATACTTCAAGAACGTGCATTTAATTTAATCCATGATAATTCAATCTCTAGATTGGATATGGCCTGGCTATGTCATGAGGAGATATTTTAATAAACCATGCCATTTTTGCGCATCAAAAATTGTTGATCGGCTTTTGTACAACGACAACAACAAAGCCTTAATCCCACTAAGCGGGGTCGGTGCTGATCGGCTTTTGTAATTAAACTTTTTTTTTAATTTTTCTTTTGTCATGATTTGAGGTGACCTTGAAATAGGTTTGTTATCTTAAGAGGAAAAGTTCATAGCTGACTTCGCGTTTTTGCAGTGAGGTTTACATTTAGTTTCATTTACCAGAGAGACAAATTAGTGCTGAATGTTGGCCTTTAAAAGAGAAGCATATTGTTAAGTTAAGTGTTGCCGAGATGAGAATGATTAGGTGGATGAGTGGCTTTACACTTAGAGACAAAATGCGAAATGAATATATCCGTAATAGGGTTGGTGTTGCACCAGTGACGGATAAAATTAGAGAGAGTCGCCTTAGATAGTTTGGTCACATTAAACATCGACCACTTGATGATCCGATTCGGAGAGTAGATGTTTTAAATATAACTTATGTTAAGACAGGCAGAGGTAGACCTAGGAAAACTTGGGCTTATTGCATAAAAAATGATCTTAATTTATTAGAATTAAATGAAAATTTGACACTAAATAGGACGCAATGGAGAAAAAGGATTCATGTAGCTGACCCCACTTAGTGGGATTGAGGCTTTGTTGTTGTTGTTGTTGTTGTTGTACCAGAGAGACAAATGTAGGATATATCTTTTAAATTGGTGGATCCATTTAAAAATTAAGGGAGCACATGCACCATCAAAACCTTTTGAATACGCTTTTATTGATGTTTTTCATTATGCCCCCCAAGGTTCAAAATTTCACAATTGGGAAGTCAAGTATTTTCTCTATAAATGAGAAGAAGCCCAAATGAGCTATAAGGCATAAGTTTTAAAATAAAATCATTCGAAAAATAAAAAAATATGAATAATAAGCATTAATAAATAATGTTTTTAAATCATAACATAACATCATAAAAATTCATATAAATGCACAATAATAAGTAAGAAGCAGCTAACTTAAAGTAGAACTTCTAATTTAATAAGTAAACATATCTTCAAAGTATATTATATATGGTTTAGGACTCTAATATTCAATAGTCACTCCCATTCCCATCATTTAAAGGTTTTTCATTAGAATCATCAATGTAATGGATTGTTTTTTTTTCCTTCTTTTATCCAAATGTCAATATCTTATCAATCTTCATCTTTTTTAAATCTCAATCAACTTTTTTTCCTAATCAATAAAATTAAAAAAGAATATTATTTAAAATAATGATTATATTGACCTATTATAATTTATATGTTTTTTCATTCTTTTTTGTGAGTATCGTTATCTTATTCTTTCCTCATCCAAAATTGTCGATATTGAGAACTTTAGCAATTGTGATATTGAAATTATATTGTCAACCTCTAAACCTATTCATCAACATCACTTCATTAATAATTAATAGTTCTACATCATCCTCCAAAAATTTCTTCTTGAAGTACATAGCTTTTAATCCTTTGTATGCATAATGTATATCGATAAATTCATTTTTAGGCAATCAATTATTTTATTTTATTTACAATTGCTTCTGTTTCGCAAACACTCTGATAACGTGCATGAAGGATTCAAAAGTTTTGATTGCAATTTTTTTTTTTTTATATTTAGGACCATGAAAATAGTGTACGCCTCTTTAAAAATGTCTCAAGCAACACTTTATTAGTTTGAGGCACACTTTTTTTTTCCCACATTAGGCTAGGCCTTATGGTGTGTGCATGCGGCTCTCCATTGCACGCCTTGAGTCACAAAATTTATTGCACAATTTTAAACTTGACGCCATAGAAGTTTGTATTTATGATATATTTCAAGTAAATTGGCATTTATATAATCACAATCACTGTAAGCCTTGGGCTAGCTTTATGAGTCTTCATTATTTATTTTATTTTGTTGAGTATTTTTTGAGATTTTAAATCTATTTTATGTAAATTATTTGCTCAAGCTTCATCCATGTTGCTCAGATTTACCACTTTCCTTCCTTTTTTGCACATCAAGATTTCTTACCTATCATATTAGTACTTCTATCCATTGTTGTACATACCCCCACTATTTAAAGTGTATTTTCCACTACCATATCTTTGATGGATATTTATCCTTCAATCCATCTTGTTATCATTTCTAACTATATTCTAGTTCTACTAAACTTTAATCTCATCATTCTCATTTTGTTACACTTAGCTTGACTACCAGTGGCTTCTTTATTAATCTAATATTTTGATCAATTTAACTTAATTGGTCTGATGTAATTTTATAAAATTTACTTTGTATACAGTATATCCTAAAATTGTATTTGGGACTTGGAGACATTGTGCCATTTGCCATTTTAATCACCCAACCTTTACCGTTCTTATTAGTGTATCTCATACGAACTGAATGCCTTATTTTTATGATATTTCTTCAATGCTAAACTCCATTATTTTTTTTTAATTCTATACTATACTTCTTGATTTTAGTTTTTATAATACAAAAATCTTGTATTATTCTTAAAAAAAAATTTCATGCTTCCGAAGTGCTTCTATCTTTAACTAAAATCTTTAATATATATCTACCTTGCATATATATATATATATATATATATATATATATATATATATATATATATATATATATATATATATATATATATATATATATATATTAGCCCAAAGGCCTAATTTTATTGAAAAAGAAAGGATATATCAAGGGTGTATGAGAGGACCCAAAAGAGGCACCCTACCATAAGATAACAACATACAATAAACCCCAACATAAAGGGATACATACTCAAAAAAAACTCTAAAACATACAAAACAAAACAAGTAGCTAGGGAGGAGTCATTTTTGTCCTGCCTCTTCCTCTAATTTTAGTGATGGAGCCAGATATCAAACTTTGAAGTGTCGTGTCATTGTCAGGAGTAACCAAAGTGTCATCCAATAAGTTTTCAAGCTGGATTGTACCATCTTCTTTCTTCTTCTGCCGAGAAGTGTAAACCTGTCAATTTTTATCTGAAGATTGACTCATGCGATCCTCGGTCTGATTAGATGGTAGAACCGCAGTAGAAGGAAAGCCAACCGGTGCAATAGTGGGAGGTCCATTGCTTGACTCGTTAGCTCGTGAGCCGGCTCGTTTAAAAAAAATAGTATTATAAAATATACTCAAAATATATTAAAATTCAAGACTTTATCTTTAAATAATTAAAAATGTTAAAAAAATAATATTTTATATTGTATATTAGGTGATTTCATATTATTCTTCTAATTATTTATTCTATTTATCATCTTATTATATAGCTAGCTTAAATTAATATCAGTTTTTTCCTTTATATTAAATGGAACTCATAGACTTGAGCTCGAGCTCGAACTCTGTAATATTAATCAAGCTCAAGCTTAAGCCAATGGTGACTCGAGCTCGACTCAACTTGTTTATACCCCTAATTTGTTCCAATGGTCTCAATCTGTTTCATGTTCATTAGTGGTATAGGACAAGATGATCATCTCATCGAGGAAAGGCCTGCACCAAAGATTATTGATCTAAAACATTGGACATGGAAGATTAAGATGACGTGATCATTTCATGGCTTGTCAACTTCATGGCTACAGAAATTAGAGAAAACTTTCTCTTGTATAAAATGAAAAAAGAAATTTGAGATACTACAAGAGAAACTTACTTAAGTGTTGACAATACCTATGAGTTGTTTGACATTTAAACTATAGATTACATGGCTTGAGGCAGAGTGAGGTTAATGTTATTCAATACTTCAACACTCTTTCCAAATATTATCTTCAATTAGATATGTTGAAACATACACTAGAGGTGTTCACAAGAGTGTTTTTACAAAATAATTGTTGAACAGAAGAGAACCATCAAGTTCCCTCTAGGATTCAACAGGGAATTAGATGAAGTCAGAGGAAGAATAATGAGAACCAAACTTCTTTCTTCAGTTCGGGAGGCCTTTATTGAAGTGCCGAAGGAAGAGCGGGAAGAAATTCATGATGACAAGTAATTCTACTACATTAAATGTTGATAATTCGACTTTATACACACATAAGGAGAAGTGTTGGAAAATTTATGGAAAGCCTGCAAGATAGGAAGCTCAACAATTTCAAAGATGATGGGGAAAATTAGGCAAACAAAGCATCAAAGGAGGACATTCAATTCTGTAAGGAACATCTTGAAGCTCTTCAAAGGATTCTGGGACAATATTGTGAACCTTCTATTAGCCTGCATTAAGGGACTCGAGAGCATCAGACCACATAACAGGTGACATCACTGCTTTCCAGCCCTTTCCTTCTTACAAACACCATGCTACAGTTAAAACCACATATGACTCCCTCTTATCTGTGGAAGGAAGAGGAAGTGTGAAACTCACAAATGATCTTATTCTTCAATCTGTGTTATATGTGCCTAAGCTTCATTGCAATTTACTTTTTATCAGTAAACTCACTTGTGATATGAATTTTGTTACTAAATTCCACCTTTATTTGTGTAAATTTCAGGTGATCGACTCGGGAAAGTTGATTAGCAGTGCTATATGTATCATGGACTCTATTTGCTCACTAGGACTTCCATTTTAAAAGGACCATCCCATCATTCACATTTTTTTGAGTCAAGTTTTGCATTTGAGTCTATTTTTCATGAGAGTCCATTATGTTATGGTATTTTTTCCTTTGGTATTTCAACTTCTATTATATTGAAAAATTTTATCCTCAATCTAGCTATAAGAATCTAGTTCTTATTTGTGAGAAACTTGCCAACTTACTAAATATACTCAATAAGTGTATCGAAGTCTAAAATACAAACCAACACCTCCATGCTTCATGATTCATAGTGTATTTGGATGCCCTCAAAAAAAAAAAGGTAGGGATAGGTGGTCTGTCAATTTCATTGGTGACCATATCGGAACCACTTTGACCTTTATTATGAAGCAAAAATTTAAATTGTCGGCATATTTGAAACCTTTCAAAAGCTGATCCTCATCCAATTTTTGAGCAAAATTCAAAGTCTTAAAACCGATAGCGCAAAAGATTACTACAACTCCACTCTCGGCTCTTATCTGTTTGAAAATGACATCATTTACATAAACTTTATTCAGAGTGACCTAGTCAATTTTATTCACTAACAATGTAACCAAACACTTCTGGGTTGATGCAATTCTCACATTCATCTATCTCATAAATATGATGTCTAATAGAGTGTTGTACTTTAACAAATCTCTCAACACCCTTATAAATTCCTACCCATATATTCAGTCCTTCACCTCTAACCTACCACGAAAAAGTTTTAGTTGCATCACTTTTGTTCATCTACATCAACCTGGTCAGACCAAACTTAATCCCAGGTAAATCAAATACATCTTTATGGACTACTCTTAAAAAAAGGGGTATACATGCTATTCTCCAGAAACATAAATTATATAACTCCATAGATGACACCTTTGAAAATCAAACTTACCCAAAATCTAACATTCAAGAGAATAGTTAGAGAGAATATCAGATTTGAGATGCCATTCAGGAACATCCAAACACCTCCCTTATATCTCTATGAACTCAATCTTGTCCCCATCATCATAAATTAACCTGAAAATGAACATATTACTCTACTAAATATTTTCACAGCTCCCAACAAGAACCAATGACTCCATGTATACACCAAAGAAAAAAAAAAAGATTGTGAGCATATAATGTACAATATGCAAAATTTGGAATGTAAATCATCGGAGCCAACTCCACACACCCTATGCATTCATATAGAAGTTGAATCATGAAAATTTGTTTTAAGATGTAAGGGCCTCCATAAGATCCCCAAATAATAAGGTTTTCAGTGGGGGAGGGGGAGTAAACCCAAAAAGGATGGAATTGTGGCCCTGCTTCGAGAGCCAATCCGCAGACTTATTTCCCTCCCTAAATATAAAAGAGTAAATGATGCTTAAGTTATTGACCCCAATTAAATCATACAAGCGCTGCAGTAAGCAATGTAAATACCAGGCGGGAGTGGTGCCTTTAGTAATGATGTTAAAAAGCATATGAGAATCCATCTCAATAATTAAAAAATTAAGGCTACAGGCAATAGCAACACAAATAGATAAAAAGAGAGCCTAAGTCTCAGCCTCAAGTGGAGTAGAAGCCACAACAGGAGAGCTAAAGTAAAGGGTGCATGTGCCCTCAGTGTTACGAAAGACAGCAGCACCACAGGCGGCCTCAGTAGACCAACTACCATCAATATTAGCTTTCAGCCAGCCATTGGGAGGAGGAAGTCATTTTACAAGATGGAGGGTAGGAGAACTTCCCTCAGGTAAGGCATTAGAAGCCTTAGTGAAGTTGGCTAAAATGTAAGAGGCAGTGGCAAGGGGAGAGGGAGGAGAGTTAGAGTATTTATAGGCATTTCTAGCAGACCATAAGAACCAAAGAATAATGAGTGGAAAATAATTTAACTTAACAGAAATATTTGTAATAGCCTCCATATTAAAATTTCTGAGCCACTGCACCCCAAAATGGTGCCCTAAGTTAAGCCAAACTTCCTTGGCAAAATAACATTCATAGAAGAGGTCGGAGATAGGCTCAACATCCCTCTTGCAGAAGTAACAACAAGAAGCCATCTTAAGCCCCTTTAATTTTAAAATATCATCGATTGGTAAAAGAGCATGAAAATATCTCCACAGAAAAAAGGAAACAGAAGGGGAGATGAGCTGATTCCAAATATACTTAGTTCAGTGCCATTTTTGATGGAAATTGGTTAGTGCATAGAGAGCTTTAGAGGTTGCTTTATTTTGAAATTTCCGAACAGGTTTATCTCTCTGGTTAACCTTAATGGGTGTCAAAGAGATAAGAGGGGCAAGCTCACCATAAAGCTCTCTAAGCTTATCAATGCTCCAACAACCATTATCCCAGAGATCAGAAACAACTAAATTATTAACATTATGGGAGTGGGGGATCGTAGTAGTGTCAGTAGTGCCCCAGTGATCATTCCAGAAGGAGATCTGTCCATCCCCCCACTTCCCAAAAGATGAAGTGAGAAGTAGTCTGTCTTGCCATAAGAATATTTTTCCAGAGCTTAGAATCCCCCATTTTCCACTGAACAGTAGAGAGATGAGAGGAAGAGCAGTATTTAGAATGTAAAAACTTAGCCCATAATTAGTCCAGGGATCTGAATTTGTGCCACAGTTTCAACATATTAATATCCATAGTTTGCTGTAAAGTTTTAAAGCCCAGGTCTTTAGAGGATTTAGGCATACAGCTTTTGGTCCAAGAAGACCAAATCTTCCTAGTTCCACTCCCCACCCATAAAAATCTGTTAAAAAGGACTTCAACGGATTTTTTAGTGCTTTTTTTTATTCTAGTAACTTGCATAATATAGTTAGGCAAGATGCACAGTACACTTTTCAGAAGAGTGAGCCTACCACCATTGGAAAGAAAAATATTGCGCCAATCATTGATCCTAGCCTTAATCTTATGCACAACATCATCCATCTGAATCTGCTTAGTTCTGCCTCTGATAAGATTAATCCCCAAGTATTTAAGAGGCAGACTAGCAGCTTTAAAGCCAGAAAAATCAGTAGCCCAAGTAATAATGTTATGATGGATGGATTTACTGAAGTAGATAAAACATTTCTTTTTATTAAAGGATAAGCCAGATATATTTTGAAAGGTTTTCAGTGTTTGCATGAGAATTTTAATCGCAAGTTTACTGGAGTTTGAAAAAATAATAACATCATCAGTATAAGCAAGATGAGCCACAACTATTTTAGATTTATGGGAGTAATGAATGTGAGGATGCAAGAGATGGGTTCTAATGAGGAGTCTGGAGAGATAATCAAAAGCCAATATAAAGATAGTGGGAGACAAATGATCACCCTGCTTAATGCCTCTAGTAGCAAAGAAAAAATCATAACTATTACCATTAACAAGAACACTATAATGGTTGGCAGAGAGCCAACGTTTAATAAGCAAACAAAAATCAGGCTTAAATCCCCGAGCAGTAAGGACAGATAGAATGAAGTTCCAAGAAACAGTATCAAAAGCTTTCCTCAGATCTAGTTTAACAACCATATTGCCACCTCTGCATTTTTTATCAAGGTCTTCAATAATTTCCTGAGCTAGTAAGATATTATCATTGATTTCTCTGTCTTTAATAAAGGCAGACTGGTGAGGTGAAATAAGTTTATTGAGATGTGGTTGAAGACGAGCCACAATAATCTTACTCAAGACTTTAGACATCACAGTAGTGAGGGAGATAGGCCTAAAATCATTCTAGGTAAGCTTATCAGTATTCTTAGGAATGAGGACAATCAAAGAGGAAGTAAAATAATTACCCGGGTTCTCCCCAAGGAAGAAAGCTGGAACAACAGAGATAACTTCGAATTTAATAATATCCCAACAGCTAATGTAGGAGGAAGTGAATCCATCAGGGCCAGAGCCCTTGTTGCGGTTGATAGCTTTAAAGGCATTGTAAATTTCCTTCTCATCAGGCACTTCAGCTAAAGATAAGGAATTAACATAAGAGACATCTTCCTGAAATAGGGTAGTGCTCATTAGCATGATAAAGAGTAGAAAAATACTGAACCGCACTATTGCCAATGGTAGCAGCATCAGTATGAATAATCCCATGAGCATCTTTAATTTTCAGAATGCAATTGATGTTCCTTCTATGTTTAATAGATGCATGAAAATAATTCATATTACGATCTCCAGCAGTAAAGTAGATGTCATTAGCCTTCTGTTGGAAAAGTTGTTCTTCTAAGTTAATAGCATGCAGGAAGGCCTGATGAGCAGTGTTTACATTTTCCATCCTAGTAGAGGATGATGAAACATGTAATGCCTCCAAATGATCAACCAGCTTTTGGGCCTCCTTAACCTTATTATGAACATTACCAAAAACATTGTGATTCCAAACCTTCAAATGATTGCTGACCTTCTTGTGCAACTGCCAAAGGTTGTATAAGGGAGTACCAGAATAATGTAGAGTCCATGCATGTTTGACAGTGTTAAGAAAGGAATCATGAGTAGTCCATATATTAAGTAATTTAAAATGAGACACAACAGGCTTAGCATGATAAGCTAAAGTAAGCAATATAGGAGAGTGATCAGAGGAAGCAGCACTAAGATGCTTGACCTGAACAATAGGGTAATTATTAATAAAGCAACCATTAGCAAGATAACGGTCAAGTCTTTGAAAAAGTAGTCCCCTATGCCAAGTGTAAGGGGAACCAGAGTAACCCAAATCAAAAAGACTAGACTCCTCAATAACATTACAGAATCTATTAATCAAATGCATATCACATCTCGCACTACCCATCTTTTCAACAGGGCTCATGATCATGTTGAAATCTCCACCAATAAACCAATTATCAGTAATAGTATTACCCATTAGGGTAATTTTGTGCCATAAAGTGAGTTTATCCTGAAGATAGGAGCCAGCATAAATAAAAGTAGCAAAACTATAAAATTGATCCATCTTAAAGTGGGTCAAGAGAAATTGGTCATTATTATCAATAATAGAAAGAGTAATATTGGTTTTCCAAAACAGCCAAATTTTGTTATTTTTATTAGCATAGAAGTTATATCTTTTAAAATGTTTCAAATCCCGTTGTATGTTAACATGCATCAATGGCTCCAAGATAGCAAAAATATAAACTTTGTTGACCCTACAGAGATGCTTAAGTCTATTAAGGGAGGAAGGGTCAGCCACTCCTCTAATGTTCCAAATTAAGATGTTAAACATGGTGGCGTGAGCTAGTCCTTCTCGCAGAAGGATTAACCCCATAGTCGTCATCAGAGTTACAAACCCCTTCATGAATGATATTTTGAACATTTAATTGAGCTAACTCCCTTTTTGGATTTTTTCTTTGAATGCTTCTAAATTTGCTATTCATTCTGAACAACATTGTGGCCCTGGTGATAACACTTGGAAGTGGGTGAAGAGTTATTGGAAGGGGGAAAGCCAGATGGGTCAGCCAGTGATGGAGGGGTAGACAGAGGAAGGGCAATAGGATCAGGAATAGAAGGGATAGCAGAAGAAGTGGCATCAAGATTATCACCAACATAGACAGGAGAAAGGGAAATAGGTAATGGGTCAAGGGGAGGGACAGTATGTGGTGTGGGATCAAAAGAAATAGGTAGAGGAGGGTTGTTTAAATCCACCTCAACATTTGGGGAGGTGTGGGAAACTGGAGAGGAGAGGGGGGTGATAGTGACAAGAGGGAGAGGATCAGGGTCAGACAATGGAGTTAAAACAGGAAGGGGATGTAAAGGAATATCAGGAGGAACTGTGGGATCTCTAGAAACCTCAGGTGGCTCTCTAGGAGGATCAATTGGGGGTTGTGATGGCAGGGGTTGTGGTGTAAGGGCAGGTGGTAAGGTAGTAGGGGGCTCGTAAGGTTCAGAAAGGATAGGAGGGCGAGCTGGTTTGAGGTGAGGGTGGAGCCGATAACAGACTGTAGAGGAGTGACCAAACATAGAACAGTGTGTGCAGTAGGGGGGTGGGGACCGAGAACAGCCTTCTGCCAGGGTGGCGTCTTCCTCGCCGACTCTCGGCTCGCTGTGGTTTCGCCCGATGGCGAACCCTAAGCAACCGCTTTAGCATCGACCTCCGGCCTTTTGTCGTCGTCGCTTCCGTCTCTGCTTGCATCTTCGTCTTCTTCATCCGACAGAACGACGCGAGCTTCGCTTGTCCCGGGTCACATCGTATGCTCGCAGTCATTTGGAGGTCGGCCACTGCCGCTTTGCTCGCATTGTTTTTGCGGGCTTTGCTGCAGATCCTGCGATCCTACAGGTCGACCTATTCGAAGGATCCCGTACCAACGGATCCGCACGACAGCTTCGGTGCAGACGCTCGGGAAAGACCCGCGTCTTCCTCTTCTTCTTCGTCGTCGCTTCTTCAGCTGACAGAACGGGGGTCGCAGTCTGACTTTCGGGAATTCTTGTCTGCGGGGAGGACGAGTGATCGCCCGCGCGCAGCTGTTCGACCGTGCCGTAGGTTTTCCGTCGCCGAAGAAGGCTTCGCGGATACAACCGCTTCGCGAGGTCGGGATCGTCGCGGCTTCTTTCGCGAGCTCCGCCTCTCGTGGGAGCTCGAAGACTTGTCGCATAGCTGGCTTCCTCGCGACCGTCGAGGCCACTCGGATTCTAATGGCAACTAGACGTCCTATGCCGGAGTTTCGGCGTAAAGTCCCATAATGATCACCTCTTTTTTTCCGCAAGAATTTCATGACACTGCGCTTGCAGAAATACAAGTGCAATTTTATCGAGCCGATCGAAGACTAAAGACGAGAACCCGTCGTTATCTTCACAACACCTGAAATGAAGCGTTCTCCGACAACGTTAAATTTACTTTAGTTGAAAATTCCAACTCGGCACCCCAAGATTGGATAAAGTCAAAAAATATTTCGAGAATTCAAACCTCATCGCTGATGAAATCGGAGTGTTGGATGACAGACATCTACTTATTCTGGATACAAAAAGAAGTAAGACTACGTTAGACTTCATAGAACACCGCTTGATTGCTTGCAGACTCAAACGCAGATTATCAAACGGACTTCGATTTCGACCCATCCAAGGAGCCGCCTATCGTTCCTATGTGGTTCAAACTTCCGGGTCCCCTTCATTCGTACAATCCACGTGCTTCGTACAACATTAGCTGTGCTCTCAGATTCTCTCTCAGTAGTGGATGCTCCTACTTCGATACGTGCCTCCTGCGCGCATGCTGTGGTTCAGTTCTGAGAGAGATTTCACCTCCTGGGACGTGATCGTTTTGGATCACAGATTGCGACGGATGGGCTTCGAGCAGGCAGCAGCGTGAGAGATGCGCCTTCTTTTCACAAGATCGCAAAACGCTTCGGCACATTGTAGGCTCCGCCATGGGACTCACATCCTCCCTCGAGGAAGCGGCCGTTAGCTTCTCATCGTTGTTGGAATTCCCAACACGGAGTCGACGCTACCCCGGCTCAGGAGACCAGGTGAAGATCCGATGCCGATGATCCACCGACTCGCTTTCTGTGACTCGTCAGTGACTGGTCGTCTGTAGACTCTCAACAGGCTGCACTCGCTGCCACCCCCGTGGCTACCGTGCACATCGAACACTCTGGCGGCTGGCCCTTCCTCCTCGTGTGCAAACCGCCTGTGCAGTTAGAGAACCAATCACTACATCGCCTTCTCCCATCATGGATCCGACGGGCTCACACTTCGATGATCAACTCGCAGTCGTATAGCCTCCAGTGAGTAAGGTTAAGACGGGTACACTCGCTACTCGAATCTTACTGACGACACCTTGCCTCTCCCGCAATCTGTAATCACTCCGCAGCTTCGATTATCAACGCGCTTCAAGAACCCATAAGAGGGCGCCTGCGACCTCATCCACCGAAAGCTTTTAACTAGCTATATACTACCATATCTTTCGTACTTTTATTTAAGTCTTGTTGCTTTTCGAGTCGGCTCCACCATGCGTCCCTCTCTTCTACTTGTTTTCGTAACTCCCTCTTCGATCTTAACGAAAATTCGCTCTGTGCTTTTTGAAAAATATATATATATATATATATATATATATCAACAAACCAAGAAAAACGGATCCAAGCAAGAGAAGATAAGTGTTGACGATACGTATGAGTTGTTTGACATTTAAACTATAGATTACATGGCTTGAGGCGAGTGAGTTTAATGTTATTCTATACTTCAACACTCTTTCCAAATATTATCTTGATTAGATATGTTGAAACATACACTAGAGGTGTTCACAGAGTGTTTTTACAAAATAATTGTTGAGCAGAAGAGGCCATCAAGTTCCCTCTAGGATTCAACGGGGAATTAGATGAAGTCGGAGGAAGAATAATGAGAACCAAACTTCTTTCTTCGGTTAGGAAGCCTTTATTGAAGTGCGGAAGGAAAGAGCGGAAGAAATTCATGATGACAAGTAATTCTACTACATTAAATGTTGATAATTCGACTTTATACACTCACAAATAACCTCATGATAATAAATCAAAGAGGAACATAAGGAGAAGTGTTGGAAATTTTATGGAAAGCCGCAAGATCGGAAGCTCAACAATTTCAAAGATGATGGAAAATTAGGCAAACAAAGCATCAAAGGAGGACAAGAGAACATAGTCAATTCTGTAAGGAACATCTTGAAGCTCTTCAAAGGATGCAGGACAATATTGTGAACCTGTGCTTTGCATTAAGGGACTCGAGGCATCTGAGACCACATAGCAGGTGACATCAACACTTTCGGCCTTTCCTTCTTTACAAACACCATGCTACGATTAAAACCACATATGACTCCCTCTTATCTGTGGAAGGAAGAGGAAGTGTGAAACTCACAAATGATCTTATTCTTCAATCGTGTTATATGTGCCTAAGCTTCATTGCAATTTACTTTTTATCGGTAAACTCACTTGTGATATGAATTTTGTTACTAAATTCCCTTTGTTGTGTAAATTTCAGGTGATCGACTCGGGAAAGTTGATTAGCAGTGCTATATGTATCATGGACTCTATTTGCTCACTAGGACTTCCATTTTAAAAGGACCATCCCATCATTCACATTTTTTGAGTCAAGTTTGCATTTGAGTCTATTTTTCATGAGAGTCCATTATGTTATGGTATTTTCCTTTGGTATTTCAACTTCTATTATATTGAAAAAATTTTATCCTCAATCTAGCTATAAGAATCTAGTTCTTATTTGTGAGAAACTTACTGACTTACTAAATATACTCAATAAGTGTATTGAAGTCTAAAATACAAACCAACACCTCCATGCTTCATGATTCATAGTGTATTTGGATGCCTCAAAAAAAAAAAAGGTAGGGATAGGTGGTCTGTCAATTTCATTGGTGACCATATCGGAACCACTTTGATGACCTTTATTATGAAGAAAAAATTTAAATTGTCAACTCTGTTGAAACCTTTCAAAAGCTGATCTTCATCGAATTTTTGAGCAAAATTCAAAGTCTTAAAACCGATAGCGCAAAAGATTACTACAACTCCACTCTCGACTCTTATCTGTTTGAAAATGACATCATTTACATAAACTTTCTTCGAAGTGACCTAGTCAATTTTATTCACTAACAATGTAACCAAACACTTCTGGGTTGATGCAATTCTCACATTCATCTATCTCATAAATAGGATGTCTAATAGAGTGTTGACCTTTAACAAATCTCTCAACACCCTTAGAAATTCCTACCCTTATATTCGGTCCTTCACTTATACAGCCCTCTGCAATGTTTTGGTTGCATCGCTTTTGTTCGTCTACATCGACCTAGTCAGACCGAACTTAATCCCGAGTAAATCAAATACATCTTTACGGACTACTCTTAAAAAAGGGGTATACATGGCTATTCTCAGAAACATAAATTATCTGACTCCATAGATGACACCTTTGAAAATCAAACTTACCCAAAATCTAACATTCAAGAGAATAGTTAGAGAATGTCAATTTGAGATGCCATTCAGAACATCCAAACACCTCCCATATATATCCCTATGAACTCAATCTTGTCCCCATCATCATAAATTAACCTGGCCCAGACATATTACTCTACTAAATATTTTCACGGCTCCCAACAAGAACCAATGACTCCATGTATACACCAAAAAAAAAAAAAAAAAAAAAAGGCTGACGAGCATATAATGGACAATATGCAAAATTTGGAATGTAAATCGTAGGACGATATTTTATACCCCATGTATTCATATAGAAGTTGAATCATGAAATTTTGTTTTAAGATGTAAGGGCCTCCATAAGATCCCTAGATATGAGGTTTTCGAGTGGGGGAGGGGGGGCTAAACCCAAAGGATGGAACTATGGCCACAGCGAGAGCCAATCCGCGGGCTTATTTCCCTCTAAATATAAAAGAATAAATGATGCTTAAGTTATTGACCCCAATTAAATCATACAAGCGCTGCGATAGCAGTATAAATACCGAGAGGCGGGAGTGGTGCCTTTAGTAATGATGTTAAAAAGCATGTAAGAATCCATCTCGAATAATTAAAATTAAGGCTACGAGCAATAGCAACACGAATAGATAAAAAGAAGGCTTCCAAGTCTCGGCCCTCGAGTGGAGTAGAAGCCACAACGGGAGAGTTAAAGTAAAGGGTGCATGTGCCCTCGGTGTTACGAAAGACGACGACGGCACCACGGGCGGCTCGGTAGACCAGCTACCGTCGAATGTGCTTTCGGCCGGCCATTGGGAGGAGGAAGCCATTTTACAAGATGAAGGGTAGGAGAACTTCCTCGGGTAAGGCATTGAAGCCTTAGTGAAGTTGGCAAAATGTAGGCGGTGGCAAGGGGAGAGGAGGAGAGTTAGAGTATTTATAGGCATTTCGCGGACACGTAAGAACCAAAGAATAATGAGTGGAAAATAATTTAACTTAACGAAATATTTGTAATAACACGCAACTAGCGAATAGCCTCCATATTAAAATTCACAGGCCCTTTTGAAATGGTGCCCTAAGTTGACGAAACTTCATTGGCAAAATAACATTCATAGAAGAGGTGGGAGATAGACTTAACATCCCTCTTGCGAAGTAACAACAAGAGAAAATGTAAGCCACTTTAATTTTAAAATATCATCGATTGGTAAAGAGCATGAAAATATCTCCACGAGAAAAAAGGAAACGAAGGAGATGAGCTAATTCCAAATATACTTAGTTCGAGTGCCATTTTTTATGGAAATTGGTTAGTGCATAGGGAAGCTTTAGAGGTTGCTTTATTTTGAAATTTCCAACGAGGTTTATCTCTGCGGATTTAACCTTAATGGGTGTCGGAGAGATAAAGGAGAACAGCTCACCACGAGCTCTCTAAGCTTATCAATGCTCCATGACATTATCCCGGAGATCGAAACAACTAAGAATTATTAACATTATGGGAGTGGGGGATCGTAGTAGTGTCGATAGTGCCCCGAGTGATCATTCCGGAAAGGAGATCTGTCCATCCCCAAGACACGAAAAGATGAAAAGTGAAGTAGTGTCTTGCCATAAGAATATTTTCCGGAGCTTCGAATCCCTGCATTTTCCAGCGATGCGGTAGAGGGATGAGAGGAAGAGCGAGTTTTTAGAATGTAAAACTTAGCCCATAATGAGTCCGGGGATACGAGATTTGTGCGCACGGTTTCGACGTATTAATATTCGCCAACGGATTTCTTTGTAAAGTTTAAAGCCCAGGCACTTTAGAGGATTTAGGCATACGACTTTTGGTCCAAGAAGACCAAATCTTCCCGATGCCACTCCCCGCCACCAGAATGTTAAAAAGGACTTCAACGGATTTTGAGTGTTTTTATTCACGTAACATAGTGTAGTTAAGGCAGGCATACAGTACACTTTTCGGAAAGTGAGCCTACCACCATTGGAAAAATATTGCGCCAATCATTGATCCTAGCACTTAATCTTATGCACAACATCATCCATACGAATGTTTAGTTGCCTACGATAAGATTAATCCCAAAGTATTTAAGAGCGAGACTAGCGGCTTTAAAGCCGGAAAAATACATTAGCCCAAGTAATAATGTTATGATGGATGGATTTCTTGAAGTAGATAAAACATTTCTTTTATTAAAGGATAAGCCAGATATATTTTGAAAGGTTTCCGGTGTTTGCGAGAATTTTAGTCGCAAGTTTTGCGGGTTTGAAAAAATAATAACGTCGTGTATGTGAAGATGAGACACAACAATTTTAGATTTATGGGAGTAATGAATGTGAGGATACAGAGATGGGTTCTAATGAGGAGTCTGGAGAGATAATCAAAAGCTGATATAAAGATAGTGGGAGACAAAGGATCACACAGCAATGCCTCTAGTAGCGAGAGAAAAAGCCATAACTATTACCATTAACAAGAACACTATAATGGTTGGCGGAAGGCAACGTTTAATAAGCAAACAAAAATCGGGCTTAAATCCACAGAAGCGATGAAATGAATGAAGATGAAGTTCAAGAAACGGTATCGAAAGCTTTCCTCGGATCTAGTTTAGCAACCGTATTGCCACCTCTGCATTTTTATCAAGATCTTTAATAATTTACGAGGCTAGTAAGATATTATCGTTAAGTTATACCTTTAATAAAATGGGCCCAAGGTAGTGAAATAAGTTTATTGAGGTGTGGTTGAAGACGAGCCACAATAATCTTACTCAAAACTTTAGACATCACGGTAGTGGGGGAGATAGGCCTAAAATCATTCGAGGTAAACATCGTGTATTCTTAGGAACGAGGACAATCAAAGGAAGTAAAATAATTGCAAGGGTTCTCCCCCGAGGAAGAAAGCTTGAACGGCGAGAGATAACTTCGAATTTAATAAAATCCCAACGACTAATGTAGAAGGAGGAAGTGAATCCATCGAGTTAGAGCCCTTGTTATGGTTGATAGCCCCAAAGGCATTGTAAATTTCACCGCACCATCGGGCATGACTAAAGATAAGGAACTAACATAAGAGATATCTTCCTGAAATAAGGTAGGATCAACAGAAGGGTAGTGCTCATTAGCATGATAAAGAGTAGAAAAATACTGATCCGCACTATTGCCAATGGTAGCAGCATCAGTATGAATAATCCCATGAGCATCTTTAATTTTCGGAATGCAATTGATGTTCCTTCTATGTTTCTTAGATGCGTGAAAATAATTAGTATTACGATCTCGGCGGTAAAGTAGATGTCGTTAGCCTTACATTTGGAGAAGTTGTTCTTCTAAGTTAATAGCGTACGGGGAGGCGCGATGAGCGGTGTTTACATTTTCCATCCTAGTAGAGGATGATGAAGCAGGTAATCTTGTCCAGAATGATCGAAATGAGAACTTTTGGGCCTCCTTAACCTTATTATGAACATTACCGGAAACATTGTGATTCCAGACGAATGATTGCGGCCTTCTTGTGCAAGCGCGAAAGGTTGTACCGGGGGTACCGGAATAATGTAAAGTCCATGCATGTTTGACGATTGTTAAGAAAGGAATCATGAGTAGTCCATGTGATAAGAAATTTAAAATGAGACACAACGGGCTTAGCATGATAAGCTAAAGTAAGCAATATAGGAGAGTATTCCGGAAGGCAGCACTAGATGCTTGACCTGAACAATGAGGTAATTATTAATGAAGCAACCATTAGCAGATAACGGTCGAGTCTTTGAAAAAGTAGTCCGCTATGCCAAGTGTAAGGGGAACCGGAGTAACCCCAGATCAAAAGACTAGACTCCTCGATAACATTACGGAATCTATTAATCGAATGCATATCACATCTTGCACTACCCCATCTTTTCAACGGGGCTCATGATCATGTTGAAATCTCCCACCAATAAACCAATTATCGGTAATAGTATTACCCATTAGGGTAATTTTGTGCCATAAAATGGGTTATCACGAAGATGGGAACTGACATAAATAAAAGTAGCAAAACTATAAAATTGATCCATCTTAAAGTGGGTCGAGAGAAATTGGTCATTATTATCAATAATAGAAGAGTAATATTGGTTTTCCAAAACGCGGCCCAATTTTGTTATTTTTATTAGCATAGAAGTTATATCTTTTAAAATGTTTTAAAACCCGTTGTATGTTAACATGCATCAATGGCTCCAAGATAGCAAAAATATAAACTTTGTTGACCTTACGAGAGATGCTTAAGTCTATTAAAGGAGGAAGGTGGTAAAATTTCACGTAATGTTCGAATTAAGATGGTAAACGTGGTGGCGTGAGCTAGTCCTTCTCGCATGAAGGATTAACCTATGAGTCGTCATCGGAGTTACAAACCCCTTCATGAATGATATTTTGAACATTTAATTGAGCTAATTCCCTTTTGGATTTTTCTTTGAATGCGCTACAAATTTAATTGCATTGGAACAGCATTTGTGGCCTTGGTGATAACACTTGGAAATGGGTGAAGAGTTATTGGAAGGGGAAAGCCGGATAGGTCGGCCGAGTGATGGAGGGGTAGACGAGAGGGAAGGGCAATAGGATCGAAATAGAAGGGATAGCGAAGAAGTGGCATCGAAGATTATCACCAACATAGACGGGAGAAAGGGAAATAGGTAATGGGTCGAGGGAGGGACGGTATGAGGTGTGGGATCGGAAGAAATAGGTAGAGGAGGGTTGTTTAAATCCACCTCAACATTTTGGGGAGTTGTGGGAAATTGGAGAGGAGAGGGGGGGTGATAGTGACAAGAGGCGGAAGGATCGGTTCGGACAATGGAGTTAAAAAAGGAAGGGGGATGTAAAGGAATATCGGGAGGAGCTGTGGGATCGCAGAAACCTCGGAGTGGCTCTACAGGAGGATGCGGT
Organism: Papilionanthe hookeriana x Papilionanthe teres; assembly: GCA_022702705.1. NCBI lineage: Eukaryota > Viridiplantae > Streptophyta > Magnoliopsida > Asparagales > Orchidaceae > Papilionanthe > Papilionanthe hookeriana x Papilionanthe teres. The sequence goes on from CM040437.1 coordinate 53,386,124, forward strand.
GGGGGTTGTGATGGCGGGGGTTGTGGTGTAAGGCGGTGGTAAGGTAGTAGGGGGCTCGTAAGGTTCGAAGGATAGGAGCGGTGGTTTGAGGTGAGGGTGGAGTAGATGGCAATTGTAGAGGAGTGACCAAACATAGAACGGTGTGTGCGGTAGGGGGTGGGGACGAAACCGACCTGGCAGGTACATTTCATTATGGGAAGAGCCAACCCCGGAAGCGCTCTTCGGGGGTAGGTTTGAGTAATGTCACATTCAACCAAAAGACAAGCTTCAAAGGGTTTATTGCCTTCGAGAGTTGGTGTATCAATGCGAAGAGGTTTGCCAAAAGCTTGAGCAAGATTATACAGGATTTCATAGTTAAAGATGTCTATCCGGAAGTTTCACCCACAACCTTGAGGAATAACGGGGTTCGGATTTGCCGATCCAAAATCAACGGTCCATTTTATGATTTTAATGAATGTTAATACATTTTAACAACTTTTTTAGAAAAAACCAGTGTGTAGTCAGTTTCATTGTTAAGTTGAATTAAAATGTGTCTACCATTTCACAATCCAACTTTCCATTGGTAGTTAATTTAAGGGAGTCGAAATGCGACGGATGATTTCCGATTTAAGTGCCGTAAATAAATTTACAACTAAGTGAAACGGCAAGTGAAGCGAGGAGATCGAGTTTCGGCATCGGATAGGAAGAGAAGCCGAACTTCTGGATTCTTCTTACCTAGTTTTCGAATGAAGGTGAACTCATATTCTGCGTGACGGTCGCGTCATGGAAAGCTTTGAAGAAACACGAGTGAGTAGAGACGAGTATCTCCGGCAACAACGAGTAGCGTAACTCCTAGCCGTCGCGGAGAAGAAGAGAAGGGAAAAAAGGAAAAGGAGGAAGAACTTACAGAATCGCGAGAAGGAGAAGAGATCATCGGACAGTAGAGGCCCCATGGAAAACCCTAGAGCAACGGCGCCGCACATGCTTCCGAAAAGATGGATATTTATATGTGATATATATATATATATATATATATATATATATATATATATATATATATATATATATATCAACAAACCAAGAAAAACGGATCCAAGCAAGAGAAGACAGTAACCAAAGAAATGAAACACTAAATCAAACAGATGTAACCAAGGAAGGCAAGAGAGAACTCCAAAATCGGCAATAAAGGAAATCGATGCAGAAAATCCGAAAAACGCAGCAAAAAAACTGGAGAAAACCAAAACCAGATCCACCTATAGCAAAACCAAAACAAGGATTGCGAAGGTAGAGGAAGGATCTCACCAGCTTTAGGGAGTTGCAACGAAGGTCGAACAAGAAGGGCAGCCAAAATCACCATTGTCGCAGAAACCAGAGCTCTCCACCGCCTCCATCGTAACCTAGATATATATATAGTTATAGTAGTTAACTAGGAGGGGGAGACCTCTGCCCATAGACATCAACTAGCCCAGAAACAAGACTCGGTCGACCCTGCAGTCCCTTGGTTGAATCAATTCAGCTATTCCTCTGTTTGTTCAGCCCCCAAGGCGCCCCATGTCAGTCTACCTGGGTCGGGGGAGCTTCGACCTCATTCATTGAAGCTTCTGGTTCTTCGTAGCACTTTGTCATACCTCTACTTTGAAAGTAGCAGAAATATTGTATTCCTCTAGTAGGTCAATCTTATCGGTGTTGTTGTTCGACATCTTGAGGACCTGAAAGGTACATCATCTCAGTGCTTAAGCTTCCTAAATGCTTCCAATAGAAACCATTCTTTCTTCACCTGGATTCACACAAGGTCCCTTTCTTGAAAAGTCATATTTTTGTTAGTCTTGTTTATCTGTATTTTGTACTTGTTGTTCTAATTAGTGTTCTTTCCCACGTCCTCGTGTAACTTTTGAATCTCTTGCACCCACACGTCAACATCTTCACTAATCTTTGATATCGTAAGAGTGGTACCAAGTCAAGTGAAGTGAGGGGATTGCTCCCATACACATCCTCAAAGGGAGTGCGTCTCGTGGTTTGTCTCACGGATCTTTTCTAAGTAAATTCAGCTTGGGCTAGAATCAAATCCTACTGCTGAATACTCTTTCCTACAAAACACTTCAGAAGATTTCCTAGATTTATGTTTTCCACCTCCGCCTGCCTGCTTGTCTGAGGTTGATCTGCTAAACAGAATTGAAGCTTTGTACCAAACTTCCCGATAGCGTCCTCCAGAAGTGGCTTGGGAACTCGAGATCTCTATTGAAAGTAATAATCCCGGTAGTCACGTCCTCTCTAAAGTACAAATCAATGACATTCAATGCATCCAGTGTCAGATGGCAGCATACGAAATGCACCGTCTTTGAGAATCTATCCACCACAACCATCACATAATTCTTGATTTGTTGTGTTCTCGGAACTATTATAAAATCCATGCTAACATCCACCTACGAGGCCTTCGGCTTAGATAATGGAGTGTACAGTCATACAGTTTGTTCTCTGGTTTGGCCACATGACAAATTTTGCATTACATGATGTGTCGCTCCACATCTCTCGTTAGTCGAGGCCAAAAAAATGTGTTCTCTGTGAGTGCATGTCGTCTTCATTGCAAAAGTGTTTTGCCAGTCCTCCATTATGGCCTTCTTAAATAATGGACTTCGCAAATATTTAGGGATACACATTCTTTTTTTTTTGAACGGGTAACCATCGATCCTATGATATTGCTTGGTAGGCTTCTTCCGACATTCCTTCCAGATCTCTTTGAAATCTTTGTCTGTTTTGTACAATTCATTCATTTCCTCTAAGCCTATGAATCGAGCCCACATAGAAGTGACCAGCAAATGACGACGAATCAGTGCATCTGCAACTTGATTCCGAGTTTCTACCTTGTGCTTAAGCATGAATTAGAAAGACGCTAAGAACTCCACCGAAGATGGTGTCGGCCCTATATTTGTTCTGACTGTTCAAGAAATTCAAAGCCCCATGATCTGTGAATAAAGTGAACTCACTCATCAATAGGCAATGACTCCAGTGATTAAGAGAGCTCTCACGATCACATAAAACTCTTTATTGCTTATCGAATATTTTCTTCTGGACTCATTTTCTCACTAAAAAATGCTATGGGGTGGCTTCCTTGGCTTATTATTGCTCCAATTCCCACATTGGAAGCTTTTCACTCAACCTGAAACAACTGAGTGAAGTTTGATAATGCTAATACTTGTGCCTGAGTCACCTTCTTCTTCAGTTTATTGAAACTGGCCCGGGCTATATCTGTCCAATGGAACTCTTCCATTTTCAAAAGCTTTATCAGAGGAGCGGTGATGGTACTGAAGCTTTTGATGAATCGCCTGTAGAAGGACGCCAGCCCCAAAAATTACCTAACTCAATAAAAAAACAGAGTTGTTGCTCAGCTCAAAATGGTCTTGATCTTTGTGGGATTCATCTGAATGTGTGCACTAGACACAATATAGCCCAAAAATAATATACCTGCAATTTCAGGAATTATCACTTCTTTGGATGGGCGTATAGCTTATTTGATTGCAAAACCTCGAAGATCGTCCTTAAGTGCTATAAATGCTCCTCCTCAAACTTATTGTATACCTGAATATCATTGTAGTACACCACAAACTTCATGATGTAAACTCAGAAGAGGCGCATTAAACAATCAAAAGGGCATGATTGTCCACTCATATAATCCATCCCGAGTCTTGATGGCAATCTTCCACTCATTCGGATCTAGTGGTACTTGTCGTGTAAGTCGTTCTCGGAGAAGACAAGGGCTCCATGCAGCTGATCCAAGAGATCGTCCACTCGGGGTATGGGGAATCTATACTTGATAGTAATCTTGTTGATGACCCGACAATCAATGCACATCCTTCACAATCCATCTTTCTAGGTGCCATCAAGGCGTGGACATGACACGAGCTGGAACTCTCTTTGACCAAACCCCTCGCAACGGGTTCCTGTACCTGCCGCTGTAGTTTCATGTACTTTTCGGATTTCAATTTATAAGTGGCCTGATTTGGTAGTACTAATCTAGGTATGATATATATGGTGTTGAATGTCTCTCAGTGGCTGCAATCCATCTAGAATATTGTCAGTCATCACATCTTGAAAGTTAGCTAGTAGTGGTTGTAGGGCGTCAGTATCTCAACCTCCTCGATTCTCTCTAGTAGGGACAAATCCATTGCCACTTGAGCCTCTCATACTGACTGCATGAATGTGGCTTTCAGGACTACCACCTCCTCTATGATGCCCACCCTTGCATCCTTGATGGGCAAAAAAACGTTGCGCTTTCCATCCTTTTTGAATAAGTTTCCTTAAATCCATCATGTTGGGTCTTGCGGTCAAAGTACCATGGCCTCCAATATGGAAATCATGTATGGATAGCACGTCGCACCACATGCTCCTGTAGCTAATTTCTAATAGAAAACTCAACCAAGCATTATTTATCCACACGTATTTCGTTCCCCTTTTTCAATTAGGTAAGAGAGTCGGATTGTGGATGCTTTTATGTGGTTCCCAGCTTCTTCACCATCAGAGTTGATACTACATTTTTGCAGGTCTCAACATCGAAAATCAGACTACAGACTTTTCCTTCACTATACACTTGGTGCGAAAAAAACTATGCCTCGACTATGAATGATCCCTCTCCGGCTCAGTCTGTAGGACTCTCCTTATGATTAGCATCTCTCTCTCTCTCATCTCCATGGAGCTGAACTTTCTCCTCCTTTTCCTCCTATGCTTCCTCTTCCTCTACCTCCTCGTCAACGCCCTGCTCCATGAATAAAACAACTCGGCTCATGGGACAGCTGATGGCTCTGTTTACAGCTGTGGAACTTAAAATATCTTCATATTGGATGAATTACTCTTTCTGGGTTTCTTTCCACTCAACTCTGTCTTATCACTTTCCAGTCTAGTCACCTTTGTTGGTCGCTACGTCTATAATTGGTTGTCTAAAGGAGGGCTATTGCGTGTTTTGTTTCTGCTGTCTTGCCATCTTCAAGGCTAAGAGTTAGACATCTCCTAGTGACCAATACGTCTGTAGTTGCACAACCTTGCTGATAGCAGGCTTCAGCCTCCAAATACCTCGTTTTGGTGTGTCTCTATGGCTCGACCAATTCACACTTCATCTGTAATTTGTTAAATTCTGTCATGAGCTCCTCCACTTATAGGTTCACTACTATAGGTGATGGAGTCTCAAGAATATATCCTGGTGGTATGTTTTTTCTCCGCATCTTCTTTCTCATCTTCTCCCATTTACTAATCTTGTCACTGTCCTCTCTTTCTTTGTCTCTGCTAATTTTCCCACAATAAGGAGACACGCTTTTTTAATTTGATGGTTGCAAGCTTCACCCTATTATCTTCTGACACTTTCTTGTACTCGAAGAGTCTCTCAACTAACTATAGCCATTCGATGAAATCATCTGGATCTATACCTGCATTGAACTCTAGTAGGTCCACTTTTATTCTGAAGTCTCTGTCTCTTCTCTTGGCTTCCTCTAGTAATGACTTCCGAATCATTTGGGCCTATCTTCTTATCACTAAAGTCCTCACTATGGAAGGGATTCAAATCCTTGTCCCTTACTCTTCGACTTTCTATGTCACGATCGAGGATAATTTTTCCCTCGGTTTCGTCATAAATCTTCGCAACTTTGTTGAATCCAACAAATCTCTCACTGTATCTCTTCCTGGGTAAGTTGCGACTTGTGTCTCTGTGGTGGCATGGTTCGGGTTTGGGGGAATAGGAAAGAAAATTTTGGAGTGAAGATGCTTTGGGTATGCGGCTATGAAACTCTAGTATATTACTAGGGTTAGGCTAGCTCTTATACCAATTGATATCGGAGTTAACCCACAATTTGAACATAAATGCAAATACTATTGTTGAAAATCAAAAAGGGTTACAACAACTCTTGACAATAGGAAAATAACAACACAAAAATCAAAGATACCATAGGGTGAGGACGATGTGAGTGGGCTGCAGCAGGATTAGTGGAAACAGGGGATCGAGGATGCAAGGAGGGTTGACGGCAACATGGGGAGGTAGGGGTGTGGCTGGACATCAGGCAATATGTGGCTGGAGGGAGTAGCGATCCAGGTAGGGACGGTTGGATAGCAATCCGCTGCAGATGGCTCGAGCAAGGCGATACAAAGATGGTAGTAACAGTCAGGGGGTGTGTCGGAATGATGGAAGTGAGCAGTTGCAGGGAAGGGCAAGGGAATATGTGGAGGTAATTACCACCTCAGAGCAGGTTACAACCAGACTACTTGTCCTCGTATACAGCCCGAGTAGGGGAAAAGACGTCGATGATAGAAGTCTGAAAAACAAAACTGGACCCTCCAAGTTTTGTTCGCAAACAACTTGTGTTTGGCACAATAAATAGCTCATGTACGAATTGTTGGTCGAGTAAATGAGCCAAACATGAACAAATTTTTTAAGCTCGTATTATAAACGAGCCAAAGACGGTAACCCTTTGTCGATCATGTTCGGCTCGTTTTAACTCGAAGTAATGAAATTATATATTTTATTGATATAATAATATATTATATTTATCATTTATATAATAATATATTATGTATATTTATATTTATCTTTAAATCATAATAACTTGAGTGGTCGTGTGGTTCTGCACCTTTTAATGCACAGAATTGGTGCATGTTCGAATCCAACACCCTACATCTATTTTATAAACAAGTCATTTTGAGTTGAACACGAGTCAAGCCTGAGCTCGCTTAAGCTCGGCTCATTTATAGACCTAACTCCAAAACGTGGATTGATATTCAAGAAGATTGAGACCGTGATATTGAGATTTATACTGATGCTAGCTGTGCAAGAGCACTGACTAATAGAGGATCTACCACAGATTACTGTTCATTTGTATGGGGTAACTTTGTTATTTGGAGAAGTAAAAAACAAGTTGTGGTGGCAAGTATTGAAAAATTTAAGTATCGTGCCCTGAACCTTAGAATTTTTAAAGGGATGTGGTTAAAGAAACTACTGGTCGAACTTCATGGAGAACAAAAATACTATTAAGTTGTTTAGTGATAGTCAATCAGCCATTAAAATTTCAAAGAATCCAGTACACGATGATCGAACCAAACATATAGAGATTGACATGTACTTCATCTCTAAGAAGTTTAGTGAATGGTTGTTCAGCTAAGTTATCTCTCAAATCAGTATTAGATTGAGAACTTTTTCTCGGCATCACTTCAGTGATATAAGTAGCAAGTTTGGGATGTATGACATATACAATCTAGGGAGTGTTGATATGCATATCTAGTTTAGGAAACCGTGAGTCCATTATTTCATTTTACGGGAGAAGTTATCTTCCCTTAATTATCAATTTTTGTGTTTTTATTTCTTTTCTTTTATCATGATGATTTGATTTTTCCTCCAATTGTATGAATGTTAGTTTGAGTTGTATATATATACATATATTATTTGCTTAAGAGAGTTTATTCTTCCAAAAAATCTTCATTAAGTAATAATGCATTGCTAAATAAAAATGAAAATTTTAGGGAAAAGATGGAGTTAGAAAGAATAGTTGGACCCTTGTCTCCTCAAGTAGCCTCAACAAAGTATTGGGATGTGCATAGAAAGGGACATGTCACAAAGAAAGAATCCCTAGGAATATGAGCAACTATAGGAGAATTCCCAATGTGGTCTAACTGAATTATCAGTTAGTGATGTGATGGAGTGAATGTTGATGATCGAATTTGACAAGAGGGAAAGAGGTGTTATTATGTAGCAGTGAGAAGTGGAGCAGAAATTGGTCAGTGGCAATAATGCGGGTACTTGGGCTTGAATCGACCTTAATCGGTTTAGCAAGGGGGTGCTGATTTAGCAGGGAGGCTAATCGGGCCTAACCCTACTTAGAATTTGGGGTGTTGTCGCTTAAGATGAGGGGTTCCCCCTCCTAGTTATCTTTTATTATAAATAGGTTGTTTTCTATGTTAGAAATTAGGTTTTTGCTGAGATTTTTTTTTTGGAAGCCGCCGGTGCCCCCTTTTCTCTTCTAGGGTTGTATTCAATGGAGAGAAGGTGTTCTGGCTGTAACTCATATCGAGGCGGCGTGTATCTCTCCTCTCCTAGTTATCGCCATATTCCCTGCATCCCCATCCATCTTGTTTCCCAGCTGCTAATCCTTATTGACCCCTGTTATTCCCACAAGCACCTACTATACTGCCTGTTATTACCATAATTCCATCTTGGGGCTCTATGGCAGCTTTACCCTCTCTAGCCTCACTTCTTGTTGCGCCTGTCCCCTCAAACCTCTCTTTTCCAACTGCATACTCCATTGCCTGGCCTTCCCGCACTTCCTCCTCTAGCCTTCGTGTCACGGGTTCTGACATGATCTGCTCCCTCATTGGACTGGCCAACCGACAATACCTCCCTATCCCTCTGACTGTTTGCACAAACATTCCAGCCACCTATTCTTCCCCTTATCCTTTCCATGCCTCCCTACTGCGCAACCCTCACCATCGCGAGACTATGTGTTGTGCTGTTTTTTCTTTCTTATTTTGAGACTTTGATTATAATTCCTGTTGTTGTGAGCAATAATTTTTTTTTCCTTTCGAGTTCTGAGTTAACTCCAGTATCATCTGGTATCATAGCTACTCTAACTGTAATCCTAACCTGTGGTTTCCTAGCATCTGGCTTCCGCCCTCCACCAAAACTTTTCTTTTCTGTATCCTTTACCAACCCTTTCAAACCCAAACCATAATCATGCCACCAAGGAGATATGTGTCTGAGTCTATCCTGGAAATGATACAGCGAGAGCAATGTTGTCTCCAGCTGAGACTTGCAGAGATAGATGATGGAAACAAAGGGGGGATTACCCTCGACGTTATCTGTAGAGTCAAAAGTGGGAACGGAATGAGAATCTTAAGTTCATACGTCAGCATGAGGAAACAATAAGATTACTACCTAGTCCAAGATGAAGCGGGAGATGCAGAGCCAGATCCTACCAGCTTACTACAGATAGTGTCGGACCTTAACTTCAGAAGTGGACAAACCACATTATCGGAAGACCACATCTTACAGGCAAAGTTCAACTTTAGGATCATACAGCCAGATTGCACTCAAGAGAATATCCAAGTTGATCTCGTTGGAGGAAACATTGATTCAGAATGGAGAATAGGTGGAACTAAGCCACATTCCTAAATCCTTCTCAGTCAAGAAGTGTTTCATGTGCTACAGGTTTGAACATAGTGAATAGAATTGCACAACCAAGAGAGTGATCACCTTCACCGATCAGGGAGCAGTTGAAGAAATAAACAACGATACGGAAGAAGATGAAAACTTTAGTAAAATTCTCAATTTTCAACTAATGAGGAAGAGATGTCATCGATTTCCGTTGACCCTAAGATAATGATTTCAACTGAGGTAATAGTAGTTATTCTAGAAGATACTGAATCTGATGTAATGGTTGTTTCGACAAACTACGAGATTGTAGTGCCTCGAGCTAGCATTTTGCATGCGTCAAGAGGAGCATCAACAGAACTAATCCTGGATGTTCTAATGGGTCATGAGTTTGTGGAGACGAAATCAAACACAAAACGACCCCGGATAAGAGAAATTTAGACCTTCCAGATCTGTAGACTCATCCCTGAGTTACCCCGACCAAGGGAGGTCCCACATGCCAGAAATGAGGCACTTTTGTGCCATGTCGGGGAGATTTCAGGGGGTTATTCAAATGTTAGATTCAATTAAGTTTGGTAACCTTCCAGTTGCACTCCTTGTCGCCACCTGCAACCCCAAAACTCTTTTTTCCAATTGCATACTCCTCTGCCCAGTCTTCACGTCACTCCCTCCTCCAGCCTTTCTATCACGGGTTCTCCTGTGATCTGCTTCCCCATTGAACTTGCCAGCCGACAGCCCCTCCATGTCCCTCCAACTATTTGCCCAAACGTTCCAGCCACTTATTCCTCCCCTTATCCTCTCCACGCCACCCTGCTGCCCAACCCTCACCGTGGTGAGACCTTCCGGTGTGTTGTATTTCACGACCTTCTGTTGTCTTGCATTTTCTTTCATTCTTTGAGTCTTTGATTGTAATCTCTGATGTTGTGAGCAATAAAATTCTATTTTTTGGATTTTGGGTTAACTCTGGTGGTGTCAGGCAAGCTAGACCGAAATGGCAAGGGCATTGAGCTGGGTGTGGAGAGATATCCTAACAACAACATCAATAGAGGTGCCGGGGCTAGAACAACACCCAAATACTAAGGTGCTGGAAGATTCGTTCTTGTTATGCGTGATGTGAGGTACAGAGGCACAATGGCGCCAATGCTTAAGTTGTATGCATAGACTCACCGCTAACAAACATTGAGCCCTGCTGGGTGACACAAGTAGGAAGGTAGGATGCCCAACTGAGAGTGCAAGGCAGGTGCGGAGGGTGGAGGCGGATGTTGTGTGACCAAGACACTATATTATGATGTTTCAACTATTCATATATTTCAATTTAAATTTTAATTTATCCTTTATAAATATCTTTAATAGAAAGCAGCAAATGTTGCATTTAGTACAGCTAATTCATCCATGTAGCGTTTATATGCACTCCTTAAAAGCATAATGTGCTTAATCTCTGGCCCTATATTACGACATGCAAAGTGTGGACGAATGAATATTGTCGGGTTGTAATGCTTTTCATTTCACCTTTTCCTTGACTGTATACCTTTTTTGGTGCCGGTAACTGCTTTAAGTTTGGTTTCTTTCATTTTGTAGTTTTATTATTATTTTTTTTTCCCTCCATCTTATGGTTTTATTTGCTAGTGGTGAAGATGGTAGGAGTCGAGCAGAACAGCTCCTGCATATTCTTAGACAGATAGATGTATATATTTTGTCTGCTGTAGAGCATCAGAGAAGAAGAGGCTGTCATGCTGTGCATGAATTGCTTCTCAAGTTCCGGGCTCTTTTTTCTGGTGGAATATGTGGACTTGGGTGTCATTCCAGCTGCATTCACAATGCACAAATTGAAAGGCCAATGCAAAGAAACTTCTCAACTTTGCCATGTAAGCGCATAGCATGGTCAATTGACTTATCAATTAATATGTGAATTTATTCTTGTTGAGTCTGCTTGTTTCCAGCTGTGTATGCATTGCCAAGTCGGGACTCCTTAAGTCTTGGGGAAAGGGTTATAACATATCTACCAAGGTGTGCAGATGTGAGTTCAGAGATTAGAAAAGTTGCAGTTCAGGTTTGTGGATGATCTCATTTATAATTTTAAATATTTACGCTATATTTCTTTCAACGGGAAAGGTTTTGCATTCTCATTTCAGCCTTGGTGATTCTGTAGATCTTAGGTCTTATTTTCAGCATAGCACTATCGCTTCCTTTATCAGCTGGGTGTGATGTAAATCTAGAATCATCATACAATGCCTTGTCTTCTCTTGAAGATGTAATTTCCATTCTTCGAAGGGTAAGATTTAATTTTTGTGTTTCCATTATTTGTTTGTATCTGTGTTACTCAGAGTGGAATTCAAACCTTTTTTACTCTAATTTTACAGGATGAATCCATTGATCAGTCAGAAGTCTTCAATAGAATTGTCTCATCTGTTTGTGGTTTGTTAACAAAAGATGAGGTGTGCTGCATCATTTTTCCCTTTCTCCTATGCACTAATTAGTTTATTCTCTGTAATGTAAGCTCAATGTGCAAAGTAATGTCTTGAACAGCTTGTTATCTCATTGCATATGTGTACATCGGCAATATGTGATAAGATCAAACAATCAGCTGATGGAGCTATTCAAGCTGTGATTGAGTTCATTACAATGAGAGGCAGTGAGTTAAATGAATCTGATGTTTCGAGGTTGTAAATCATAATCTGACATCAAACTTTTTTATTTTATTTTAGAGGAATTGAATCTTAAAAGTTCTATTTGCAGGACAACTCAGTCGCTGCTTTTGTCTGCTTCATTTGTAACTGATAAGCATTCACGTCAAGAAATCCTTCAAGCGGTATTCATCTTTCTTTAATAATTCATCACTTCAAAGAAATTGAAAGCTGGCGTGGACTAATTTTTTGTTTTATTTTTTTGTATTGGAAGACATCATGTTTGGCAGAGTGCACTGCTTCATATGTTGTCTTCAGTGAGGTCTTGGTTACTTCTGCTCGGGACATCATTACAAAAGATGTATTAAGGCTTCGAGGTGGTTGGTCAATGCAAGATGCATTCTATGTGAGTTTCTTGCAAGATGTTTCGATAATTTGCTGAGAATTACGTTGCGGAAAAAATATGTTTTCTCCCCTCTTCATCTATAACATCATTTTTAATTTAACTGATCACCACCCAAGTGTTTATTTTGCTCTGTCATTCACTCCCAATTATCTTAATATATTTGCTTAATACTTTTCATCAATAGATGCTATTCCATCCCTTCTCTTGTTAATTTAACATGATTTTGTTTCTCTTTTATTCTTGCTTCTATTACAAACTTATATTTCCACATCATTTAACTGCTGTGTTGCTGTCCCAATACTGAAATTTCTGCTAGCACTATTTTTCTCCTACAAGAAATTTCAATATTGCCATGAAATACTCTGGCACACTGAATTTCTAGGATTCTTAATCTAGACATAAGGAATATTCATGGTAATAGCATTAAGCTTATTTTTAATAGTTAAGAAGATAATGATATAATCAATACTCAACCTGTTCAGTAAATTTAATTAATATAATGAAAATTTAGAATGAATTAAATTTTCTATCACTTATGCGTGATCAACAACATAAGCATGAACAATCAAGTACATAACCAGTAATATTATAAAAACAAAAACATATTTCTTACATAAATATCTATGGAAAGTCACTTGGTGACTATCTGATGAAAACAGTGTCAATGACCTACAAGTTTTTTTTTTTTTTTTTTGGTTTTTTTTTTAATTAAGATGAACTTGCTATTAAATACCAGTATACCACATTGCTAATGAGCTTTATTTACTTAAATCAATTTAATTCTGGAAAAGTTCTTCAACGGCCATACCAATTTTGAATGATGTTTAGAAGTTCTGTGATATTCATGATGCGTTGTTGTTCCGTTTCAGGAAGCGCGTATAATGTTCTAGGAATTCCATTAACTTATGGCCTTTTTCTTGGAATTTTTTTATTTGGCATTGACCTTTCTTTTTTGACTTTTTATTTTTATTTTTTTGAGTTAGACATTTTCCCAGCATGCGGTGCTTTCAAGCCAGTTTCTGGAGTACATCATATCTGTGCTAGATCGTTCTCCTGCCCCTAAAGTTGATATAGAAAGGGGTGAAAGCAGCAACCATTCATCTGATTCTCTGCTTGATGGGGACTTACTGCAAGCAACCTTACTAGCCCTGACGGCAATCTTCAGGTTTGAATCAATTTTGATTAACATGGACAATTTAGAAAAAAATTCTTATGGGATCTTAATATGTCTTAATGTGAATCAATATAGAGGGGGTGGCAAGACTGGAAAGAAAGCAGTGGAACAAAGTTATTCTTCTGTCCTTTGTGCGCTTACACTTCAACTGGGAAGTTGCCATGGCCTGGCTGGTTTGGGTCAGCTGGAGCATTTGCGGTATTTAGATTGATTTTTTTCGCTCCTTTTCTATCATTGACCAACTTTTATCCGTATTTTTCTTACTTTTTTATTTTACAGTGTTTTATTAACAGCTTTTCACTCATTTTGTGATTGTGTTGGTGACCTTGAAATGGGCAAGGTAATAAATGCAAGTTGGATTCGTTTTTATTATGCATATAAGTGAATATCAGAGATTGTTGGGAGATTTTAGTCTATTGTTTTGTTAAAAGGTAGGATCAAGCTAATGCACTTCAACATGCAGATATTGGCCAGGCATGGAGAAAATAATGACGGAGAGAGATGGATTGATGTAATTCGTGATATTGCTTCCTGCATCTCTCTAAAGAGACCTAAGGAGGTAACTGCACACAAGATTCTGCCATGAAAATAAATGAATATTTGTTTGTGTGACCTTATATGGGCATTATAGATGAATAAAAACAATGTTCTAGATTGAGACATGCATTTTCCATGTATGTGTTTCTTTATGCACCTACAGCTGCACGTTCGCAGACATCATGATAGGATGGGACAAGACTGATCAATTTTTGATTGCAAATCCTAAAGACACAAAATCAGAAGAATGATGGATGCTAAATAAAATAGAAAATATGCAGGAATAAACAATATTTAACTCAAAGAAAAACATAAAATAAACCTATAATGTCCAGATTGTTCTATTCTTGTAGATATTATAAGCTTAAGGTGTACAAATAATCGATGCTAATCAGGATGTATGACACTTTATAGTGGACACCAGATTATGATCAGAGAACTAGAATTGGAAACTTTTATAAATTTACCAGTCAAATGTTGATTTTACCAAGTGTTCGAGAAGGAAACATGGCAATGTAAAGCTTTGTTCCTTGAAGTGGGTTTTCACGAAATGACAGCACAACAAGAAATATTATGATTGGAGCTCTCTAATCGTGTGGTTCGTTATAAAGTGAAACAATTAATTTATGGTGATATTTACAGCCCCTAATTTTCTCAATTGTCTAATTCCCTTGAGTGGTAAATTATAGAGTAAAATTGATACGTCATAACGTCCTTTGTTACTTAATTTTTAACTACAATTCTTACCTTAGATATATCCACCTCAGGTCTATAAGATTCTCTTGAACTATGCAATCCATGGCTGCTAAGATCCTTCGATTAGGCTGAGTCAACTATATCTTTTGACGAAGTAGACTAGAAGCCATTCTAATAACCAGAGATGATAGAATCATTGATGAAGGTCTAAATTGTCATCATTCTTCTCAATATAAGCTCCAAGTAAATGACGATAATTTTATAGTATATTACTTAAATCATTGCTACTATATGCTAGTATTTAGCATCCAATAATTAGTCTTAATCAAAAGGTTTCTCTCGTCATTGAAAGAGATGAATAAAATAAAATTTGCTTATTCCTATAGAAATTCTGAAACTAGATTTAAGAGTCCTTGCAAAATAAACACTAGATTTCTAGATAGTATCTTATCAAAAACCTTATCTACTTTTAGAAAATTTTAATATACGATAGCAAAATTTTCACAGAATTTTCCGATGCAAATTTTTGTTTTCCACAGTAAATTAAACATAAATATGCAGATAATCTCTAGGTTGTGGCGACTTAACGAGAATTTGACAATAATGGAAAAACAAAGGCCTAACAAAATTTGAGATCTTCTCTTAAGTCAAGAAGAGAGTAGATTTGCACTTTGCCCTGATATGTGGATGGATGCTTTTATCGTGGTGATGTTCGATCATTTATAAAAAAATAAAAAGAAATGATTATTTGATGGGGATGAATTAAATTTTGAATCATTTAGCTCACCAACATCATTTGCAATGGAAGGCGAGTGGTCGACTAGAGGCATGGGATCCTAAAGAGTGGAGTAAGAGGAGGAGCAGAGCACGAAATCATATTCCAGAAGTTGACAACCTAATTGATGGTTTTTCTAAAAACCTAGGAGGAGCCAATGTGGGACTGAAACCAATCTTGGGCTCCTAGAAGATATTCGGGAAGCAGGTCTGATGAGGAGAAGGTAGATGAATAGTAAGAGAATGAAATTTTGGGTGATTGTCGATATTTGGAGGGGCATAGACAATATCAAATGTTCCTTTTTCACAAAACACCGGGGTGATTTTTAAAGTTGTTGTTCACCACTTCTATCTGGTCATCTGTTTCTGGGTGCGTTGTTGAACTAAATTGGAACTCATCACTCAGGTTATTTTATATAGTTTTTCTAAAAATGGCTTACAGAATCCTCAACTCTATCCAAATTAAGGATATGTTGGACCTCCCTTGGCAATTGTAACTTAGGAGGTAAATTGTATGTCCGAAAATCCTGAATTCTACTTAGTAGGGGTTGTCCTAAATTTGGTATCGTCTACTCGAACTCACTATCCTTTTGGACAACGAATGCTAGTCATGTCAAGGCTTCTCTTAATGTCTGCAATGAGATAATTCATGGCACCACATTCTCAAACTCTATATGAATTTATATTACCTCAGATTCACTATTTTATAGGACAACTAATGATAATCCTACTGAAGTCACCCTCATGGGCTTAGCTTGAATCACTAACATCTCTCCGTTGTCAACTGCAAGTTGATATTTAACTCTAATCTCCCCCTTTGGGTCTTCATCCTCTACTTCCTTCACGACACCCTGCTCAATGAAAAATTTTATTTTCCTGTTTGGATAAATTGATATAATGTGCCTAAACCTGTGGCACTTGAAGCAATGTCTGGCTGGGATGAATTTAGGAGTAATGGTGGGCTCCATCTTTTCTCCATTCTGGATAAACTTCTCCGGTGGTGTCAGCTTGGGTGCTTTACTAGATGTACTTTTGTTGCCTGATCCTAGAGTTAAACTTTTCTTGTAAAGTGTGTCGGTCATTTGGTGTCGTTGATTTTTCTTCACTTTCAAAGCTAGGGTCTGTACATCTAATAGAGACCAATATGGTTGCAACTGCACCACATTATTAATAGATGACCTCAGACCTTCAAGATGCCTCTCTATTATGTACTCGTCTTGCTCCACCAACTCATATTTCAGTATAAGTTATCAAAATCAATTGTGTATTCCACATAAGTCTTTTTGGCGTAGATTGTGGAGCTTTATGAACATGTCCTCTTGGTAATGTGGAAAAAGATATTTACGCTGCATCTCTATTTTCATCTTGGACCACTTAGTGATCTCACTCTTCCCTTTTCGTTGCTGAATATGCTTCAAGTTCTCCCTATAACACACCCAAATTCCAGAAATCAGATATGTCAACTAATTTTAAAAGTAAACCAAATTTCCCATCCTTCTAAAGTCAAGTGAATTATTTTTATAAAATTATATGCATGAAATCGTTCAATTTCGCATAAAGCGCTATACATGAATTATGAATGTATGGAAGATTTAAAATTCAAAAGTTAAAGGTTTTATCAACTTAAGTAAACCTTAATTATTTCTTTAATCTTATCCCAATCTCGTAGTTACTGTTCTTAACCAACGTTGCGCCATTTTATTCATTTCTTTAGGTCGAGTAGGGCATGAACTTCAATTTTCTTCCCCTTTCCCGAATGCCTTCTTTCTTGCAACCCCCATCTCCTGAATGCCTTCTCTCTTGCAGCCCCCCTCTCCCTTTTGTGCGGCTCGACAATCTCTGATCCTTGCTACAGTGCAAGGGCAAGCAAACGGGTCGAGCAACATAGGGAGTCCGAAAGTTGATGCTTAGGCTTCGTGGTCAAATTCTAAAGGTGCAAAAATAATTTTAACGTCATTTGAAACTTTCATTTCCTTCCTTGCCCTTCTGTCGTGATGTTTACCTAGATTTTTGTGCATTTTGCATGTCTAGTAACCATCGAAGGCATTGATCTTGTGTCAGAAGCATCGAAAATGGTTTGCTAGTTTCCATATGAGTTTTAGCACGAAATCAGTGAGGAGAAACTGAAGATTAAGTTTTTAGGAAAAGTTGGGGAGAAAATAGGCAATTTTAGAAAAGTGTATATATTTCGAGGAGCCTATTTGAGGTGTAGTTTGGGCTTAAAAGTTATGTTTTAAGTTAGTGTATGTTATGAGCCAGATTTTATGGAACCTTATGTTGTCTGTGAATCCCAGGTTGTTTACACGATACAATGAGCTCGACACGAGCTTTGAGGAAACTCGTGTTCCTGAATCCGCCTTGTTGAGTTCTTCGGTTATACTATCACGGTCTTCCTAACAAAAAATGACCCACATCCATTGGGACGTCACATCATACCTAGTCCTGCAGTTGGCCCTAATCGATAACTTTACTAAGCATCTTTGGTCGATGCTGACTCGATTCTCCTTCAGCCACATCATTGAATTCAGCCCAAAACGCTTCTGAGTAGTGAGTCCTAGTTTCTCTTACCATCTGTGTTGAGGCTACGTTTTTACTGCTCTCGCTGTCGATGATGAGGCTGTATATCTTTATGTTCACTATGCATCGGGTTTAAAACATATTGTGGCAAAGCCACTGTGGATTTCCCGTGTCCTTATTTTGCAGGATCCATCGAATCACAAGCGCCTCTCTATCTGGTGAAAGCTTACACCTTACCCTAGTCCTTCGTTGTCTCCTCGTTGCTAAAGTTCTTTTATGGCTCCCTAATTTATAAGTCTGACTGCTCTGCTCGTGGGATAGCTGGAGGCTTTGTGGCCATAGTCGTGCCATCTGAAACACTTCCTAGTCGATACAGTGTTGTAGGAGCTTCCTTTCTCTCGTTTCTCCGCTCTCTGATTCAAAGTGTCATTCTCTTGTTCGGACTTGCTTGTTCTCCTGAGGTAAACTTGTTAGTAGGGGTAGTTGTTGGTAACTGCTTGCCTGGAGGATGACTGCTATCTGCTTTGCCTTTGTTGTCTTTTCACTTTTAGGACAAGAGTCTGAACATCTCCAATTGGCGAATAAGGGTGCAACTGCATCATGTTACTAATAATGGGTGTCAAGCCCCTCAGATAACAGGCTATGGTATGCTCCCTTGACTCGACCAAACACACTTATCTGTAACTGATCAAACTGCTTTGTGAACTTCTCAACTGACAGGTCCTTCTACTGCAGGTGGTGGCACCTTAGAAGCATATCATATCGGTAATGGGGTGGGAGGTATTTCCCCTGCATCGCGTTCTTCATCTTCTCCCATTTGGTAATTATATCATCGCTTCTCTTTTTCTCCGACTCTATAAGTTTTCACATCACAAAAAGGCAATTTTCTTCAACTTTGCACTTCTCTTCAACTTGATACCAGCTAATTTGACATCTTATCCTCTGGCACATCCTTATGATCGAAGATTCGTTCAACAGATTGCATTTAATCAATAAAGTCTTTTGGATCCATTCATCCATCAAATTTTGGTAGATCAACTTTGATGTCGAAGTCTCTGTGCCTTCCAAATGATATCTCATTTCTGAAATTCTCCCTAAGGAAGGGGTTTAGATACCCTTCTCTTGGCCTATTCTGATACTGGATTTCGAAACGCCTTGGTTTGTCTTCTTCATCGTTGAAATTCTCCCTATGAAAGGGATTCAGATTCTCCTCTTTTTCTCCTCTTCGTCTCTCCAGATCTCATTCAAGGGTAAACTTTCCTTGGGTCATCTCATCAATCTTCACAAGTCTCCGTTGAGGGCGATGGAGCTTTTGCCTTGTCTCTTCTCGAATATGCTTGAACATATATCTTTTTAGTGGCATGATTAGGGTTTGGGATTTGTGGAAGTGGAAAGAGTATATGGTGGTAGGAAAGAAATTTTTTTATTTATGACAGATGCTAGTAAACCTTAGGATAAGACTACGGTTATGCTAGCTCTAATACCAAATGATACTGGAACTAGTTAGGAAATCAGCGGAAATGAAAAATAAAACTTTTGTTGGTACTAAGTTAGGGCTACAACTTGATACAAACGGAAAAGGTAATTACAATAAGGACGATCGGAAGAGAAGATTCGAAGGTGGTGGTGGTGTCGACCAATTGGCAAGGAAAAAGGGGAGTGGTTGAGCACTATCAGGTACATTGGAATTGTGGTTGGTGGTTGGGTTGTGGGTTGGGAGATTGGGTTGGCAGGGAAAGTTGGAGGGAAGGTGTTAAAGGGTATTGGTTGATCGTGGGACAAGCAGGACATTAAGAAGAACTGCTGTAAGGGGGCTGGCTGGATGCAGTTTGGCGGCTGGGAGGGCTGGACAACAAGGCCAGCAGTGGTTTGGAGAGAAAAGAGTGCTGGTAGGCTGAGTGGAGGACTGGACAACAAGGCTACGGTATGAGGAGGTTGCGGCATTGTAGTTGGGATGAGGAGGGGATGTCGGCGGCTATGGGAAGTGGAGGAGAAGGGTAGGGAAGTTGATAGTTGAGGATACAACATCACCTCAGAGCAGGATACAACCGAAGCAGCATCCATCTTCGTATATGGCCCTAGCAAGGAGAAGAAGGCTTTAAGAGACTTCTGAAAACAAAAACCAAAACAAAACTAACCCTAATTCTCAGAAAACAACAATATATGGACTTTTAATAGAACACGGGAAAGGAAAGATAAGGGGAAGGGCTGGTGGTAGAGCAGTCCTTCCAAATTGTCGCCCTGTCCAGATGTTCTTAGACCGGGACTTCTAGGGACCGAGCGAACCGGCCCCCTTATTAGCCGGCTGAACTGGCTTGCTCCTAACCCCGCATCACTGTCCTCTAACTCCTCATCCTCAACCTCCTTGACGACGCACTGATCTGTGAATGTGACAACACTGCTCGTGAGACAGCTAGAGGTTATGTGTCCATAGTCGTGGCACCTGAAACAACTCCTGGTAGGTACTGCACTATAAGAGCTACCCTTTTTCATCTTATTTCCACTTGGATATGTCTTGTCACTCCCCTATCCCGACTTGCCAACTCTGCTAGAGGTACACTTGTTGGTTGCGGTAGTTGCAGGTGACTGCTAACTGAAGATTGCTACCTGAATGGAGATTGTTGTCTACTTTGTTTTCTGTTGTCTTTTCACATTCAAGGTTAAGGTTTAGACAGCCCCCAACAACCGGTATGGTTGTAGCTGCATAACATTGCTAATAGCAGGCTTCAAGCCCCCCAGTTGCTAGGACATTGTGTGTTTCTCTGGCTCGATCAACTCACACCTCATCTGCAACTGATCGAACAGTGTTGTGAACTCCTCTACTAAAAGGATCTCTACTGCACGTGGTGGAGTTCAGAAACATGTCGTGGTGGTAATGTGGTGGAAGGTATTTTCTTTGTATCTCTTTTCTTATCTTTTCATACTCAGTAATCTTATTACTGTCTTCTCTTTTCCTCTATCTCTACAAATTATCCCACCACAAAGAGGCATTATTTTTCAGCTTGATGGTTGCGAATTTCACTCTCTTATCCTCTGCACCTCCTTATATTTGAATATTCGTTCAACAGATTGCAGTTAGTCGATAAAGTCGTTTAGATGCATACCTCCATCAAACTTTGTAGATCCACTTTGATGTCGAAATCATTGTGTCCTCTATATGTAGGCTCCTCTCTCAGCCACCTCTGACATTGAATCCCGAAGCGGTGGGGCTGGTATTCCTCGTTACTAATGTCTTCCTTGTGGAACAGATTCAAAACCTTGTCCCTGCCTCCCCTTCGACTCTCCAGATCTCGGTCAAGGGTAATCTCCCCCTAGGTTTCATTATCAATCTCTTCAAGCCTTTGTTGAAGTCGGCAAATCTCTCGTTGTATTTTGTCCCGAGTAGGTTTCTTGATGTATCTCCGTGGTGGCATTAGTAATGTTTGGGCTTAGGAGTGGTTGAGGATAGAAGGAAAAATTTTTTGTTGATGGAAGATAGATGTTAGGAAACCCTAGGATAAGACCAGAGTTAGGCTGACTCTAATATCAAACGATATCGAAGTTAAGCTGAGAATTAAAGAATGCAAAATATTATCGCTAAAACCTTCAAAAGAAATCATACTAACGATCTTATAATAGGAAATAAAGAACTCAAGGACAAACGAATCCCCTTGGGCAAGGACAGAGTGGGGAGTCTTGTTGGACAAAGAGAGGGAGGTAGCACGAGGGTTTGCAGCAATAGGAAGGGTGGCTGGAAGGGAAGGTGACGGCTGGTGGAGTTGTAGGAAGGTGGGGCGGCAGCAGGTTTGGGTGCAGGGTGGTAGGCTGTAGGTAGGGGGCTGGAGGCTGCAGGAGGGGCTTATGATATGTTGGCTGCAATGGCTTTGGTTTGGGCAAAGCCGACGGCAGAGGCAGCAGGTAGAGGGAGGGCCCGGTGGTCATAGCATCAAAGATGGAGGCGCATGGCAGGGGAAGGCACATGTTGGTTGAGATAGTCACCACCTCGAAGTAGGATACAACCGGAGCACCACTTGTCCCCGGAGACAACCCTAACTGGGAGAAGAATACCTAGACGCAGAAGCCTGAGATCAGCCAAAACGAAAACTGTGGACAGTAGCAACATATATCTATAGTAGGCGAAATAGTGGGAGGGGCGAAGGGCGGCAATTCCTACCTCATTGGAGTGTCGACCGGTCCAGCCTCCCTGTTGGACCGACACAAACATGTTGGACGAATCGGTCTGACCCCAGTCTTGTGTCATGAAATTTTGGGCGATCGTCGATACTTGAAGGGGGTTGGATGTTGTTCGGCAGTTATCTCAACTGAAAATAATAAGGAAAATCACGAAACAGTGTGACAAATATGTCAAGAAAGGGGCATCAGATGAAATTGTAACGTGGATAACAGCGGGACAACGAACCGGAACTGATAAAAGCGGTTTTTCTGCTGAACAACAGTTAGCTATGAGTTGGATGACGAAGGAGGCCTCCAAGCATTCGTGAGAGATCACCACTCTGCCCTATAAGGTTACAATCACACTTCCTCAAAGAAATCTAAGGATACAACACTCCAATAGAGATAACTAGGAGAAAACATCTCCAAAATACATAAATCAAGCCAAAAGTCTTCTCAAATAGAAAATAGCAGCACATAAATAGTTCGTAAAGCAAAACCCTGCTTGGGAATAGAAAAATAGAAAATAAAGAAAAAAGAAATAAATGAATAGGAAATAAATCAGAAAGTAAAAAATTTCCGGTTGAAATAGAAATTTGGGTAAGTGGTTGGATTGCGGCAATTCCACTACTATGAAACCCCGCACAATTCGGGATTGCGAGAGACGCTTCCACATTAGGAACAGAGGCAAGACACATTGAAACACTTGTGGCAACTGACATTGATTCAAATTGGAAGTCGGAATTGTAGTCATGGCACCATTTGAAGCCAATAAAAGTGAATGAGAATGGTGTCAAGGTTATAAGAAGAGCCAAAAACCATAGGTGGTTGAAAAACAATGGTAGATGGCCCAATTGTTGTTGGTGTAAGAGGAATCGAGGAGTGCTAGCATGGGAAAAGTTGAACACCAACACAATGGTTCATCTAGCATTGGAAAGGTTGAACTCCGAATCAATGGTTCATAATGTTAGAGATTTGACAAGTGAGCGCAACACATACGGTTCATGCTATATGTGAAATGTAAGCTAAGATGGTACAAGTTTCGTGTAAACGAGTGAGCTCGGCCAAGTGTAGAATTGTGAGGATGGCAAACACACAGGAATGCAGGATGTGATCTTGATTGTGGAACAGAGTGATAGCACTTAGAAAGGATATAAGTTAAATTTGAGTCATCGTATTCTTCACCGAAAAAAAAAAGATTAGGATTTTTTATATCAGAAAAAAATTTTTTAGAACCTAGGAATTAGTAGGACAGCATTTGTGGGCAAAATGGAAATTGAATTGGTTCTGATAGACTTAAGTTAGTGAGCGATGCTTATATCATATCTTGAGGTATGATCTGTAGTTCATGCTGTCAGGCTAAATTTGAAGATATAATACATGGTCTAATATTTTAACAAGTAATGCAAATAAAATAGCAAAACATAAAGTAATACATTGACTGTTTGCGTTAATTTAACATTGTACAACTTATGCACATTCAATATCGTAGCCAAATATTTAATCTGTACGATTTCCTAACTACTAGTAAGTATCATAAAATAATAGACTCAGAATTGTAAGAATTTTTTTCTAGCAAGTTGAGGCATTGCCTACTTTACTAGTTGTGAAGGATTAAGTATTGAAACTTCTTTGACGGAACCCTCAAATCTTTAGATGATGAACAATCTGTCCACTTGACTGAATAGTGTTGGTGGCTACCTTAATATGTTGAAAGAGTATTCTTATACAAAATTTGCTTAGTTTGAGTGTGTTGGAGGCTGTCTTGGTATGTGTTGGCCGCTGAAATTTTATTTTATTTGTTCGGGATTTAAGATTTAATTTAATATATATGTATATTGGTTTTGAAAGTAAAATTTTAAATTTGAAAAATGAGAATAGACGAATCTCATTCATTTAGCAGTTTGAATGAACGCAAACAACACATCTATCTCGAAGAATAGACACACTGCTTGATGATACAACTCGATCAAATAAACTACAGAATTTATGACATCTGTTTTGGTCTGCGACCCTTTATATGGACCGACAAATTCCCCTATTTAATAAAAAAAGAATTAAATAGGGTTTATATTACCTGTGTTCATAAAGCTCGCTATAGAGGCAAGCCCCATAGTCAATTACCCCTCAAACGACCGAAGTCACCTAAGAGAACTCTTGATTTATATCAGGGGTATCTATCTTCATGAATTCATGGGTAGAGTTTTCGAAGAAGTGTGGTAATAAGAAATCAAATAGGTGAAAGGCGTAATGTGGAACAATTTTGATAGGAATCCAAAGGAAAGAAAGGTAGGGGATGCCACGGATCTCGAGGAGAACCTCGATGACTTCCTAGACTATTCTAATGTTGGGCTTTAAATTTTGAAAATGAATTTATTTAGCTTTTAATCCTGCCAATTAATTATATGAATTACATTTGCATAATATCCGATTATGCAAATAACTTGGAAGATAGGAGGATTTACGCCGTATCGGACGATGACTTCGGAATCCTAAGCCAGTTAGAGCTTATATTGCACAACATGACTTTGCAAAAGCCTAAAAGAATAGGTGAGGATTTATGTCGCACTATGCAGACTACCTTGAATTCTCATGGCTTGTTATTTAGACTAAGAAATTGTTTTGTTGATGTAGACACAAGTTTTCTTTGTTGAAGATGGTCGTGCTGCCCTCCGCTCCAGATTCCACGTTGTAGCAGTGTTGCAGTTTGAGGTTTAAGGTTTAAAGGGTACATGCAAATTGTTTAAGTCGGAGAATTATTTCATTTTATTGTTTCTCTTTTTATTATTGTATAGTAAACATGAGTGTATACTACAATAAACAGTAAAACAATAATAGCAGGAAAACAGGAATATGTTACGCTGAGCAGTAAACTAACATCACAAGCATGCTATATGGCAGTAGAAGACATGTATCATAAAAACTTGCTATGATAAATGACAGGAAACAAGTATTTGCAAGCATGCTAAACTAACAAGAGTACGTACTGAAGAAAGTAAAACATGCTACACTAGCAGGAGTATATGCTGCAGAATTAGAGCAATCAAGTAGTGCAGTAAAAGAAAAGGGAGTATTAGTACTACGAAAGTACCGTAAGCGCCCATTACCTGTAATGCGTCGCTACCTGTTTATTATTTTCATTTTTATTTCCTGCAATAAAGGGATTAGCACACTTACACGTCCCCTGCAAGTGCGGCCATTGAACCAAGAAGCAAGGAGAAAATTAAGGGACGAGGGATCAATGAAAGGAGGGAGGAGAAAACAGTCCATCTAATACAGAATCGTAAAACGAGGTGAATTGGTTCTCAAAATCAATCAACTCAAGTCAATCATCCCAGACCCCCGACAACCCTTACTCGTCCTAATGAAAGGACCTAAATGTATAGCTGCTCTCATGGAGTGACTGGACCCCTAGGGTGATGTCGAACTCTTCCCCATAACATTCAAGTAAGGCAAAGAGGAAAAGACGACAAAAGTTTCCTGGAGAAACTCCTGAATTATAGAGCACCAAGCTGATTAAAGAAGCTAGACAATTAAAAAAAAAAGAATCCAATAAAATCCGGAGTGACACTCGACACAAATGCTAACACCGGACCCTAAATGCCACGAGGACGAATCTGACAAAAGTAAAGGGAATGTACCCAACATATATCAAGACATAGACCCCAAACATTTCCAACTTTAACTTCAGCATGTACCGAATCGTAAGCCCAATAAAACTTCAAAAGTATGAATCCATATAGCACCAGCAACACTAACTTAACATGAGGAATTCGAGCCCACTAATAGGGCAAAATCGAGGCATAACAGGGCCAAAAACCGAGCAACACTACAGGGCCAAAAAAATCGAGCTGGCACAACAGGGCCAAAAAAACCGAGCAGGCACAACAAGGCCAAAACCGAGCAGCACAACAGGGCCAAAACCGAGCAGGCACAACAGGGCCAGAACAGAGGCACACAGGGCCAAAATCGAGAAGCACAACATGGCCGAAATCGAGGCACAACAAGGCCAAAACCAAGGCACAACATGGCCAAAACCACTTTCACATATGCAGTAACTAACAGAGGAGTGCAGCCAACATTTACATTTCAATGCTTAAACTCTCAATAGGTGAACCAGTTGATGCCTAAAGTTCTCATTGAGTCCCAATTCCATTTAGCATGAATGATGTTTGAAACTAGGTTATCACATTCAACACTTGCATAAGAATAAAGAAATGTAGAATTCTAAAACATGCTTCTCAATCCTTCCAAAATAACCAACCAAAATGAAACTAATATCATGAATCGGAGAGGGAGTACACCGTGCCCACGGCAAGCTTTTAAATGAAATCCCGGCACTTCACATTTTCAAAATAGAGGCCCAAGATGCCTCATAAATTTCAGCTTCTCAAAACATAAAGGCTCCCGCACTTCAAACATTTAAATCCCAAGCAAAAGAGAGGAACAAGCGTGTTGATACCCAAGGGATTTGTATGAGAATTCCAAACTTTCATGTAAAGAAGCATGCCGCTTTAAACTACAAGCCTACTATTGCATTTACATGTCACGTGTGCAATACTATCACATTAAAGAGATAAAACAAATAGGGGCTATAGGACTTGCAAGGCGCAACATGAATCAATCATCATTTCCTTCGTTTCCTTTCTTTTTTTTTTTTTTAAATAGAAAGAGAACAAGAGGAATTTCATAGCCAGCTTACATCTCCAAGCGTATAGCTTCAACCTATTGCAAGAGGGATATAGCATGCTATTGCAAAATATAAAACCAAAATCTCTCCTAAAAGCTAAATATCCATTCAATGCCGTTCATACGAGAAGGTGGGAAAAATGGAAAATTTAAAAGTGTTTGCAAGGTAAAACATCAAGCCATCACATTCATTTCTTCTCCTCCCCTCCTCCCTTTAAAGAAAAAGAGAACTACAATGCTACTAAGGAGGAGAGGGGAGTCTCACTAATCATTTTAAACAAGTAAACATGCCAAACAATAGCACATAGGCATCTAGCCGAGCCGACCAACAGAGAAACAGGCCGAACAAAGCAAGCCCCAAGCCACGGCAAGCGCAACCGAGAAAGAGAGGAAGGGGAGAAAGGGGTTACCAGCACACAAGGAGAGCAAGAAATCCACATATCAATCCGACAGCACCTCCCCCTCCTCCAGGAAAATTCGGCCAACCTTTAAGACCCCCCCAAAATGGGGTTTATATAGGCAAAGTGGAGTAGCCCAACCTTACACTTACCTGGAGGTGAGCCAAGCCAAAGGAAGCGACAAGAACCATGTGGGGGAGGATGACGACCGAGGCGGAGCTTTTGTCGCAGAGGAGCAGGGAACGTGTCACGGCGTGGAAGCTTTAGGCAGAGGCGTGCGAAGAGGGCCTCGGTGGGGACCGAAGCTTCGCGAGGCGAGGAAGAAGTTCGGCTAGGGTCGTGCGAACAAGGAGCCGAGGCGAGAGAGCAACAACCGAGAGGGAGAGGCTCGGGCTCGGCTTGTGCGGAAAAGTGGGAGACGGATCGTGGATTTAGAATTAGGGTTTTTAAATAAAAAAGAAATCTTATTTTATTAATTTAATTTATTAAACGTGTTGAATTTTGTGTCGTTTCCTCGTGCTCAGAAACATAGCAAATTATATATCCCTCCCTAGCAAATTCGACGTCCCGGACGCACCGGCTCAGTCCGTTTCGCGATCCGAGGTCGTTCGGACAACTTCGTCGTCGGTCGAGTTGAAAATGCTTCAAATCCAATCTTTTCTAGAATTCTGACTTGATGTCGGTCGTTTCGATGAAATGGCCTCAACTTCGATCCGTTGAGGAGAACTTAAAGATGTCGGGACCGCAAACCGAGAATTTGTGCGTCCAGTGATGCAAAATGTGCACGAGGTTGTCTTAATGTCCATTGGCCCTATGGGGACTCAATTTGAATTCCTAACGTCAATTCCAACCTGCTATAAAGTAGAGGTACGGAATCTCGTGTGGGACTTCAAAAGAGTAACGAAGTGGCTTCAAACATTTAAAATGAGGTAGGCCCATTGCTAGGAATCTAAGATCGTCGGGGAAGCTCCTAAGGCTAGAACCCTAAATCTTAAGAGGAAAACTAAACCTCGACAAAAGTGAGGTCAACAGTATGTTGAAATAGTATTCTTATCCAAAATTTGCTTAGTTTGACTGCAGTTCTGATTAGCCAGATAGCCATAGCAATGGGGTCAGAGCAGATGGAATTGTAGCTGGTGGAACAAGAATGGAAGAGAACATACTTTAAGGATTCAGTTATTGGCTCAGGATAGATTAATTTGTTCGAAACTTGAACGTAGAGAAAATGTCCAACTTGTACATGTTTATATAGATTCTGTTTATTGCTTATGGAACTTTTCTTTGTGCCTTAATTATCCAGTTCTTTTTGTGGAAGCCTTTCATGTCATCGTAGATATGTCCCCTTTTGAAGTTTCTTGTATTGTTTATGCGCCGCCACTCTAGAAATATTCTCATGGAAATATTTTTTTTATTGATGTCTACATGTAAATCATGCACATGTTAAGTAAAAGACTTCATGAATTCAAACTTACATGATAATGGTAACGCAACCAGGTCTATGAGCTTCTTAGACTATAATTATAATTATCTGAAAATGAATGAGAAAACAATTATAGGCATAGTTAACCAAAGGGAGTGCAAGATTCCATCCTAGCACAGTCTCACTAAAAAGATTTCTATCAAAATTCTATTTAGTAATAGCAACCGCACATCATGACTCTAAATCGAGTTTGGTACCCATGATTTTCTAAAGTGTCCTCAAGAAATTATTCATTAGATTGTTCAAAAATTGAGGCTTTAATGCTGATGTAGCAGAGCTTGACTTTGCCAGTCTATAAAAATAGTCCACTTGAGCAAGGATGTATACTCCCTCCAGAAAGTATAATAACAATGACAAATTTCACTTTAATCTCCTCAATTTTTTCTTCTCACAGAGTTTATGTGGTAGTTTCAATGGCATTGTAAATCATGTGCTGTGCTTTTCTTCATGACTAGTTAACTAGTCGAACATTGGGCTATACTACATGCAACATCATGTTTGACACCAGGCCAGTTAAACTTATCTCGTACATGAACAATAAGATTAACTTTTGCAAAATGGCCAATTGCACCACCGGCCGGCAACTCTGAAATATCGGTCCTAATTTGGGACGCTAAGGATGCAAGTTTGTGTTCGTCTAAATAAAGAAGCTTGTCCTTAGCTAGGTGTGGTTGAGTCACTCTGGAGAGAAGATAGACCTTACTAAAATCACGAGATGTGGGCAATGCTGGTTGATTCTTAGTATTTGACATTCCTGTCTCTTTTCTTCCACTAATATTTACTCTTTAATTATTTTAATCATGGATGCCGCATTTCTAACTTCTTTAATCATTTTCTCCCTCCACACCTTCTGTATTTCTCCAGCAACACTACCTCTGTCTCTGTCCTTCGCACGCCACCTTTTCTTCTCCTAAAGAATTACTGGGAACTTGTGGGCTACAATTATATGAATAAGGGAAGAAAATATGAAATAAATAAGAAATGGGACTAGCTGAGTCTTGGTTTGCACTTTAGACGTCTTCCAGCTTGTTCCAAATAATATTGATGGAACTTTTAACATATCTGTGGGTGATCTATTGCTTGGGAACTAATTATATAAAACCAATTCCCCAAGAACGAAACAAATAAATGCAGCTTGCTGGGCCAAGGACAACCTGTTTAGTCAAAGAATGTAATGCTCTCCAATATTTATAGTCTTCGATACAATTTTTTAAATCGAGTGTTTTGCCTTCTTTTTAAAATTGAAATGGCTACGTCATTGTCAGTATGTCTATTTATTGGAATTAAAATTTTGATTATATTCGCTATTTATTGAAATTAAAATTTTGTCCAGTATTTTTTTTTTTGTGCTTTCATTTTTTATATTCCTATTATTAATGTCATGCAGGTCCAACCTATTTGCACAATTTTAAATAAGGCTTTGAAGAGGTCCCAAAAGTTACAAAGAGAAGCTGCTGCAGCCGCATTGTCAGAATATATCCGCCACAGGTATGTAATGATCAGTTTTGGGTGCAAATAATGTTATGTGTTCTTAAATACAAACAGATTATCAAATAGGTATAATTGTCTATGAAAAGCGTGGACAGAAGATTGAAAAACTGTATATTTGATAGGGAACATAATGATGATGGCAGTGATTTTAAAAGAAAAACCTGGTAAACGCTTAGGAATCATATTGATATCGGAGCTGGTTTAGAAATCAGCAGAAACGAAAATAAACTTTTATGAGGCAACTGAATCAGGGTTATAACAACACAAATTGAAAAGGAAATACAACAATATCTAATCTCTTGCTAGGACCGGAAGAGAAGATCCGAGAGCGGTGGTGACGTAGGCGAGGTGGTGGAGTGGTGCGACTTTTTTAGTTTGTAAAAATTAATGAACTCAGATTTTAGATATATATATTAATTTAGATGATAATGAGTCACACAATTAACGCAAGTATATATATCGCTCAAGTAATACAGAATTCTAGTGGAGTCCTAGAATATCGATCCCATAGGGAGGCTTTAATTTATGGCGTAGCACATAAATCTCTTATTAAATCACAGCACAATTGCCATTGGTTTAATTCTTAAAGTAAAGACAAACAGATTCAGTTACTATTTCTACCAAAGTACGTTCTAAACTCTAGCAAGTTAAATTAACACAACTAAATTTATAACAAAGTTCAAGTTACAAGAAAGAATCTTCCTCCTTTCCATTCATAATGTGATGATTATTGTAACATAGATCAGTGATACAAATGTATTGTGCCGAATAGGAGCATTTTTATTCTTTACCCATATTTCAGCGTATAAAGAACATTGGTTAATCCTAAGTTTAGTCCCCAAATCCGTGGTTAGAGTGGGAGGATACTGGCTCTCACTCCAGAGCTCCCACTTTCCTTCACCTGAAGACTAACTCTCGCTTCAATTTCTAAACATTATGACCAAATTGAGGATTTCAGCCTGTCACTCTAAAATCTCCAATTCTACGCCCATCAAAGTTTATTTCCCTATTTGTTTGCACTCAATCCCCATGAACTACATTTTTCATTCATGAATAATGAATGTGATGTTCACATTTGTTGTGGAACTCATAATCCTTTCGGAACATATGTTTCCCAACAAGTTTTAACAATTCAGTTGGTCAGATCAATAAGTAAATGAAGTTCTAAGTGAAAATGTCATCGCAAATTCTTCATAATAAATCGGCACATCATTTCCATTTCACAACATCAACACATCACATGAAAAGGAGAAAGACAGAATCTACGCAAGACTCATGAGGAAAAGATGACAAAACATGGATTTTATATATAAAAACGTCATACAAACAGAGTAAAGTAAAGACAACTTTTCTCAAACTCTTCCTCATGTATTATCTCAAGGAATTCCTTTGACTCCTCTTCTTTCTTCACAACAGCACACAATTCTCTCTTTAGAATAGTAAGGAAGAAGAAATCTCTCACTTTCTCTCTCCACTCACACTCCTTAGAAGAGAAAACACAAACGTAACTTCCTACATAAAATGGAAAGAACCCTCTCTTTAAACTCTAAACTCTTCTCTTCCTTTTTTCCCCCTCTGAAATTTGGCTCCAAAAGTGTTTAAATTCGGCCAAAACTGAATTTCTAAGAGTTTCCTCAAGCAACCTTTCAAAATCCGGCCAAATACATTGAATCTAGTTCAAAATCGGGATAGGGCGCTATCCGACGCTGGTAGGAGCGTCCTTCGGCGCATTATTCCGCTAAAGCGTCGTAACTCTCTGGAAACTGACGCTGATGACAGCGCCGTTCGGCGCTAGTTCAATAAATGCACATTTGTCCTTTTTCGCTCCAAATTTGCTCATTTTCGTTCCTTTTGCTTCAAAGGCCTAAAATCATTGTACCTGTCATGAAAAATATATTTCTTTAAAGTACAATATCTTCAAAAACAGGTATGAAATGAATAGTAAAAAGTTATCAAATTTTCAGTGGATCATGAAGTAGTAGTGGTAGAGGAAATGGGGAGTAGGCGAGGAAGTTAAGGGAAACGTAAGGGGAAGTTGGGTGATGGCTAAGTCTGAGGGGAGGGGTAGATGGCTGATTATGGGGTTGGAAGAGGTTGGGCGGCAGTATGGCCTATAAGGGAAGGGTTGGCTGGGCGCTGTGGGGAGGTCTGAAGAGCTGGACAGTAGAGATGCTGCAGTGAAAGAGATGGCTGGGTGCTATGGGGAGGCCTGAAGGGACCGTACACTAGAGTCGCTATAGTGAAAGGGGCGACAGGGCATCTGGAAGAATATAGAGAGTTTGGTAGCTAGGGTAGGTGAAGGAGAAGAGGCAGGGAGGAATATAGCGGAGGATACAACACCACCTCGAAGTAGGATAAAGCCGAAGACTGCCCATCGTCGGATGCATCCCTAGCAAGGGAGAAGGAGACTCCAAGGAGAACTTTGCAATCAGTAAGCAACAAAAACTCACCCTAATTCTTAAAAAACAGTAATTAAAGGACTCCAAGTGGGGAATACATAAAAGGAAAGTGGAGAGAAGGGGCAAGCGGATTGGTCGCTCCCTTTATAGGTCGCTCGGTCTCGTGGGGGCCTTGCCCGGTGCTTTATGCCATCCAGTTCAGCTGGTTGGCTTTTTTCCTGCACCTTCGTTAGTCTCTCGGGATTTGGGAAGCTTCAACCTCACTTGTCGAAGCTTATGTTTTCTCGTCTTTAATCCTAGCATCACCCGGATACCACTGTCGGTTGTACTACCTCTCAAAGCATAGGAAGAGTTTTCTCCACTTGCGAGCACATATTCATAATGATACACTCTCTTGGGACTGTGCGTCACGCACGTACTGCTTAATCTTCCCGAAGTAACCCACGGTCGGTTTAATCTAATTTGCAGTGAGAGTAACCTGAACCTTCTCGCATTTTGGTGGCGTTGGTGGTACGATGTTAATTGTGAGACCATG
The DNA here is from genome assembly GCA_022702705.1 of Papilionanthe hookeriana x Papilionanthe teres. NCBI lineage: Eukaryota > Viridiplantae > Streptophyta > Magnoliopsida > Asparagales > Orchidaceae > Papilionanthe > Papilionanthe hookeriana x Papilionanthe teres. The sequence goes on from CM040437.1 coordinate 53,419,093, forward strand.
AAATACCCTCAATCATGTATGTCCCACGTCTGGAGCAAGTGCCTTGGTCTTCTCATCCTTTATTGTCACTAGGACTTGTCCCATCGAGACTGCTTTGTTGGTGAGGCCTCTTGTGATCTCGGGCTCCGCTGAAGGAGGTAGAATAATGTGCTTCTCATCCTTGGTGAAGGATTATGTGTTTTTGAATTCGTCATGATGTATCCTCCAGGCAAGTTGTCACGGTCTTCCCAACAAAAGATAGCAGGCATTCCTAGGAAGCACGTCGCACCACTCCTGGTCTTGCAACTAGCCCCCAATAGAAAACTCTACTAAGCATCTCTGATCGATGCTAACCCGATTCTCTTTCAACCATGTCAATAAAAACAGCTGAGAATGTCTCTGAGTCATGAGACCTAATTTCTCAACCATCTGTGTAAATTTCACATTCTTATTGCTCCCTCCGTCGATGATGAGGCGGCATACCTTCTCGTTTATGGTGCATCAGGTGTAGAATATAACAAAGCCAAGGCAAATCCCTCTTATCAATATCGATTTGTAGGACCCATTGAACTACGAGTGTTTCTCCTTCATGTTGGTGGAAGATGATACACCTCGCCCTGGTCCTCAGTTGTATTCTCAGTGCTAACTTCTTCCATGGCTCCCTGATCTGTGGGGGTGACTACTCGGCTTGTGGGACAGCTAGAGACTATGTGGTCGTTGTCGTGGCACCTGAGACACTGGCCAATATTGTATTGGAGAATTGTCTTTCTCTTGTTACTTCTTGATCTGACTTGTCACTTTCTTATTCAGGCTTGCTAGTTCCTTCCAAGATAAGGATGTTGTCTAAAGGATGACTGTTGCCTGCTCTATTTATGTTATCTTTCTACCTTCAAGGCTAGAGTTTAAACATCTCCAAGTGAAGCATAAGGCCACAGCTGCATCACGTTGCTAATAACGGGCTTCAGGTCCCCCGTGTAATAGGCTATGCCTGCTCGACCAAATCACACCTAATATGCAACTGATCAAACTACTCTGTGAACTCCTCTACTGACAGACCACTCTGCTGCAGGTGGAGTCTCAGAAATATATCCTGACGATAATGGGATTAAAGGTATTCCTCTGCATCACTTTCATCTTCTTCCACATGGTAATCTTATCATTGCCTTCCTTTTTTTTGCTGTCTTTGTAAGTTCTCCCACCACGAATTCTTCAACTTGATAACAACTAATTTGATGTTCTTATCCTGTGGCACATCCTTATATTTAAATATTTGATCAATTGATTACAGCTAATCAATAGTCTTTTGGGTCCATACCTCCATCAAACTCTGTCAGGTCCACTTTGATGTCGAAATCTCTGTGCCCTCCAAATAGTATTTCTCTATGAAATTCTCCCTATGGACGGGATTCAAATACATCTCTCTAGGCCTCCTCTGATACTGGATTCTAAAATGTCGTGGCGTGTCTTCTTCATCACTGAAATTGGGTAGATTGCTGAGTCATGAGGAAATAACAATTAATAGCAATTAATTACGACACACAATCCCAACTAGGGCGATTCAAAGGTGGTGGTGTTGGCTGTTGGGGGCTGGGGAAAAGTGACGGTGAGGTCGGGAAGTGGGGGGATGTGTACAGCAGGGGAATAGCAGATGCTTGCTGTTCTGAATGGCAGCACGCAGGTAGGATGGTTGGGCAGCTGTGAAACAGCAAAGCGAAAGGGTTTCGGGCAGGTGTCAGCGAGGTAGGATGACCGGAAAGCAGTAAAACAGCAAAGCAATGGAGTTTTGGGGCTGCGGCAGCGATGCAGGACTTCTGGGAGCTGGCTGCAGCTGCGATAAAACTGCAAAGTGATGGAGTTGAGGGGCTGCAGCTGCGTTGCAAGTTGTCTGTGAACGTTGGAATTGATGTGGGAGCTGGCTGGTCTGGAGAAACAACAGCGAAAGATGGGTGTTTTATTGTTTCTGGCAGCAAGGCGAAGTGGGAAGTGGGGTTACGGGAAGGCGGCCGCAAGTCAGAAGGGAGGAATGTGGGGTTTGGAAGGCAATGACAAGGTGGACTGTAGAAAAACAGCCAAGGAGGGCTGTTTCCAGGCAGCGCAGCAGCTATGGCAATGAAGACAACGGATGGAAGGATGTGGAGGAATGGAATGTCGAGGATAGTCACCGCCTCGGACGGAGATATAGCCAGAGCACCACTCGCGCTTAGATATAGTTCTAAAAGGGAAACCGGAGACACCGACAGTTATCGTGATGGAAAACACACCAAAAACTAACCCTAATACATCAACAAAAAAAATTTATAAAAATGAGATAACTAGGAGTGGGACCGAGGGACCGGCCGACACTCCACAGTAAAGAAAAACCTGGACCAGTTCGGTCCAAGAAAGTAGGCATCGCTTTTAGTCGATGGAAATTCGACATCCGCCCCATGCAAAAGCAGTAGGTGCTTCTGCATCACCTAACTTTTGAAATTGATTTGATCTGCTCATTAATTTTATTTTTTCTCTAAGCTCTTTTTAAAGTTTTAAAAAATTAATGATCATATAATTATCATTAGTCTTAAATTCTATTCTCTCCTATTTTATTAATTTGTAAATTGTGTTGTCTTAATATTCAAATTTGCATGAATGCATGCTTAATCATCATAGTCCTCTTTGCCATGATGTTAGGTTTAGTTTGTTATATGTAATTTTCTTTTACTATGATACTTCTTTGAGATTGCCGTAGTTGTAATCAAATCATACTATAAAATTATGATATAAAAGTAGTTATTCATCATACTAGTTGTATTAGGAAATCCTAACATTGAATCATCCTGCATCAAATTACTATTCGAGCTTTAGGTAGTGTCAATATGCTATAAAAGCCGGGCTAACTATCATGTTTATATATTATAAAAGGGATGAAATTCTAACTGCTCTGCAACAACTACTGAATGAGTTGCTAAATATGCAAAATCAAATATATGATGACTTTAATACTAAAACAAGGATTGATATTGTAGGAGCCAACCAATGGTCTAGTTTAACCTTTAGTTCTTAAGGTTTAGCGTGGGTTAGTTTATTTGAGCCACATTTGACCAAATTTTTGTGTACTTTATATTCTTTTTTATTACCGTATGATCGTCAAACTAGCTCATTGATTCTGCATTATGATCAAGGTAGGCTTATATTGAACATTATGGGTAAAGGCCTTCTAAGTGAGTCTAGATCTAAGCAAGCTTAGACCTTTTCTTTAAACTGTGATTATAAAATAGAAGGTATAGGCTGAGTCAAAACAACAACAATATTCAGTTAGATTTTTTTCTTTATATATATAAGAGTTCTAGTCCCCTTTTTGATGCCCTTCTCTTGCCCTCACTAGGCTTGAAATCATGCTTCACCCATACTTGTGCGCCATTCTCACAGTATTCCTCGCTCATTGGTGTGCCCTACTTGTTGTCCCCTGGTCATAGACATCCCAATCTTGCATTGTAATATGGATTGATATTCATTCTTCTTGCTGTACCCGGTCATTGTTGTCTATGAGAACATTGTGTAATTGTCGCCGCTCATGGATCATCATGCTTGTGGGTTTCTTGGCTAATCCAGTTCTTGCCCACTTCTTCCACAAGCCTTCAATCTGCTTTTTTGAACTGAGATGACACTCCATCTCCTGTGCTGTTGGTGTGTTTTATGGTGGCCCATCTCCAATTTACCTAGGCTCCTTATATTGAATTCGACTTCCATTTCACTTTGTAGGAATTTTTCTTCTTCTCTTTGCTTTGATTTCATTTTGCTTATAGCTTTGCCTTGTGATTTGTATCTACTAGATTATTAAGTTTACTTTCATTGCTACCCTGTCCTTGCACATTGCTTGTCTGTGAAGCACAATCTTGTAGTTGAGTGTGTGCTCCCCTCTGCTTTGTAGCTTCTTACGCTCAGCTGCAAATCATAAAAAAACTTGGTTCAAATTTCTTTTGCATATAATGAATGATAGGCACGAGCATTCTCTTCTTCAAGACATGTAGTGGCCTTGTTGATGGGTTATAGGCCCAATTTCTATATTGTTAAAATTTTCTTCAGTCGTACTTTGAAGAAATTACTAAATAAAGACACAAGTTTTCAAGAATGAACTTATCCTTTGATAGCATTTAACGAAAATCATTTCAACAAAGTCAAATCCTCCAATGAAACGTCAGATAATAGTTTAAGAATGACTGGACAAGGTCCATCTCTTCAAAAAGATTACAGTAAAAATAATTTGTAGATTACTCTTGCGGTTATGAATGAGGCACAGATTTTTAGAAGCCTGAAAGTTGACAAGACCAATGATCCCTTTAATTGCCATTATCTTAGATGCTTTCGCCATGCCATTGATGATTGTATTGTATTCAAAGACTTGTGAGGTAGAATTTAAATACCAAAATAGTTCCTTGAGGAAAATTAAAAAAAAAATGACCCCAAATGTAACTCATGTGGCAAACATGACACATGATGGGAAGGGGTTGCTTGTACGCTCCTTAGATACGAGAATGTTGAGGGGAATGGGGATCTGATAAGGGATTTTAATTTTATTTAATTAATTTAATTAATTACTTAGAACATTACTATTTTTTTTCTTTAAGGAGATAATATTGTGCCATTTCTCTTTTTTTGTCTCAAATTTTGTGTTGTCATGTCGTGCATGGGTGGCTTTGTGTTTCACTTTCGTGTGTTGGGTTAGTTGATATAGTGTGCTTTTTAGATATTTTTAATGCTAGGAAATCATTTAGTCCCTTTTGCAAAACAATCTGTTGTTTTTGTTGAGTTTGATTTGTATGAAGCTGTTTTACGTGATGTCATGGTGGTTGTCTTCTATTTTTATCTCATTTGATCAAATCAATTACGAAGGCCCTTTTTGACAATTTTGATGCTCGAAATGCATCGACATAGTCCGTTTTGCAAAATGTGAGGATTTGAGTGATTTTATTGGGTCGAAATGTTTTGAATTACCCAACAAACCTTCAATTTTCAACCTTCGACATCGTGTTTGACTGAATCAATCTATGGAGGAGGTGTTGAGGTCAGCAAGTTTATTTGATCCTTCTAAAGACAAAATAAGACTCCCTTCTATGAGCTTTAAGTCTTGTCTAATGCTTAGATGATGAATAATCTAGGCATTACAACTGTAAAAGATAAGCTTTTAAAACCTTCATTTTTTTATTTTTGAATTTTGGAAAACTTAGGCAATTTAATTATTCTTTATGATTGAATTTGGGAAACAAAATGGTGAAATTCTTCCCAGTATTCTATTCCCGTGAATAATTTTCTATAAATGTTTAAAGAGCTGGTGCTTATTCTCACTTGAGAAACACTATATCTACACAAGGTGACTTTTTCTTTACTTGTTGTATTTGTATGTGCAGTGATGGACTTCCAGCCCTGTTGGAACAGATAGTTGAGGGGATGTGTTTGCATGTGTCTGATGAATCTCCAATTGTAAGAAGCATGTGTTTGCGAGGGCTTGTCCAGGTTTTTATTCTTCAGCTTTTAGTATCTTATAGGTTTAGGTTTTTGACAACTTCAATTTTGTTAAAAAGCTTGAATACTTACTACATCTCTTGTGTATTGTTCTTTAATATAATTAGTTTGTTTGTTGTTTGTTTCTTTTTTTCTTTTTTTTGTGGATGTTTTTCTGATTGCTGTTGTTTGTCGGTTATTGTTGTCCGAACAGAAATTTTCACTTATGATTATTGCTGTTATTTCATTTGTCAATTGACATTATATTGGAAAGTTCCAATTGTATTGTCAGAACCTTCTAAGCGTTTGTTCTTCTTGGATTAATATTGGAACTCACTAAAAGATTAGGATGCATTTACTTTCCGTGCATTTATCATTGTTATGAACCCTCCTCTAGTGTGGTTATTGTCCACACTTACTTGGCGTATATTGGCAGTTGTAATCAGAAGTCGGCTAAATTTTATTTCCTTCGCATTCTGAAACCTTGAAAACTTACCGCAGTGAATTGCATTTTGTACATTGTCGTAGATTCCGAAATGTCAAAATGCCTTGTTTGGGGTTATCAGGTTGAATAGCACATATTGGCAGTTGTAATAAGAAGTCAGCTAATGTTAAAATTTTGTTTTCTTCTGATTATATGATCTTGAAAACTCATGGCGATGAATTCTTTTCTGTACATTTTTATAGATACCAAAATCTCAAATGCCTCATTACATTCCACAAGTGCTTGGGGTTATCATAGCCTTACTTGAAGATCATGATGAAGCAGTTCAATTGACTGCTGTACAATGCCTATTGGCAGTGAGCCCTTTGAACTTCTTTAAAACTATGAGCAAGTATTTCATGCATCCTTGTCCATGGTTTGATTTTGCATTTATAATCTTGATCTAGGTTCTTGACTCATCGCATACTGATGCTGTGGACCCTATTTTGATAAATCTATCTGTACGGCTACGAAATCTTCAGGTGATTTTTAATATTTTTTTAAATTAATGGCTTATCTGAACATATGGAAAGGTGAATATATGATGATAATCAATATTCAAGATATGATTGATCGTATTGTGAAAAATTTTAATTTTTTTGTATTGCATCTATTTTACCTTTCAACAAGTAAAACTAACACCTGCAATTAAGATCATCAAAAAAATTATTGAGACTTCCTTTGGAGTAGGTAGGGGTTTTGAGTTCTAAATGGGCCCCAAAATCACTATACATAAGCGAAAGAAAGTTTGGTGGCTTTATATGGCTCAGGCTTAAGGCAACACTCCGGTGTTTCACATATTTGTAGATTTCACATTGAAAAGCATCATTATTTTCACGTAACTAAGACATTGGTTTTGAGATACGAAAAGTAGGATGACCTAATTTACATTAGCATATGCAGCTTTATCTTTTTTCGCAAGTGGAAATATATATATATATATATATAACAAAGGAATGTGTACTTTCTTTAGATTCCTCTTCAATGTGAAACAAATATTCAAGCTTGTTAGCACTGTTAATTTTGAAATTCACAATATTAGATGACAAAAATGATTTTATAATGGCAACCTTTCAACATCTTGCGTAATAATGGGAGATTGCAAGTGAAATTTGGTACATCTAAAGCATAATTCAGACGGATTCTGAATTATTTGTAATGGTCCTTGTCTCAATAACAAGGGATAGAGATCCATTAAAAATTTTGACTTTGCAGTTTCCAGGTGAGCATATGATAAAAACAGGTAATCACAACCTGTCATGTGACTTAAAGCTCAAGACTAAATTTCTTGGTGAGGGGACATAAGATGAAAATAGATAATTTCAATCTTTCATGTGATTTGGAGTTTATGAGTCAATGATCTAGGATTCTAGGCCTCTCTTGATATAGGTAATAGCTAGAGGAAATGTAGCTTTTAGGACCAAAAGAGAAAAGCTTACTATTTTTTTTAGGACTGAGTTATTTGTATGGAAGATCTCTAATTACTCTTTCTTAGGTTAATGCAACCAAGATTGTCATTGATTTTTCTGAAATTTAGGAGGAACTTTGTAAGAGGAAAAATCTCTCTAATATTCTCATTAAGCAATTAACAAATATTTATACAACCCAGATTAACCCTCATATATTTGGAGGGAAATTCAAATCATCGTGACAAAAAGAAAAGAAATAGAAACACAATAATGGATAATTAAGGGAAATAAATTTCTCCCCCTCAAATATAACAATGAGCCCACTGTTTCCAAACCGTTGGTGGGCCCATGTGGTCCACATTGATATGCATATTAATACTCCCGCTCAAATTGGGTTGTATTTGTCATACCTCCCAAACTTGATATTCAGTTCACTAAATTGTTGCTAAGCAAAACCCTTGGTAAAAATATCAATAATTTGATATTGAATTGGGATATAACTTAGTTGGATAGACCCATCTGCTTTGTATTTAACAGGGATTACTCATTTGCACCCAACAGTTCTTTTTCCAGGTGGCAGAGTTATTATGATCCGGATATTATTCTTTTTAAGGGTAAGAATCTCTTCTTCCACAGTCATTTTCCAAACAGGAATAAATAAGGCCTCTTGGATTGACTTAGGACCTGCATATTACAAGTCTAAATAAAAGATTTGTAGGAGAATAATTTTCCATAGCAAAAATTATTCTATCAGGTGTTTTGTGCATTCTTGTGCTCTTTCTTTCTCTTGGTGCTCATGATGTGTTGACCCAACCTCTATGTGAATATTTAAGGCATGTGGAGTTGGTTCTGGTAATTTGTATTTCTATTTTACATATTGTCGCTTACATGCTCACTAATTTTATCAATAGTTATGCATACCCCCCTAATACCAATGATTTTGTATATTTTATCATTGTTTGATCAAAACGGTTCCCAAAATTTCATCACAGCTTGCACCAGGAGTCGAGAATACTTCATCTCTGTATAGCATACTTGCAAGCACTCATGATAGTCTACTTATAATATTCCTGTAACATTTCTTAAAGCATAATACATATAGTGAACATTAATAGGTGTTTTCTATATCGCATATTGGAATCATAGCAAATAAATGTCAGCGGACAATTAATATCATAAGCATAATTATATGTATCATAGTATAATCATAGCATAAAAACATCACATATATCGTAGGAAGAAATCAACTTGCATTCATACATTCAATACAAATATTCATCCACAATATGCATAAAATTCTAAATGCATCCGTGTCAAACGAGAAATCATATGAAAATCTGTAAAAGATTATTTTTCTTAAGTTAGCACAAGTTTATTTCATCTGACTTGAGCTATGACGAGTTTCCTCATGCTCGCCTCGAGCTCGCCACCTCAAGTAAACAACTCGAATTTTTTAGACAACATATGGTTTCATGAAAATTGGTTCATAACTTCATTAACTCAAAACATGCCTTAAATGCCAACACAAACCTCGAACGAGTTTCTCGACATAACCCAACATTTCCCCGAACTGCGTAATTTTCTCCCCTCTTCTTCCTAGCATCTCAATCCTCCCTTCCCATTCATAATTTTGTGCTAAAGACCTTAGAAAAGCTTGCAAATTAAGTTTGACGTCTGCTACAGCTACCAGAAATGAAAATTTTCACAAATTTGAGGCAAACATCAAAGCAAAACAAGACAAAGGAAAGGAATGCTCATAGTAGTGAAAAAAAGAGATTCATACTCACCAATTTCTTCCCGGAACTCAGTCTGAACTGCGGCTCCCGGAACTCCCGCTCGCTTCCCTATTTTCATCTACCACTGTAACTCGTGCGTAACATTCACATGAGGGAAGCAATATGGAGAGGGAATTGCGACATATAAACTGGTCCCCAATAAATCTCAGCCCTATGATCCAATCATGACGTTGCATGTGCTATTATAGTGGGGAGAGGTTGATTGGAATAGTAGAGTTGCGGAATTAATTAATCTTGTAAATTTTGAATTTCGTATCTCCCAATTCATTTATAATTAATATGTAGTAATTTATATCGAATTGATCGATTTCATGTGTAGAATTTTATAAAATTGTTTCGGTCAAATTTCAGGGAATGCGAAATTTGACGTACTTTGAACTTTTACCTGAATTTCAAATTCTTCGCGTTACCACTAACCCTCTAGTCTTGGAAGTATTGCCTCTTTTTAAGAGCAGATCCACTCCTAGTTATCTAGGAATATATATTTGTTTTTGTTGGAGTTTAGGGTTTAGTTTTTCTGTGATTTGCTTTGGGATAACCATCAGCATCTTCTTCTTCCTCGACCGGCTCTGTACTAAAGTTTCAAGTAGTGCTCCGACAGTAACTTGATCTCTAGATAGTGTTTATCCTTATACATTTCCTCCACCCTTTCCCACATCACTCCACATCCCCTTCATTGTTTGTCAACTTTCGCCGCCCAGAAAAAGGTAAACTTGTTTTCTACGTCTAACCTAATGTCGCTACCCAGGAACAACAACTGTCTTGTTGGCCTCCTTTTTCAGCTTGCTAGTCGCCTCCTTGCCATTACCCTGGAGGTCCAAACCCTAACTACCACCGCCTACATCCTATTCCCTAGTATTTCTCGTTATTATTTGCTTTCAGTTTGTTGTATTTTCAATTTCTGGCTTCTATAAAATTAATAGTGGTTGTGTTATATTTCTACTCACCTTTTTCATACTGATTTCAATATCAAAGTCTTTACAAAATTTCCCAAAATTTTATATCCAAAAACCATTTTAAAGATTTTCATTGAGCAAATTGAATCAAGAAAATGGCAAGAGGTAACTACAAACTAAAATGGTGTTATAAAAAATAAGCTTCAATTTTGGGCTTCTATTGATTCTGATTTGAAACGGGATATCTTACATGAATGTTATTATTCAGGGTATATAATTTATTCAAGCAGCACAAAATTGTACACAGAGATGTAATTGATATTTGGTTGGTCTTGTATGAAGAAAGATGTTGAATAGGGTCAAAATGTCAAGCTTCTAAGATTGTAAAAGCTGAACATTAGTAACCCATGGATTACTAAAATCATTGACTATACCATAGTGGAAATTGGAAGAAATTGTGATGAATTTTGTTATGGAATTTCCTTGATCTAGACAAGGTCACGATAGCACTTAGGTAATCACAGCTCATTTCTTGCTAATTTAGAGAAAGACTTCGTGGAAAAGTTTAACCATATTATATGTCAAGGAAATTATTAGACTGTGCGGTTTCCTAAATGTTATGTTTCTAATAGAGGCAAAAGATTTATATCCAGACTGTGGAAAGGCATTCAGAGATGTTTAGGTATACATTTGCATCTTAGTATAGCTTTTTATCCAGAAATTGATGGACAATTAGAAAGCAAGATTCTGATATTAGAATATTTATTGAAGCTGTGTCTTTGACTTTGGAAGCAGTTCAGAAGATCAGATTCTGATGATTGAGTTCGCCTACAATAATAGTTATCAATCTAGTAGTAATATGACTCCATATGAAGCACTGTATGGCTAGAAGTAAAGAACTTCATTAAGTTGCGTGAAAGTAAGAGAACGTCAACTATTAGGACATGAATTGGATGATAAAACCATAGATAAAATCAAATTAATTAGAGACAGATTGAATTTTGCTCAGGAAAGACGGTAAAAATATTATGACCCAAGACACAGAGCAATCAATTTTGAGATTGGTGATTTTATGTTTCTAAAATTCAAGCCAATGAAAAGTACTAACATAGAAAAAGATTGGTCAATTTGCTTGCAAGCTAGCCTTATCCGTTGATATGTCAGATATCTATAATGTTTTTCACATATTCATGTTGAAAAATTATGTTCCAGACGCAGGCCAGTGAATTTCACATGTAGTTATTGAGGTGCAAAAAAAGGTGACATCTATTGAAGAGCTGGAGTAAATATTAGAAATGGATATTTTAAGTTGTTGAGGAGTAGACAATTTTTTTTTTTTGTTAAGAAAAGTGGAAGCACAGGCAAGAAAAGAAGCTACTTGCGAAAGAGAACAAGAAATATGGCTTAAATTTCCTTTTTTATTCAAGTAAATATTCAAAAATTTCAAGGACGGCTTTTATAATGAATGGAGTACTGTAATACCCAATTTTGTCAGATTTAAGGTATATTATGTATATGTTTGGTGAAATTATTATGCATGCTTCCTTTTGTTGAGAATGTGAATAAATCTTAAATTGAATTGGATTGTTTATATTGGTGATAATCTGCTACTCGTTGAGTCTTGATTTGTGCAAGTCGGAACTAATGTTAGTGAGAATTGTGTCCAATTGAGTTGTCCATCTTTGTTGCACCACTGTTTGACCAAAAGGGAGGGTTAGCCATGTCATGACATCCGCTAGCTTCTTATTTGTGCCAGTAGGAAATTATGTCAATCAAGGGATGATTGCTATTGCCATCTGGAAATGCTGACCCGTCTTGCCATATAAGTGTTTGACTCCAAGGAGTTGGAAGATAACTTTGCATTAATCATTTATATGTCGGAATAATGAGGCAGCATTCAATACAAACTATTTTAATTTTTCTAATTATATTTCAACTTCATTGCCTTTATATTGTTTTGCATAAACCTCTAATTTTTTTTTTTTCCAAATTGTTTTAAATTAACTTTTTTTTCGGTTTGCTTAAAAAAACATTCTATGAAAAAGGTTGTTTATCTTTATTTGGCTAACAGATTTCAACGAATGCAAAGATGCGTTCTAGTGCCTTTGCAGCATACGGCGCATTGAGTGAATGTGCCACAAGTACTCAAGGTCAGGCTTTCGTTGAGCAGGTATGTCAATATTAGAACTTGATTCTACTGACTAAAAATGTCATGTTTAGTAAATAATCGAATCCTTACTACAAGGTGGCTTAAAATATTTGGCAAACCATTTAATTTATAATCTCATCTTTTATGCTAGATTTACTGTTTGCTGTATCTTTCTTGTGGAATTATTTCTGTTTAATCTTCCATGATAAATTGCTACGAACTGTACTTTTTGAATTTCGTGTTACATTTTCTTGAAACTAGCAATGTAATTTTGCCTTGACATATTGAATACGTTTTCGTTTCTTTATTGCCTGTTAGACTTGAATAAGCAGAAAGCGTACCCAGTTGAACTGGCTCTGAACTGTAAAATCTCGAGCAATTCAGTTAAGCAAATAACAAAGTACTACATTGTGAGAGCCATAGTTTAGGCTGTTTGGCAATCTTCTTTGCTGTATGTTTGTGCTTTTTTATACTTGAATGATGAGTTTACCTGAGAAAAAGCCCAATTTTTATAAAGTAAAGATGACATTCTATAAACCACTTTTGTTTATGAAAATGCTTCTTCCAACTCCATATTAAGGGTTTATCTAAAAATTAGTCATTAAATTAGGCTAATTATTGATTAATGAAAGAGTTGTTAGCTAGTTATGTTGGGATTAACTACTGTAAGACAATAAAAATAATATGGAGCGCAAGAAAGCACAGGAGTTTGAAAATGACCCAGTTGGATCGCCTAGTTTAAATTAGGCTAATTATTGATTAATGAAAGAGTTGTTAGCTAGTTATGTTGGGATTAACTACTAATTATTTAGGGTTTAGGGTTTAAGACTAATTAAGATTATGCATTAGTATAGTTTGTCATTGAAACATTCACTGCTATATCTATTAGAATATTTGGAAATTGATTATTCTATTAATTTATTAATTATTAGGCAATAAGCTGTAATTAGTTAATTAATTAATATTAATCAAAGTTAATGATGTGGATTTAACTTATTTTTCTAACCTACAATTTTATAACATGATAATGAAATAAGTACAACAAGGACAATTAACAGGAATTTTTAGAGAAATGAAAAATATATAAGACAATAAAAATAATATGGAGCACAAGAAAGCGCCGGTGCTCGAAAATAACCCAGTTGGATTGCCTAAGTTTCAGCTTGGTGAAAATAATTATAACATTTTTTTCTTGTTCCAATCCCGTTTGGTGAATAAGATGTATAAGCTCTCATTTCCACCAGCACTGCACTCAGTAAGCTCCGATCAGAATCAAGAGAATGCTGTGAATCATGATCATCTGAGAATTCACCAATGAGATAGGTGACAAAATTTCTAGACTTGGAAGATCAATATCCATTGTATTATTTTTATGTGGTGTAGATAATATAACTGTAGGAGTGGAAAGTGCGGGCACAACAATTTCAACTTCTAGAGGATCGATTGGCATGTGATTTTGTATTCAAACCTTAGCTAGGGATGGAACAGCAGCTACTGTTGGACTCTGAATGATTTGGCCATTTGAGTGTACCTTTTAATCCTGAATCTTTTTGTTTCTTAAATCTGAATGAGTCTTGATGCAACTAGAATAATTTTGGCTAAAGATACTGCAGAATGAGCAGTATTTTTAAGAGATTTAGTGCTCATATTAAATTTTGGTTAATTATTTGGATAATATTTTTACATATTCTTCCTAGAGGAAATTTTATAATTTAGGTAGTGATGATGGGGATTAGGCTATTATTAATGAATACTAAATTTTCTTGATCTATTGTTTCAATTGGTAATTAAGTCAGCTATTTTCTAATGATTAATTGTTGGAATATTAAGTTATTCAAATGATTTCAAAGAAAATAATCTAGCAAAGTTAGAAAGAACTAACTTAGTTAAATTAGTTAAATTAGTTATTTCTTTCTAACTTTGCTATGAAACTAGCTTGTCTATTATTGTTAGTTTGAACCAACAAAGAGAGGGTAAGTTGGACGTGCAAAGGTTTTTCTGAAACTCTTCCCAAACTGAATCCACACACTGATATGCAGAATTAACAATTAAATGAGCCATTCATTCACAAATCTAGTTGTTAAATTTTATTGTTTCGCTATATTCTTTTTGTTATACATATATATATATTGATATTCCATTTAGGTCCATGCCACTTTACCCCGTCTCATTCTCCATCTTCATGATGATGACTTGAGCGTTCGTCAATCTTGCCGGGTAGCTTTCTTTTTCCCTTTTTTTAGTCATTCTAAATCAATTTTCTCTGGAGGCTTTTACCAAATTTATATTCGAGCAGAGTACCTTCAAAAGAGTTGCACCACTGATAGGAGTGGATGGCTTGTCTTCCCTTTACACCAAACAATATTTTAACTCGGATTGCCGGTGTGTTTTTCTCATCCAACTGTTAACTTGTTCAAATTTTCAGGATTTATCGTATTGAAATTTGTATTCCACGTGTCTCAGGAATGACTACGAGGATTTTTTGAGGGATTTAACCAGACAGTTGGGCCAATTTTTAGCCTCCAAACTTGGTGCCTACCTAGCGGCAGTGATCCAGGTGAGAGAAGCTTCATATTCTTTGTTGAAGAAAAACTATAAATGGAATGTTTTGACTTTTGATCTAATTTTGTACTATTACTGTAGAGTTTCGATGCACCATGGCCTAATATTCAAGCAAATGCCATATATTTCTCCAGCTGCATTCTCACTCTCCCGGAGGACCAACGCTCACCGGTACATTATCATTTGCAGGTCAGAATACATTTGGATGTAGAGGAAATATTTCCTGATTCTATTGGGAAAAAAACTAACATGGCCTTTCCATACATACCACCAAATTCTCATGTATTTACATATCAAACACCTAAGTGTTATTATTACATTTATACCCCCCCAAATCGTTCACATCACATCACATCAAAATACTAAAATACTACTATTTAAACCTTTAAAAAGTGAAATACACCTTTCATGCATAAGGAAGGTGGCATTGTATGTAAAAATTGAAGTTTAGGTTTTAATATATGTAAATGCAAAAGAATTGAGTTGTGTGTATGTAAAACTTCCAAAACTAATCTGTTGTGCCTCCCTTTCTCTTAGGTACTTTCACTTCTTGTAGGGAAAATGAGTCAGTCCCCTGATACAGTTGTGCGAGCAACCTGTTCGTTTTCCATGGGACTTCTACTCAAGTCCTCTTTTCCTCATATGTGGGCTTTACCTACAGATCTTGATAGATCTGATTCCTCAAGAAGTTCTCAAGATTGAAGCTCTTTTAACTTATAACTTTGTTAATTCTTCTTCTTTTCAATGGGGAAAGGCAACTGTCCTCTGATTGTTTTGTTGTATTTATTATCTGTGGGGGTGTAATGTAAGCTGTTGTATTGAGGTGTATATTTATCAGGAATGTAATAAATGAAAAACAGGTGAAGAGATCAGAGAATGTATCATGGCCATTTTTGCGGGCATGTAATTTAGAGTGGTGGCTTGGAAGAGGATTTATTACTCTTTTATCTTTGAATGTGTTGTCGTTTCTTCTTCGATGGAGATCTAATTTTCATGCCTTTTTATTGTCTCCGAGTATTTTTGTAGTTCGGGATTTTTTTGAGAAAAGTTGAGCACAAATGGTAATATGTAGTATTCAAACCCACAATCTAATAAGGGGAAATTAAACTCAACCTGGGTAAGTGCATAGTTCGAGTTTGTTTCTTCGACAAAATAACTTACAATGAGGTTTAAAATTTTATCAAAATGGTTCAATAAGAGTGGAGGAAACATAAACAGTGACAAAATACTTGTTTCTTTGAAGGTAATTGAAAATTTTTAGGAAAGGAATTTTAAAGGATAAAAATGAATAAAATACAATGCCTTTGAAGAATAATTTCATCAAATATTTCAGTAAAGAGGCTAATCAATCAATTCAATTTACAGTTGACCTTGTACTTTTGCTTATTTTCTTTGATATGAAATTGATGAAACATATAGATAAGAATTTTAAATATCAATCTAATAGATGGACCAGTGTGTTCTTTATGAGTGACCAATAAGTCTGACTGTAGTTGATATGTGCTACATATAAGAGCATTAGTGGATTACACAGAAGATCAATCTAATAGTAATTCTATTTTTTCATAAATTCATACATAAGGTAAATCTAAAGCAGTATTCTCTATTTTACTAATTTATATAAAATAATTCTAAAATTAAAATTCTAACCTCCTTATTGTAGTCAACATTTTTCTAGATTCAAATCTGTAATCTTTTACAGCTTGAGTCCTGACATAATTAAACCTTAGTATTAACCACAATAATTACTCGTATGTATAAAATCATAAATTAATATTATCAAACCCTAACCTTTCTATTACTCGGCTAACCCATGTAGACACGCGGCCACTCCTTCCTCTGCTCCGACCCTCTTTCCTTCGGTTTGCAGGCACAGCGACTAGAGCTCAGATTAACCTGCACAGATGTGCACTGTTCTTCCTCCTTTGGCTTCGACGCAATTCCTTGCATGCGATGAAACCCTCAATTCTCCTTCTTTCACGCCTTGAAGTCAATTGTTGCCCTCTGTCTCGTGACGTTGCCTCTAGGGTTACACAAGTAAGTCGTCTTCTTTTTTTGTCAGTCTTCTCCCTCGTCTTCTCTTCCGCTTCTCCTTCTTCCTTCTCCTTCTTCTGTCTCTCGCTTTCTACGTCCGTCCTTCCTACTCTCTCTCTTCGGAGAAAAATTTGCGTACGGAGGCGTACGCGGGCATCATCGCACGCTATGTACCGTACCCATGTAACTCGCATGCATCGTAAGTCTGGGTCGTACATGCGTGGTACATGCGTGTGCCTCTGCACGTGTACACGCGTGAATCATGCGTTCTGCGTCCAGCGTGTACTCGAACGCAAGAGCTTTTTTCATTTTCTCGGGTTTATGCTATCTTCGAAAGGGACATACGACTGCGAAAGACAAAACGAAGAGGTGCTTAATTATTAATTTTATTATCATCTTTTATTGGTTATTAAACAGCAACACTTAACTTAAAAGTAATAAAAGTCTTAACATCGTCTTATATAATTTTTATGCAAGTCTAAGTGTTACATTTCTATCACATGATAGACCTCGTGCATTCCTCCACTTCAATCTTCCAACTTGAATTTTACTAATAGCATCCCCATCTATATTCGCCATTGCTTTGAACAATAGACCTGAGATATCCAAAACATCACACTTTTAATGATTTGATGGCTTTTTGTTAAAACTCTGCCATTAGATCTACTAATACTAAAATTACAGTTTGCGTATTTAATTTTTGATCTACTCAAACAAAGACTTTTAGACTCTAATGTAGACTTTTAGACTCTAATGTAGACCTCCATAATTCAAGTTTTTCCCGACACTTGTCCTCCATCATTCCCTTGTCCTCCATCGTTCAACTCTTTCTCTAGTTTTATCCATAAGAAGGATGTCATCAACAAAAAGCGATCACCAAGGTACATCCTCCTATAAATGTCTAGCAAGAGCATTCCTAAGGCAAAAACATATGGGCATAAAGTTGATTCCTTATGTAATTCAACTCGGATAAGAAAATACTTAGCCAGTCCTCCGATTTGAGCACAAGTAACAGCTTTAGTGTGTGTGTGTGTGTGTTGTGTGTGTGTGTGTGTTGGTAATTCAAATAAAATAGGAAAATTTTTGGATAACTTTAATGTATTAACAATTACTCTCCCTCATAACTTTAATGTATTGACAAATTAATTTAATTTCTCTATAATTCACACACTTGTGCATACCTTCTTTTCCTTAAAAATGGGGAACAAAATATTATTAATCCACTCCTCATATACCTTTTCAGTTTTTAAAATAATATTAGAAAATTAATAAACCAATAAACTCCTGAATATCTTAAATATTTCTACTTCTATTGAGATGCTATCAAGTCCTATTGATTTTTCTATTTTATTTTCCTTAAAGCCTCGTCAACTGTTTTTTTACTAATGTCGCAGTAATAAGAAAAAAACTTTTATTATTATTAATGATGTTAAGATCACTAAGATCGATTATATTTTCAAAAACTTCATCGAAAAGATTATCAAAATATATAACCCAAATGTGTTGAATATCATACTCTACTAAAAATAATTTTTTATTTTCATCTTTAATATATTTTACTTAAATTAATAAATTCACTTTTATTTTCTTTTTGTTTGATTAATTTATACATATATCTTTTATTCTCTTTATTCTGTATTTGTTATACATATAAATATCGCTAAAAGTATAAATCTAATATAACAAATTGTTCTCTTAGACTCTCAACGTGTTATCTTATATTTTTTTTTCCATTTCTCTAATTTTTTACGTCTAAACTGATTTTTATAATAATTTTTTTTATATTTTATATTTTCTTGTGTATTATTATTTCATTACAAACTATTTTTATTTATAAAAATATTTTAATTTAATTATCCAAATATATTTTTTTCCATTTATTTAACAGCGTTTGTTATTTTATCACATATAAAATTAATTTTTTTATGAACACTCAAAATCTTAAAATTATGAATTTTACTTATAAAAATAATTTTATTTGTATTTTTAGTGCCCTCATCTAATTTTACATCAATATTTTGTTATATCTTTCTAACACTAATAATCAATGTTGATCCCTTCAATTTTTTTTTAGAATAACCTTGCAATCTTTAATTCTAAGATAGTTTTTTTTTTCTCTCTCTTAAGAAAATAATCAAATTTTATTTTATTAGATATACTCTCTTATAAGTACAATATCAACAATAACAAAATTATTAACTAAAACAAAATCTAATATAGATCTATCATTTTCATTATCACTCTAAAATAATAATCACCATAAATATTTTTAAAATCTTTAACTACTCTACTACTAAGTTAGATTAAATATTCTTTAATAAAATTTTTTTATTAAAGAAGAATCATTTGTATTTATTCTTCCAAGTTATTTCAAAATTTTTCTTTTCAACCTATATTTAAACTTAAATAAACACTTATAACATTAAAAATATTAATATCAACAACAATCAAGGCTATAATTCTATCTCTATTTCTGTTAAATTTTATAACATTAACTTCCAAACTTTCATCTAAAAGTTCACCTACATCTTTTCTAATACATCTCTTATCTAAATACCAAAATTTAAAATCTAAGCTATCAATCTTCTCAACATTTTCATCAAACTCATTTAATTTCTCAAGTGCATGAGCTATTTATATTCCTATGAACCATAATATATATTAATTTCATTAGTTGTGCATATTTTTATCTCAAAAAATTAATCACTATTAATTTCATGAACTAATATT
The DNA here is from genome assembly GCA_022702705.1 of Papilionanthe hookeriana x Papilionanthe teres. Lineage (NCBI taxonomy): Eukaryota > Viridiplantae > Streptophyta > Magnoliopsida > Asparagales > Orchidaceae > Papilionanthe > Papilionanthe hookeriana x Papilionanthe teres. The sequence goes on from CM040437.1 coordinate 53,438,610, forward strand.
TTTGCCCACATTCATCCATAATATGAGAACTCATTCTTATTTAACACTCCACTCGAGCAATGTAGCAGCGCTTGCACATTTTTTACTATCTTCAGAACATTCAACACATTGATTACAAAGACGCCCTCACATTTACACGAGTTAAAAATTCACATCATGATTTTTTCAACAAAAATTTTAAGTTGATTAAATGCAGCCTTTCACACTTAATATCCAAAACAAACAACTGTGGAATAACCAAGGGAGCAAATTTGAAATTCTTAAAAGCCACAATTAAACTCCAAATGGAACCATGACTTTCACCTAAAATGTTCCAATTTGTGTTATCAAAGTTTTATTTTTTTAACCCATTGCGTTTTAATGTGCAAATTTGCAAAGATTTCCCCACCTAAGTCTCAAGTAATGAAACATTAGAATTTAAGACCAATTGTTTGTAGATAATAACAAATTTGCACAAAAACCCTTTACACAATTTTATTCTTAAACAGCTTCCCAGGCTTTGTTTTTTCCCACTCGAGCACATACAAAATTGTGATGCGCCAACAAGCTATAATAGAGGATCTAAAGATAAAAAAAATAAGAAAAAAAAATTAAATTAAAAAAAAAAAGTGCTTCCAGAGATTTCCGTCCAATAAAGAACTAATACCAACCTGGCCTGATCACTAATGTTTGAGCACCATCTCGTATTCATCTGAGATACAAAGGACAGTATAGTAAATAAATAAATAAATAAATAAATAATAACATTATTAATTAATTAATGAAAGGAATGGGAAGTGATGGAGACCTTGTGTTGCCTGATGGGTAGATCCATCCGAACATTGTCCTGAGATATCAAGCTTAGAACTCCTAAACTGAGAATGTAGAGAAAAATCAATGCAAGGAGTTATATCTGAACCCTTCCTGTTACAAAAATAATGTAACATATATATGTTTATCTACAAAGAAAATAATCTACAGATCTACAGACTAAACTACAACTAGATTGGCCGCCTCCTCCCAGCATCACTTCTCATTCTTTTCACAGGCCAGGCCCATCTCAACTCTTCCATGCTGGAAGCCATGCTACCACGACCTCCCTGTTGCTCGGCGTAAAAGACTCGATCAGCCTTCCGCTGCGTTGGGCTTGCAAAGTCTTTGTCGATTGGCAATGATGTTCGGACGGGGCCCATCTTTAATGGCAATGTCCGGCCCGTCTTTGGCGTCAATGATGATCTCTCCCTGTCCTTCCTCTTCTTTTTGCAGATAACAAGGTCACCAGGGTGAGATGGTAATGGATTGGATTTGAAGATTGGTGTTTGAGTTGCAGGCCTATGAGGACTGAGGCCTGCATCTTCCCTAACCATCTTCTGTATGTTTGGATTGGTTTATGATGCATGGCTTCATGCTCTGCTTGGCTGAGGTTCCACCCCGAGCGGGACTTGAGAAAGTGAGTGCCATCTTTGCCTCCTTAAAATCTGAATCTGGGAAAGCTATCTTCATGATGTGGAAGAATATATCTTGGAGCTTTCTTGCTTCATATTTTGCCTGTCACCATAAAAATAAATGTAAGCTTTATGTTAACAAACAACTCATAGCCAGCTCAATGAGATTTTAGTATGAAAAAGATTTTGCAATTTGCTTATTAAACAAACCAAAATCAGAAGTGAGCCAACTCGATTATGTTCAACGTGATGCTTATCTGAAGTTGTTCTTTTAATATCGTGTATACCGATTATATGAATTTTGATTTCTATATTAAATTGACAAAGAGTTAAGTTGGTAAATTTGCATCTAATAACACGTTTATTATACACCGTTCTTGGTAGAAAGGGCATACCTCTTGTGAGTGTTTGTAAAACTGAACTACATTTCTTAACATTGACTGCACATCAGCAATAAAGTCTGCCACTTCAGCATACTCTAAACTTTCGACCCGCTGATCGATACTCCGTAAATTAAGAGGGCTGCTCATCTTAGAAAAATTGCTTCTGGCGTTTGAGGAATCATTATTCTTCCATAAATCATAAAACAAAGGAACAAGTTGACAACCTTCTTTATCCATCATCCACCGCAACTTGCTAATTACATTCTTGCACTGAAAGATAAAAAACAAAATTTGGGGTTAAGTTCGACTTAAACCACAAAAGCTATAAGAGAAACAGCCATGAAAGGGTATAACATTTTAATAAACTATATGGATTCAAATAAATCATAAACACAGTTTAAATTTGTAAGAAGAAAAGGAAATAAAACATCCTACAAATGATCAATAGCAACTAGTATGGAAGAGAATTCCACAGTTCATTATCTCCAGCAAAGCTAAGTACAAGATTCTGATAATGATAAGAGGATTCTGCATTTCTTTCTTAGCCAACAGGTTCGTTAAGTATATTTAAGATGGTGAAAAAACACATTATCTCAGCATTTATGTTACTGGGTTCTTGCATGAACGGATAAAAAAATTGGACCAAGAGAGCCATTTTTCTAGAACGAAAGAGAAGTTACTCTAACATCTTTTGAGCTAGAATGTGCAGAATAAGAGCGTTACCTTCCTCTGCATACTGTTAAATGATTTTCTTCTGATAAGGCCAGGGCCAGTATTACAACTGGCCTGGCCATTCCAACTCTCCCTAGATTGATCCAGGGCATCTTCTTCACATCCAATCAAGTAACTAGATCCTCCAGACTTCTGTTTATTGATAATTGGAGCCCTTCTTGTGGGGCTATAACTTCTCTGCTTCAGAGATGGAGGTGATATGCCATGTCTACTCGAAAGAGGACCATTGAATATCCTTGAAGCCTTACTACTATCATCATGATGATCACGTGAAAGAGGCTGAAAGCCATGCTGAGAAGAAGTCCTATAGGTACTGGATTTCTCTTCCACTCTTTCCACAGCGTGTCTAGGGTGAAAGCGCTTACTTCGTTTACGCTTAAATTTAGGCTGCATGACCTGCTCATCCTCACCATCATCGCGGTAGTGATTCCAACTACAAGACTGTTGAATCTCTATATGTGAATCACTAGATGCAGCAATTTCACCTTCCTCCAGCTCATTTAGCTGCAATATGACAACATAATCATTTCACATGGCAATTAAAAGGAAAATTTTAAAAGGAAAAAAAAGAAACATCTTCCTTTGAGCAGCTCATTTAGCTGCAATATGACGAGTATCATGACATGACAAATAAGGAAAAAGAGTTTGTGAAAATTTCATTTCATACCTTTGTCGAAAGAGCACCTGGCCGAGCACCTAATTCAGATAGAGATCCAAATTTCCGTAAAGAGATGGAAGGGGTAACAGGCTGCTGCACTCTTCTGTTTCCAAAAGAAGATCCTGTGGAATCAGCTTCCTCACACATATGTTTGTTTCTCTCAATGCAATGCGAGAATTCATAACCAGCGCCATCACAAACCAATGCCCCCTCTTCCAAAGAATCTTTAATGTTTCCTTGTAAATCAGCAGCAACGCTTAAATATTCATCTTCAATATATTCTATTTCTCGATCTTCCTCTCGTGAGGAATACGCATTTTCTTCCTCTGAGCCAGCATCAGAATCTTCTCCATCTTCATCATCAAATTCTACATAAGATGAATATTTGTGGGCTATTACTCCTCTTGGCCGTCCCCTTTTTCTCTCTGTTTTGCAAATTGATGAGCCAGGTATCATCTCACTGGATTCCAAGTCAACAACACTGCCTAAAATGTTCTTTGATGGCCTCTTATATAGCCTTGCCACAAAAGCATTTAATTCCTTAGAGTCAGCCCGTAGCCACAGTGGAACCTGATCGTGCTTTGTCATCTCTCCCATCCAATCAAGCTCCTCATCCATTTGATCAAATAGCTCAACTTCCTCCTCACTCCGAGCTATCATACGGTTTACCTCTAAGGGAGATGGAACATCATATACTGTTTCTTGATATCTTTCTTCATCATGCAACAATGCCTCCAAAGTCATTCTCCTTTCTTCATGTGTTGTTCTCTGATCAAAACGGCCAGCATTTATAACCTCATCTGCCATCCCAATTTTATACTGCTGAATATTATTCCGTATAAGGCTCTCAATTGAGCCTATGTACTGATGCATGCCAGCACATCTATCTTCTGAATCTCCACTCCCACCATTCCTCAAGTAATCCTCTTTCTGATAGCTTGAGATCTTGTCAACAACTGCTACCATATATATGACTTTGACCTCCCTCGTTTGGCCAATGCGATGAGCTCTAGCGATTGCTTGCTCTTCATTCTGAGGATTTGGATCCGGATCATAAATAATAACCGTGTCGGCAGTCTGGAGATTCAGACCTCTTCCTGCAGCACGAATGCTGAGCAAGAAGATAAAACTGTCAGAAACAGGGCTATTAAAATCAATAATAGCTGATTCACGATCTTCTAAGCTGGTTGTTCCATCAATTCTTCTATATACAAGTCGACGCCATTGTAAATATTCCTCTACTATGTCAAGGAGTTTGGTCATGGTGCTAAACAGAAGAACACGATCTCCTGCTCTATGGAGTTTCAGCAGAATCCTATCAAGGATCCAGAGTTTCCCACATGACCTAATAAGAAACTCTTTTGAATAATCATTAAAATAAGGGTAGTTGAGCAGGGGATGATTACAAGCTTTCCGCAACTCCATGCATTTGTTATTAAGATTTCTATACATCTTAATCTGGTAACTTGGATTCCTCTCAGCCCTACGCAATTCATCATCAGGATCTACCTTGATGGTGCCAGTTGATTTAATCCAGTCATATATGGCACCCTGTAAAGCTGACATTCTACACCTCAAAACAATTGAGACCTGTAATCATGCATCAAATGAAATTACACTATCAGCCATACAAGAAGCTGAAGGATGCATAATCTATGTAATTACCTTGGGAGGAAGTGACCCTTCCACATCTTCAACACGTCGCCTAAGCATGAAAGGTTCCAAGATTTGGTGAAGCCTGTGGATGACAATGACTTTCTTTTCCGTTTCAAGCCAATCATCTTCCTCTTGGTTATGTGATGGGCCATCTTTCTGGAAGGGCTTTGAAAACCAATCATGAAATGCTTTTCGATTGTCAAATACTTCTGGTAGAAGTAGATTTAAGAGTGACCAAAGTTCCTTCAAATCATTCTGCCAAAAGACTGATATAATCAAAAAAGTAAAAGATACAAGATTTCTCTTTTCCTAAAAGTAAAATTAAGTAGGCCGTAACTTTTCACCATAAATAGAGGCTACTATTTAAAAGAAGGAAGATGAACTTTTCGCATCCATAAAATTCTAATATAAAAACTACGTGCATGAGGAATTGCTGAATATATGAAACATCAAATTAGAAAATATGTAAGATATAGACAACTGGGACTGCGGGGGAAAGTAGTTGAAACCAGAGCTAAATAAAAAAGTTACTGGATTCAGGCTATCATAAATATTTGATAACCAGCCATACCTGTAAAGGCGTACCAGTAAGTAGCAATCTTCTTTGGCAACGATACCTATCAAGATCCCGAGATAAGACAGACTCCCTATCCTTCATACGTTGGGCTTCGTCAATAATAATATACTTCCAATCAATTCTCGATAACTTGGACCGATCATACATGACAAACTCATAGGTAGTCACAAGTACATTAAATTTCATAGAAGAAACCTCCTGAGCAATAAAAATAAGGAATGTATAAGCTCAACACAAATAGTAAACAAGGACTAAAGTTTAAGCAAATTATGCAAAAAAAAAAAGGAAAATCTCACTTAAGAAAATTGACTTGCATTTATCAACAGATGGATAAACCACAAGACTGTAACAGTCTTATTTAAGCAGCCACTGCAAAAGAGATTTTTACAAACACTTATCCTCCATCTCTTCTCTCATAATGCATCTCATAAGCATGTCATATACACAAATGTCTCAGACAATGGAAAGCATATAAATGTACGCAAATATGCTTTTCCCTTTATGCATTCTCACGGGAGCTTGAAAATAAGACTTCTTTTACAACCTTTCTTCGGCAATTCATGGCATCACCAGCAAGTATACTCTCTGACAGCCTATCTTCTTTAGAGTGTTTGGTCGTTTAATGGCCTTTTCTTCTGTGCATGACTTCTCCAACAAGAGCATTTTTTCTTAAAGGCATTCTACTACTTTCTACAAGAGAGGAGGCTTCACAACTATGTTGCACGGATACAAACAGGAGGACACGGACACGACATGACTCTGACATGGGACACTTCTATTATTAATATATAAGACAAGGAGTTGTGCGAGACATGCCATTATAATAGTATATATATATATATATATATATATATATATATATATATATATACGACACACACGTCCGTGACTCGGGGCAATGGAGTAGCATTAAAGAGATTACTCCACTGGATCTCCAAGAAACGGAGCGAGAGTATCACGTTCTCGCTCTTGACTTTGTTTTGTAGTTTTTGAATATTTTGGATCTTTTTTGATAACATGTATCGTTGGGGAAGGGCTCCATGGGCTCTCTCCTCAAGCCTCTCGTAACCGCTTTTAAATCAATATAGGCCTTAGAGCCTTTTGCAATATATATATATATATATATATATATATATATATATATATATATATATATATATATATATATATATATATATATAAGAATTAATATATATATGCCAATGGCGTCATCTTCCCCCCTCGGCTCTGTTAAGGTTTTTGTTCCCGTTACAATCTCATCCATTCCTCTGCTTGTGTCTTCTTCAGTCTTCGCCATGCATAGCATTCGTCGCCCGTTTACGTCGCCTTCAGCGGTTCTTCGTTGCAGACAAACGACGTCTCATGTGATCTCGATGACTCGCGTCACCCTCCTCTGCTTCGTTCGAAGCTTCACTCGCAGCGGTTTGCGGGCTTTGCCGCAGACGCCCGTTTGTGTCGCCTTCTGCGGCTCTTCGTTGCAGACAAACGACACCTCATGTGATCATGATGACTCGTGTCACCCGCATCTCCCTCTGCTTCGTCTGGAGCTTCACTCGCAGCGTTTTGCGGGCTTTGCCGCAGATCCCGCGATGCTGCAGGTCGACCCAGCTCCATCATGATCCTGCAGTCCGACTTCATCTGCGATCCTGCAGCGACCTCGACAGCCGCAATTCGACAACCAGCAGAATCTGCTCTTGCAGTGTCCAGTGTGAAGTACGCTAATGGCCTCAGGGATTTCCTACGCCGACGCCCTCGCCGGTGACAACTCCGCCAAACCTTCCAATACTACAGTGGCTCACAAACGCAGCTCCCCTTTCCACCTCGCCGATAGTCCGATATTCCCCCAGTTGTATCATGATTCTGTTGCAGGACATGGTGATTGCAATCTCATTAAAAGAATAAGGAAAAAGTCGGCCAAACCAACGTTATTCTTCTCTGATGTTGAAATCTCATTTATTGCAGAAAAACATAAATTTACACTAGTTGACAAGTTCCAATTAGGTCGCCCTGAGATGGAGAATATCAGGAAGATCTTCGAAGATTTCCAACTAGTTAGGGATCGGCAGGTGGGTCTTCTCGACGGAAGATATGTTTTGATTCAGCATGCATAGAATAAGAATACACCAGTATTTTCTCGAAGAAATTCATCAAAATTGAGAGCAAACCTATGAAGTTGCTCAAATGAACCTCTGATTTTGATCTCAATCAAGAACCCTCATTTACGTCTATCTGGTTCGCATCATCTGAGCTAAAGCTTCAATTCTTTGACTATCCTACCATATATGCAATTGAGAATTTTCTTGAAAAATCTATGCAGGTAGACATACCTACAGTTCATTGCTCAAAGCCTTCTACTATAAGGATTTTGATTGAAAGAGATATTACACTATCAAATGCAGAAGAAATCAAGCTTGGTTCTGCTCACAATGGTTATTGACAAAAAAATCATTATGGAACAAAAACCTCACTACTGCAAGCACTGCAAGAAGTTCGAACACCCGCAAGAGAAATGTTTCGTATTGCACCGCAGATTGAAGCACTATAATCAAGCAGAACCCCATCGCTCTGGACACAGCTCTACCAAAGGAGGGACTCACCACAAGAAAGGAACTGGTATCTGATGTTATTCAGGAACTCTCCACTGCTCTGGACACATTGGTTCCACCTGAGGAGAGACTTGCCACAAGACCAAAGTTGATACCTGAAGCAATTGCCCCTACTTCTGACCTTACTACAAGAGATAATGTTCGGATTGCAAATCAGGATAGTCATGCAGCTCCTTTCAGGAAGCGCTAGTTGCAGAGGTGACATTACACAGAACCTCCCGTTGTTGCAACGGTTGGCTTTCCTTCTACTGAGTTTCTACCATCTAATCAGACGAGGATCGCATGACAAGTCTACACTTCCCGACGGAAGAATGCTGGGGGCACACTCCAGCTTGGGAACTTAATAAATTACACAGTGGTTACTCCTGACAAGGACACGACACTTCAAAGTTTAATATCCGGCTCTGTCACTAGAATTAGAGGAAGAAACGGGACAAAAATAGTCCGTCCCTCGCTTCTTATTTTGTTTTGTATGTTTTAGAATTTCTTTTAATTTGTATCCCTTTATGTTGGGGTTTTTATTGTTTGTTGTTATCAAATGGGTAGGGTCCTCTTGTGGTTCCTCTCATACACCCTTGATGTATCATTTCTTTTCAATAAAATTAGTCATTTGGACTTTTCTCTAATATATATATATATATATATATATATATATATATATATATATATATATATATATTCCGATTCGGCTCGATCATCGAGTTCATGCAAGAAGAATGGCAAGTGTATACCTCACGAAGGAAGAAGAAAGCGGGGGGCCCTATCCCCCTTGGAAACATTATGGATGATATTTTGGTTTCCCCTGGCAATGGGGAAGCTCTTCAGAATGTGATTTCTAGATGCGCTTTCATAGCCAGGGGCAGGGGGAAGCCTTGGCGACCTCGTCCTCTTTAGTTACTAATTTTCTTTTGTTATATTTTTTGTATCGCTCTGCTTAAGTTTTATTGTACCTTTTGGTTTTATGAGGTAAGCTCAATTGTTTTTGGGCCCTCTCATACTATTTGTTTCGTACCTCTCTTTTAATTCGATACGATAGGCTACTGCCTTTCTTTTAATATATATATATATATATATATATATATATATATATATATTAGAATTACACAAAAAAAAGAAAATAAGAAATATAATACCATTCTCTCTCAAAAACTAAAGAAATATCAGCTCAAGTGAGTGATTAACAGACTGCTCGAGCTTGCCTGTGAGAAAAAAATCTGATGAATAAGTCAAACATATAGATTTCACCTTTAAATAAAAATATTTTTTTTATAAAAAGTATACCATAAATGTTTAAAAACATTTTAAAAACATAAATAATTTAAAACAAGTGTGACGGTCAACTTTTTCGTTTGAAAATAATTTTTTAAATTTAATTTAATATAAAAGGTATGTAATTTTAGTATTGAAAGTAGTATGTTTTAATTTTCGAAATATAAAACCAAATGAATCTTATTAGTTTAGTAGTTTGCATAATCGTGTCCGATACCGCGAATATTACACCTTCCTGAAAGATGTGTATACCTCGAAGATAGACCCAATCTTGCAAACTAAGAGATTTGTGACATCCGCTTGGTCTACGAATCATTTATGTGTGACCGACAAGTTTCACTATTTAATATAAGGATTAAATAAGTTTTATTTTACATGGGTTCTCAGTTCCCTATAGAGACAAACATCTATAGTTAATTATATCTCAAATGACCGAGGTCACTTGAGAAAACTCTCGATAATGATCAGAAGTGCTAGTCTTCAAGAATTCAATGTTTAGATTTTCACGGTAGAACGCGGAAAATCAAGTGGGAAAGGCTCAAGTAGGAATAGTCATTTCAGGAGTTCAAATAAAGGAAAAAGTAGGGGAAGTAACAGCTCCCGAGGAGAACCCTTAGTGACTTCCGAAACTATCATATTGTGTGGTTGCGTTTTGGAGACGATGTAAATTAAAGGGTAAATCCTACCAATTTTATTATATGGGACTTACACTTGCAAAATACTTAGTTATGCAAATAGTTTGCAGAGATAGGAAGATTTGTGTCGTACCGAACGACAACCTCAGAACCTAAAGCGAGTTAAGACTTATGTTGTACAACATTGTCTCGCGGGAGTCTAAAGAGGGTGTAAGGATTTACGTCCTGCTGGGGTAGCTATCTCGAAAAGGATTTACGTCCTGCTGGGCGAGCTATCTCGAGTCCTATGGTTGTTGTTATGCTAGGAATGTTTAGTTGATGAAGACCTGTTTGATCTCTCGAAGACGTCCTTCAGCAGGTCCTCATCGCGCTGCCCATGGCGTATGCTTCAAGCTCCTTGTTGAAGTAGAAGTCCTAAGGTCTAAGGTTCCAAAAGTTTTACAATGTATGTTACAATGTTTCGAGTTTTATTATTGTTGTTATTGTGGTATTGCATGTAAAATAAATAAATGCAGGTAACGAAGTACTGTAAAGTAAAATGAAAGAAAATGACAGTACATAAAATAAAATGCGTACCTGGGCTTCTGCTAGCGCTACATAATTAATTCATAAAGCATAATATAATTTGCAGGGAATTTAAATAAATTGCAGAAAAGAAGTAAAGCATGAATTCTAGTGTGAAAGTAGCAAAACGAGTCATAACAAAAACTCGAACAGGCAAAGCAAACCATGTGGTTACATATGAAAGAATAAGACTAGGTATAAGACATTAATAAAGGTGGAGACTCAGAGCTGGACTATGTGCTTCCCGAACTTGAACAAGAGCTACCAACCCGACAATCAACATAGGGCAGTCGTGAACCTCGATCCAAATGACTAATCATGGACATTTATAAGTTTCCATAAAAAAATTCTTTGATTTTCCTGCAAATGTTGTTTTAATTTTTATGCAGAGTTCTTTTTAACAAGCAAAAGAGCTTTTATTTTATTTTTGTGAATATTTTATAAATGAGTGTAGTCCACAGGTTAGTCACTCTAATCGAGCTAGAACTATTGGCGACTTAAGAGCGTAGGGGGAAACAATCCCACCAAAAGTCGGCGAATACTATCATCGGTCATTTTCTCCCTTATTAAAGGTCCTTGAGATAATAGATAATATTCTAAAAATTCTCACATTGTATCCCTCGTTTAGCACACATTAACATTATCATCATCGCCCTAGCCACGTAGACCTCGGACATGTACCAATCTGATGATCCATATGCGGCAAAAGCAAATGTCCCCAATTGCCAAAATGATTTGAACTTAATGTTCAAGCTCAAATCTCGATGCAATGGGTTTCACTATAGGTTAAATCATTGGCAAGAATTTCATTATTTAATTTAATTAAGGAAGTCATGAACCACATTTTGGTGTATCCTTGTGTTTAGTGTTTTAATCAATTTGTGAATTATGGTCAAGTGTTTGATTTCATCATTCTCGTTCGAAAATTAGGTAGATAAACTACCACGTTAACTTGTGCTTAAAGTGATTTAATGTGTTTTACCCTCAATTAGGTGTTTTCCAACTAATCCTCAAATATTTGTAATTGCATTACAAATAATTAAATCAAAAATTCATATTTTTAACTTAATCATGAAAAATAAAACAAGAGAACGGAGAAGGCAGACCCACTTCCAAAACTAGCATAGCCAAAGGGGGGAAAAGCAAGTGAATCGGCATAAAAACGTTTAAATAATAATCAAGTGAAACTCCTAAACAGTAGGCAAATGAGTTTCTTAAATCCAACTCTAAACCGTGCGTAAATCAACACTTAAAAGCTACATAAACCTCTCCAAAGTCAGTACATAAAATTAGCTCAAATTGGCGGTTAAAATGGCTCCAAAACGGTGCATAAAACCAACCCAAATCAACCAATAAAAGCAACCCACAACAGTGTCGAAACATTGCCAAAGCGGTGTGTAATCAGCTCAAAAAATATATATTTAAAGGTTTCAAACAACTCTTTTTAAAGCCGCCAAAAAGCTTATAGCACATTCTGAGACCTGACAGCACTCATGTGAGCCTAAACCGCTTCAAACAGAAGCTAGCACCTCCAAATAGCAATCTTGAAGCTTCCTACAGCTCCCAAACAGCAGCTAGCAAACCTAAACAGCGATTCTAAGGCCTCCTACAGCTCCCAACATCAGCTAGCAAGCCTAAACAGCGATCCTAAGGTTTCCTGCAACTCCGGACAGCAACTAGGAACTTTAAATAACGAATTCTAAACAGCGATCCGGAGGTTTCCTACAACTCCGGATAGCAGCTTGCAGCAAAGGAAACAGTAGTTTTTTTTTTTTTTAAAGCACCAAATAGTGAGGTATGGAAGTGTGGAATCCTAGACAACAAACATCATTAAGCGACAAATGGCGTCATGATTATAAAATACATTGATATGTTAACCCTCAAGAATATACGTACATACTTAACAGATTCATCAAACACCAAGTGTCAATTTTCTCCTTTCTGTGTGATTGGAAGATGGGGTTAGCATCCCAAATGATTCTCAATAATGACAGCAATTACTATTCAAGAGCAAAATAACCGACAAATAGATAGGATAACACTAATAATGATGGTGAAGACAAACAAGAAGAAATTTGCATTGGAGCAATAAAATTGAACTAAAATTTTGCATGTATCGTAAAAAAAATACTTTCCATCTTATCTAAATGCCATATATCAAAACTGAGAAAGTCTATGGCAACATTATTATTTGAAGCAGTGATGTTGTATAAATAGGAATCACACCCCCCCCCCCCCCCCCAAATATCTTTTAAAAGGGGTATATCTGAAAAGTTTCTCAACCCATAAGAGTGATTCATGTAGTGGTTTAGAAAATTCAATTAGGCTAGGTTGGCCATCTGAAGCATAATTCATTGGATAATACATCAAATACAACTAATTCGTCTTCCCAAACAGAAATGTCGTCATTATTAGCTTCTGGAGGATACTTACCTGCTTGTTGTCGGTGGAAGGAGATGGAATCCCTATTGTGCGGGTGACAGATAAGGGAGGAGGCGGAAACCCTATCGTGCGGCTCGTCGGGTTGCGTGGCTCTCCGGTTGCGTGTCTCACAGAAGGCTAGGTCAAATGGAGAGGATGTCGATCAGGAGAGAGGGCAAAGCAGGGTTTCGGTGGCTTCGATCGGGAGAGGAAGGCGAGGGCTTCGGGTTGTTCGACGTGAAGAGCTCGCGAGAGGGTACCAAGCGGGGGAGGAAGGAGTGGGATCCAGAGGAGAAGATGGGGGCCTTCGGTCGAGCGCTATGTGAAGTAGGTGAGTGGGGCTTCTGTCGAGCATGAAAGGGACAAATGTGAGGGTTTCCGTGCGTGAGGAACAGAGGAGGGGTCGCGTGTGAGAGAGAGGAGTCGGCAAGTCGATTGGGTTTTTTTTTTGGTTCGCAGGGGAGGAGCGGGGGCCGTAAAGGACAAGGAGCTGAGCGGGATTTGCATCCCGCGAATTACGCTGAGTTTGGCGGGGAAATCAATGATTTCCATCCAGAGTCCAGAGTACAATTTTATTTGGTAAATTATAATCTCTAAATTAATTCAATTAAAGTGAGATTAAATGCTCCATCTGAAATTTGAAATTCGAAATTTTTTAGCTCGTCTTCAGCTTGAGTCCAGCTCGAACTGAACTTGGGCTGAGCTTAAACCCGCACCCCTTAAAAAAATGTGCAGTGACTTTCATGTTGATTGCCCGTGCGCGGAACCATAGTGACATGGGTGTCTTTCCTACATAAGTCGACGTACTGAATGCACTAACGCGGTTCTTTTCGTCATCTGGGGTTGTCCGAACAAGTTCATCGGCAGTCGAGCCAAAAAATGTGTCAACTTTGGTTTTCTTCGAATTTTGGGTTCGTGACAGATCATTTTGAAATTTGATTTTGGTTTAATTGACGGTGCAATATGTAAGTGTTAGTGACGTTAAATGTTATGTTTGTGTGCATCGAATGTGTGAGTTGTAGTGTTTGCATAGCCAAGCCACAAAGAGTTCACCTAAGGCCTCCTGGTCCTATAAGAACTCATTTTTGGGCTCTCTAAATGTTAGTCCTTAGCACTTGCAACTAAGAGTTGAGTGAATGGAACTACACATGCGAGGTCTTCACAAAAATTGGTCAAGAAGTGGTTTGAAATTCTATGTTGTATGGGTCTCAGTACCAGTCCTCTAGGAGGGTTAAGAGGGAATCTTAAGGCTAGAGCCTAAGCTCTATGGAGAAAAGAACTAAGATCTCACTAAAAATGAGGTCAACAGTGTGTCCCTTTTTTATTTTAATATTATTTAAATTGAACATGTTAGAGACGTGTCTTACAAGTGTTTGGGGCATGTCGAATGAGTGTCAGTGTTTGAGAAGTATCTGACATTACATGCCTCATTAGTTAAAGGTGTTTGTGCATCATAGATTTCATAGGGGTCATCAAAGTTCTATAGCTCAACTAATACAACATTATTTATTATCGCAGTCGGACGGATTAGAGGCGTGTCTGACACTTGTCGGGCGAGTGTCAATGTTTGAGAATTGTCTGACACTGCACAGCTCCTTAGTTTGAAGTGCCTATGCATCAACTAGGAGCCATCAAATTTCTACAACTCAGCTAATACAACATTATTTATCATCGCAATAGCCTTTCTCTTCAATTCCTTTTGTTATCTAACAAAATTCAAATTCTACAACATATAATTGGCGCAAAGCAAATGGAGAACACATTCACAAGAAAAATAGTTAAGTATTACAAAGTAGATTACAAGGAGAAAGTCAAGATATGCAATTAGCGGTTATTTTATTTCAACATAAACAAGTCTTGACAATTTGGCCAAATATTTTGTACAGAGAGAGAAGATTGATATAATAATGATGTCTAAAAAATTCTTTTAGATATAATTTTTATTAATACAAAGCACTTAAATCTTAAAAATGAATGTACAGCTTTTACTTTATGCTCATTATTCCTTAAGTCAAGGAAATCAATAACCTCTAAAGTATTGAGATTAAAGTTGTGACAATTTATTTTACAAAAATCTTTTTTCGAATCATTTATCTTTAGCACATATTCTATAATCAAGCTGATACTAAATTAAAACAAATGCATATAAGGGAGAGCCCTTCCGTTGGTTGAAGAAGGCAAATACATGTAGTAGAAGCAGGAAGAAATCGATGACTGTCATTTACAGAAAATTAAAGAATTTTCATGAAATGTTTAGATCATGATGGAAAAAGGATAAATAAATAAATAAAAGTATCTCCCTGAAGTCAAAATTAAAAGCACTGCATAAGTATCTTACGTGAGAGAACAATCTTGATCGCTCTTCCTTTGAGCCAACATAGAAAATACATGATACAGACGGCAGCCAATTATGCAGTTCGCTCTGAAAAAAGAAATGTTCAGCATCAAAACTCCAAAAAATAAAAAATATTCAGAGCTGGTATGTATAAAGATAAATTTATGGACCTTCCAATTCACTAAAACAGCATTTGGCACTATAATGAGATGAGGTCCATAATTTCCTTTGAATTCCATCAAATAAGCAATCAAAGCCATGACCTGAGTAGAGGAAAAAAATTACATATTTTAAAATCTAAATGCTAAACAACTAGCAGTAGTAGTGCAACTCAGCAACTAGAGAATGTGATACATTATTGAAATCAAGCATGATTTAAATGATAGACTAGAAAATATAAATCACATCGCATTTTGTAGGACCTGCTTTCAAAGTTACCAAAGTTTTTATCCAGAATATGTAACAGATGAAAATAAAAAAGAAGCACTGAACATTAAGGAGGAAACAAAATGGAGAATAAAAAAAAATTAATTGCAAGCCACCTGTACAGTTTTTCCAAGACCCATCTCATCAGCCAGAATACCATTTAACTTGTTGTTGTACAAAGAAAGCATCCATTGAAGCCCAATCTGGGAAAAAACAAAGGCAAGATAATTTGTATCTGTATTAAAGCAGAATTTGAAGTAAGAACTTGGATGCAACCTACAAGTTGATAGTCCCTCAAGGTTCCACCTCTTAACATTGATGGTTGTCTTAGAACTTTTTCATTGACAGCATGTGCCAGATTATAGTACCTAGGGAAGCATGAAAAGACTTATTTTCAGTCACTATTAAGCAAAATGTATAATATATTCATTATCGATTTTTGCAATGTGAAAGAACCCTGCAAACAAACAAAAATGACTTTACAGCACCAAAAAAAGGATGACGTAACTAAACTTACTTGTTAGCTGATGACCCATCTCTCCGTGCATTCATCTCAGAGAATGTGTTCCTTATCATTACCTCTTCTCGAGCACATGCTGCAGCAGCTTTAACTTCTTCTTCCGAAAGACCCTGTGAAAATGAAAAGAAAAAAGGATAATTTTATTTGATATTAAATATAAAAAATAAAATCAAAATAGCGCAATTATTTTCTACCTGGGATCGCGCAGCAGCAGCAGCATCATTTGCTGCCTCCTCTACACCTTGTTGCTTCTTTGATGTTGTTATCTTGGTTCCAAGTTTGTGAAGATACTCTTCTGTCTGAGACAAGAAGGATGATAGGACAGCATATCGTTGGGCTGCATCTCCAGGAATACTTGTTTGTTGCTCTAAAAGCATTTCTCTATATCTATCAACGTCATTGTTTTTCAATGCCTCAAATCTTTTACTGCGATCAACATCCTTCCGCTTTGAGAACTCCCTTAGCATTCTCTCATGATACTTAGCTACGCCCCTATTAAGAGTTGTCCGTGCATCACGAATAACCCAGTGAGTTTCAAGAAGCTTCTTGCGCCATTGGAATATGGCCTTTAGTCGTTTCTCCCTTCTCACCTTTTGTAGTTGTTGCACTTGCCTAACAAGTTCTAACCTTTGGCGCTCACACTGTCTAACAAATTTTCGATACTGCCTGTCTGGCATGGCCATTATCTCCTGCTGTTGTTCATCCACTTCATCCCTGAGGCGTGTCTGTATATCTAAAAGTCGAAGCTTTTTCTCCTCAATTTGTAGCCTCAAAACAAGATCGGGCTTAATTGCTTTCCTCTCTAAGTTAAAAGCAAGTAAATTACCAAGTTTTTTCAAGTACACATTCCTTTTCTTTCTCAGCGCTGCCTTGCCTTCTTCATAAAGCAAATCTTTTACATCATAGGCTAATGTAAAACTGTTTGAGTCAATTGTCGTTGTCAAACCCAAAAGTTCATATTTTCTTGTATATAAAGGCAAATCAAAAAGTGGGCCATGATACTTTTTGGCATTTGATGGTACACTAGCCTTATTTGGGGCAAGCTTCTTCTCTTGCTCAACATCCACTGAAGGACTAGTTGAAGGAGCAGATTTTCCCTTGCCCGCATCACTCTCGCCCTTGGAAGGACTGTCAAGGTCAGCATCTTGCTCAGACTTTACAGAAACAAGGTGAATGTCCGGTACATTCTCAGTAGTAACTGCTCCATCATCTTCCTTGGGTGCTACCGCCTCTACTTGCAGGGGACTCACCACTGGTGCTTTCTCCTCAACAACAGGCAACTTCCTGGGAAGAATATTACCCTTACTCAGACTAGCAGGCTGGGGAATGTTGTTGCTTTCAGGATGCCTTCTATGCTCCTCAGGATTCTGTCCCGTAAAATTTTCCTGTTTAGCCATCTTTGGAGAAAGTAGAGCCACTTGAGAGTGTGAATCAAGAGGAGATGGCACAATTGATTGTAGAAGTTCAGGCGGAAGAGCATTTTCTCCACGCTGCAAATGCCAAAACAAGAATAATTAACTAGTTGTACGAGCATCCCTCAAAAACAACAGCATGGCTAAGTAGCAAGATTGTCACGCGAGCCGAACATAACATCCAATCATAAATTCATGCAAACATGCAAAAAAGTTCCATGTGCAAGGTGCTGCTTTTTCAGTACATTTTTGGGGGAGGGTGTGCTGCTTTTAATTTAAGCGTTTAAAGGAGTGTTGCTAGGGGGCTGGGAGGAAGAAGGTGGATAGATTCAAGCATGGAGTTTACAAAGCATAGCAGGTGATAGAGAACTAATCGCCACCTTGATTCGCCTAAAAGCCAATATTTGTGCTTTAAGAACAAGTAATTGTTGCTCGGTAAATCCAATTTGCTGTTTTGTAGACTGCTCCGACCCTCCTTGGGCAAGCACACGAATCCCTGCTACTTCATTTGAAGGCAACGAAGAAGGTGGAGTAGGAAGTCCAATGTCCTGAGACTTCCTAAGAGACCGCATCTGTGACAAATCAGCTGCCACCAATTTCTTGCCATTTGACAGATCAAAACTTTGGCTCGAACTAGTAGAATCCTGTGGCAGAAACAACACTGATCCAGAACTACCAGCTGTTATAACATCACCCTTCTCATTTTGAGTAACAGGGATCTGAATGGGTTGAGGATGCTGCATATGTATACTCTTGGAATTCACAGGAATGGTGGCCACACCACTTCTTACAAGCCCAGCCTGACTAGACACATTATTTATTGAATTTCCTTGAGCAGAATTTTCATTGGCAACAGTTGATGGGATAACCTGTGGCTTAAAGGTCGACAAACTAGATTTCTGTGCTAGTATGCTGCTGACATTTGGCTTCTGCATTGTAGCCAACCTACTTGATTGCAAAATAGGCAGAAACTGAGCTACCAGATTAGCATTGGAAGGATTTTTAAGATCAACATTGTGCTCCATTGCCCAAGTTTGCATAGCTTGCAACTGAGACATTATCAACTGCTGGTTTGCAATGTTTCCCATGCTTCCCTGTGATTGCATTAATTGAATCGGCCTAACCATGTTTGTTGGAGTAAACTGTCCAGTAGCAGTTTGGGCAACCTTCAGATCATTCTTCTGACCATCACAAATATGGTTATGTTCATTCCTTTTCTCATCACATGCGATATGATCAGCTGAGTTAGTAAATCTCGGAAGTTGTGCTTGGTTTCCTGCCTTAACATGCATTAGTTCCTGCATTATCTCTTCAGTGCCAGCAGGTGGTCCCATCATGCGAAATTCACCTTGTTGCACTGATATGTTACCAAGTGCTTTCTGCTGCTGTTGAGCGGAGTGCATGGCAAACTGGGCATAAGGTTGGTGTATTGAGTTTTGTGGCTGTTCTAGAGCAGACCCACTTGGCTTTTTCTCATGAAGTTGCCTTGCATGGTTATGAGGCAAGTTCCTGGGAACTTTTGATGCAGGAACACCAGAAGATGATGGGAAGCTACTGCCACCAATGACTCCATGCGTGGCACCTAATTTATAATTTAACAGATTCTCTTGTTCAAGTTTCCTTGGTTGTTGTAGCAGCTGCTGCTGTTGCTTTAGTGACTACATGAAATTGAAATTGCAAAGTCAAGTAAAATTCATGCGCATAAGCCGCAACTATCTTAATAAAAAGGATCAAATTAGAAGATTGTAGATAACTGTCTCTAATTTTTTTTCCAACCATTCAAAAACTTTATTTACAATTTTGAACAGAAGCATGAGGACATGATACGCAATGGAAATGACGGAAAACAACTAGATGCACTTCCAAGAAAGAAAAGAACTCATGTAAAAAATTTTGGAGTTTCCTCGATATTTGAACAGTGAATTAACCAGATATGGATGCCGAATTTGAATACAATAAAAAGTAGAGATAGAAGCAAGTTGCTCAAATTCATAAAGAAGTCAAATTGATTAAGCTTCATCTAAAAATTAACTATTTATATAACAGTCATTTCAAATGTTAATGCCAAAAAATTTGCCAATTCTCTTGTTTTGATAATTTGAGCCTCAATGGAACGTTCGACATCCCCATCATTGCATGATAATTTCATTCACTTGCTATCGAAGATGGCCAGTTCCCCAACTGTGGCTGTCATTGCACCAGTTGACAAGGCTGAGTTAGACGCCGAATTATTCCATCCGGAGTACGTACGCAAGAGTTGGGTGCGGATTTTTTGGGTATTGGATGAGTATGGATGGGTATTGATGGGTATGGACGTGTATTAGATGAGATGGTGCATTGGAGGACTGGATGGATAGAGGTATAGGAGAGATGCGTGCGGATGCGTACGTTGTCCGTATGGAATAATGGCTCGAGTTAGACACTGTGTTTGGTACTTAAGTCGTCTTATTTGTTGCTTCTATTGAATGGTGGCTTCCTCTCTGTAATCAATTATCATTGTTGAAGTCCTTTAATTTATTTGTAGATGGAGGGTGAAAAAAAGGTAGGAGTAATGTCCTTATCATTCCAAAAGGACATTAGTCTCTCGTTTTAGATACACACACATATATAGACATGTACATATACATTAGATTATATGAATATATATATATATATGTGTGTGTGTGTGTGTGTGTGTGTGTGTGTGTGTTTTGACAAGAATAATTTCGAGTCTTTGGAGATCAATCACTAAATTTATATACACATATACATACATTTTTGCGTTCTTTTTTATTTTAAAAACGAGGCTTGATTTTAGGCTGCTAGCCACTCGTAAAACTGAAATCAAAACAAATGAACTAAATCAAATTTTGAATGTTGTTAGTTTAAAGAAGTTCCCCAAAAGCAATGTGCCATGATCTATCATAACTTACCTAATTATGTAGGAAAAGTATAGAACATCAACACATCACCACCTACGTGACGAACAATAATTTAGACCGATAGTGTTAAAAAAATAAGCAAGACTTAACTAAGTCTAAATAAAAATTAGATTAGCTGCATAGAATTAGAGAATTTTGAATGGAAAAACACTATAATTGATGGACAAAATGAATAGAAGAAAATCCCAAACTGACATTTCTCCTAGATACGTTAGAGATTAGTAGCTACAGAGAAAAATTAGAATTGTTTTGTTGAACCTAACCTGATGTAAAACAAGATGATTCCTTTAAATATAATTACAGCAAAAATCCTAAAAGAGTTGAGAAATAGATCATAAGGTGATTAATCGACTTGATGTTTAGCAAAGAGGTGTAAAATGTTATTAAGAAAATAAAATATACTTTTAAACAACAACAAAGCCTTAATCCCACTAAGTGGGGTCGGCTACATGAATCCTTTTTCTCCATTGCGTCCTATTCAGTGTCAATTTTTCATTTAATTCTAATAAATTAAGATCATTTTTTTATGCAATAAGCCCAAGTTGTCCTAGGTCTACCTCTGCCTTTCTTAACATAAGTTGTATCTAAAATATCCACTCTCCTAATCGGATCATCAGGTGGTCGACGTTTAATGTGACCAAACCATCTAAGGCGACTCTCTCTAATTTTATCCGTGCAACACCAACCCTATTACGGATATATTCATTTCGCATTTTGTCTCTAAGTGTAAAGCCACTCATCCACCTAATCATTCTCATCTCGGCAAGACTTAAGTTAGCATTATGCTTCTCTTTTAAAGGCCAACATTCAGCATCATAGAGCACTGCAGGTCTCACCAACATCTTATAAAATTTTCCTTTCAATCTAACAGGTACTTTTCTATCACACAAAAGGCCGGACACATTCCTCCACTTCAACCAACCAACCTGAATTCTACTATTAACGTCCCCATCTATATCACCATCGCTTTGAACAATGGACCCGAGATATCTAAATCGTTCACACCTTTTAATAATTTGATCACCCAAAGTTACACTTCTGTCACTAGAGCTACTATTACTAAAATTACATTCCATATATTCAGTTTTAGTTCTACTCAAACGAAGACCTTTAGACTCCAATATAGACCCCCATAATTCAAGTTTTTCCTGGGCTTTTTCTATCGTCTTATCCACGAGGAGGATATCATCAGCAAAAAGCATACACCAAGGTACATCCTCTTGTAAATGCCCAGTAAGATCATCCACAAATAAAGCAAAAAGATATGGGCTTAAAGCCGATCCCTAATGTAAACCAACAGAAATAGTAAAATATTTGGTCAATCTTTCTTCAGTTCGAACACATATAATAGCTCTAGTATACATATCTTTAAAGACTTGAATATAAGTCATATCAACACCTTTCTTCTCGAGGACTCTCCAAAGAACATCTCTAGGAACCTTATCGTAAGTTTTTTTCTAAATCAATAAAAATCAAATGTAGATCCTCCTTATTATCTCTGTACTTCTCCATCAAACCTCTCAATATATGTATAGCTTCCATAGTAGACCTACCCGTCATAAATCCAAATTGATTATGAGAAAATAAAATATAATTTTAAAGAATTAAAAAAAATTAAATAACACCAAGGCTTATAATAATTATTTAAAACCAAAAGTCTTCTAAAAAAATGTAGTGGGCAAATAAAAAATCCAACTTTTGATGACTAATATAATACTAAGAAAGGAGAAAGGGTCTAGAGATTTTACTTAGATTAGTTACATTAAAAACAAATAAAATAGGATTTCAAATAACAAGAAATATATAAAAAAAAAATCCTTTGAGAAATTATTATTAAAGAAGTATTTTAGAAGAGCATATGATATATAATATAAAGAGGTATATGATGATTAATCTAAACAAATAAAGTTAGATCCAAAGATACATAGAGGTTTCTTGTCCATATGAAATATCTATTAAGCTTTGAAGAGTTTAAGGGGATACTTGTTTGGTTCGGTTAATAATTTCGTTTTGATGAACTTTTGAAGGTTAATGGGATGTCCAAAGATTAGAGAAGAATTATTTTGATAACAATATTCATGATTCAAAATTGGGTTAACTAATGAGGAATAACAAATATGATTCATACAATAAAGTCTTGGGAAGAGATAATGGAGTATAACTTTTGAAAAATTGCATAAATCTCAAGGAATAAATTTGGTTTTATGCTAAGAAGATCTGCCATGGAAGCAATTTTAATCTTAAAACAATTAATGAAAGAAGTATAGAAAGAAAAGACATGATCTTTATTGATCTTAAGACAATATATGATTAGATAGCACAAATTGATGAGATGTGCATTAAGACAAAAAAAATGTTGGGTGAACAGCACTCAGAGTAATCAAAGAGTTTGTAATTACAATAGATTCACACCAAGGATCAACATTAAGTATATATTCTCTTATACTATACCTCTAAAAGATATTTAAAATAAGGTTCCTTATTGCATGATTTTTTTCAAGTGGCATAGTTATAATTGGGGAGAAATCCGCAAACATAAACTAAAAATTACAATAATAGCCAAAATGAGGAATTACAATTAGTATAATTCAGTTTTAGTAAATGAGATAGTAATAATAATAAATCAAAATTATTAGAAGATAAATTAATTTATAGTGTGATAGGTTAAGCATCTAAGAGTATTACATAGAATAAAAGGGATATAGAAATGAAGAAATGGACTGGGAATGTCGTCTTAAGAAGATATCATTGAGTCTTAAACTAAATTTTATATAACTGCTTAGCTCAACAATGACGTATGAGATGAAGTAAGAAAATCAGCATTTAAGTAAGTGTGGTGAAAATTAGAATGTTTAGATGTTTTGTTGTTAAAACTATGAAGAATATATTAAAGAATAACTATATTAACTGAAATGTTATATATCTTCTAGTAAATATTGGTAATTGAAGCAGTTTAAAATGTATAATGAGAGGTAAGGCATGCACCCATTAGACAAATGGATAAAATTGATATTCAAGAAATAAAGGAAAAGGATTAGACTATAAATAACATGATAGAAGTTCATGAACCAGGAATACCAATTAACAAAAGATATCGGAGGAGGACATTGTGTTTAAAACACCAAAGACAATGATGAAAGTAGATAACAGATCATTACTTCCTAATTT
The DNA here is from genome assembly GCA_022702705.1 of Papilionanthe hookeriana x Papilionanthe teres. NCBI lineage: Eukaryota > Viridiplantae > Streptophyta > Magnoliopsida > Asparagales > Orchidaceae > Papilionanthe > Papilionanthe hookeriana x Papilionanthe teres. The sequence continues at coordinate 53,462,317 of CM040437.1, forward strand.
TAGCTTGATCCAAACGAAAACTACTAAATATCAGAAAACAAATCTGTCATCTGTAACAAAGAACGCCAATTATTAAGCTTGTACAAGCCTCAAGGATGCAATCATGCGACACATTCATGGAAGTAAATCGGAAAATAAAGCAATTCGTTTAGCCAAAAGAAATAAAAAAACATACATGATCTATATATATCAACCAGAAATTCCATCAATTAGCAAAACCAAACAACTATCTCAAAAACTTACCTCAATTTTCAGAACAAGCGGATAAGAGTTACGAGAAAAAAAAAACATCAAGCAAATAATTGCCCGATTGTTTAATGCCTGCCCTTTCAAAAATGAAGATATAAAGAGGAAATCAAGTTGAATAAACAAAAAGTTCCACAAGAAACTTCGAACGAAAACGTCATCAATGCACTTCAATGGTTGCAAAAAGAAAGCAGAGGAGAAATGTAGTCCCGAAGCTTATCTGTAAATAAACTTTTAAAGCGAAGGGATCAGCGCGTACTTTGAGTCCCGATAAAGAAATTTAATGATCAGGACAAGGAGAGGACATCGGAGAAAAGGAAAGAAAAAGCACATGATCGAATCTAAACCGTAGAAACCAAAGTCGAGGACCTAAAAAGAATATAAAACGGAAAAAGTAATCCACCAGAGCACCAGTCACAGAAGCCTTCAGAGTCCGCAGTCACAGCTGCTCCTAAATTCGAAATGGAATGAGCGCCGCCTTTACTCGGATGCAACAAACTGCAGCGAGAACAACGGACAAACAAAGTAGGAGCAAAATCCCACTCACCTGCTGAAGCGCGAGCTGCTGCTGCTGCCGCAGTGACTCAAATCCTAAGTGCCTCGGAGCAGATACAGCGGATGAGGACGACGAAGGAGACGCACTTGCCGAAGAGGACGACAGACCTGGCGGTGGCGGAGCCAGCGTTTGGCTCCGCCCTCGCCCAAGAGTTCCGCCTCCGGTTTGCATACAACAAACCTCACCGATAAGGATTCAAACTTTTTTCCGGAAACCAGTAGCCCTAAACATCCGCCAGCTCCACAATCTACACATGCTCACTCTTTCTCCTCACTCCGCCCCCACCTGATTAAAGAAGAATCGAAGTTGTTTTGACTGCTACTCAT
>CM040437.1:53463941-53483867 GCA_022702705.1 Papilionanthe hookeriana x Papilionanthe teres
ATATTTTTATTTAAAGGTGAAATCTATATGTTTGACTTATTCATCAGATTTTTTTCTCACAGGCAAGCTCGAGCAGTCTGTTAACCACTCACTTGAGCTGATATTTCTCGTTATGTATATCTTAGTTTTTGAGAGAGAATGGTATTATATTTCTTATTTTCTTTTTTTTTGTGTAATTCTATATATATATATATATATTAAAAGAAATGCTCGTAGCTCTATCAGCATCAATTAAAAGAGAGCAGACAAAACAAGTAGCATGAGAGAGCCCAAAAACGATCGAGCTTACCTCATAAAACCAAAAGCGTACAATAAAACTCAAATGCAGCCGATACAAAAAATACAACAAAACAAAATTAAGAACTAAAGAGGATGTATGCTCGCCAGCGTTCCCTCGCTCGGCTATGAAAGCGCATCTCGTAAATCACATTTTCAAGAGCTTCCTCATTGCCAGGGGAAACCAAAATATCATCCATAATGTTTTCATGGGGATAGGGCCCTCCGCTTTCTTCTTCCTTCGTGATGAGGCATACACTTGCCATTCTTCTTCGCAGAATTCGATCAACCGAGTCGAATCGGGAATATATATATATATATATATATATATATATATATATATATATATATATATATATATATTAGAGAAAAGTCCAAATGACTAATTTTATCGAAAAGAAATGATACATCAAGTGTGTATGAGAGAACTCACAAGAGGACCCTACCCATTCGATAACAACAAACAATAAAAACCCCAACATACATAGGTTACAAACTAAAAGAAGTTCTAAAACATACAAAACAAAATAAAAGCTTAGTGACTTGACCATTTTTGTCCCGTTTCTTCCTCTAATTCTAGTGACTGTAGCTGGATATTAAACTTCGAGTCGTACGTGTCCTCGTCGTAAGTAACCACCGCGTCATTTATTAAGCTTCTCGCGCCGGAGTGCGCCCCCGCATTCTTCCGTCGGAGTCGTAGACTTGTCATTCTTCGTCCGACGATCGGCTCATGCGATCCTCGCTCCGATTGGGACGGTAGAAACTCCGCAGAGGCTGAGTGCCAACCGTCGCAACAACGGGAGGTTCCGTGTAATGTCACCTCCGCAACTAGCGCTTCTCGAAAGGAGCCGCATGACTATCCCGATTCGCAATCCGAACATTATCTCTCGTAAGAAGCGTCGAAGTAGGCAACTGCTTCCGCGTACCAACTTCGGCTCATGGCAAGTCTCTCCTCAGTGGAACCAATGTGTCCAGAGCAGCGAGAGTTCCCGAATAACATCGATACCGCTCCTTTCTTGTGGCGAGTCCCTCCTTTGTAGAGTCGTGTCCAGCAGCAAAGGGGTCCTGCTGACTACAGTGCTTCAACCGTGCGCGCAATCCGAAACATTTCTCTTGCGGTGTTCGAACTTCTCATAGCTGTCATGCAGTAAGGCGTTTGCTCCATAACGATTTTTCGCCAACAACTATCATGAGCGAACCACGTTCGATTTCTTCCGCATTCGTAGACAGTAATATCTCTTTCAATCAAAATCCTTATAGTAGAGGCGCCTCGAGCGAATGAATCAGAGACATGTTTACTCGCATAGATTTTTCAAGAAAATTCTCAATCGCATATATGTAGAGGATAGTCAAAGAATCGAAGCTTGAGCTCGGACGATGCGAACCGGATAGACGTAAATGAGGGTTCTCGATCGAGATCAAAATCGTATGCTCATTCGAGCAACTTCATAGTGCTTGCTCTCAATCGTGATGAATTTCTTCGAGAAAATACCGGTATATTCTTATTCTACGACGCCGAATCAAAACATATCTTCCGTCGAGTAAGACCCACCCGCCGATCCCTAACTAGTTGAAATCTTCGAAGATCTTCCCGATATTCTCCATCTCGTAGCGACCTAATCGAACTCGTCAACTAAAGTTAGAATTTATGTTTTTTGTCGCAAGATATGAGATTTCAACGATCGCAGAAGTTAATAACGCTGGCTTGGCCGACTTTTTCCTTATTCTTTTAACGAGATTCCAATCACCATGTCCCGCAATGTAATCATGATACAACCGGGGAATATCGGACTATCGGCGAGGTGGAAAGGGGAGCTGCGTTTGTGAGCCACTGTAGTATTGGAAGGTTACGCGGAGTTGTCACCGGCAAGGGCGGTGGCGTAGGAAATCCCTGAGGCCATTAGCGTACTTCACACTGGACATTGCAAGAGCAGAAACTGCTGGTTGTTGAATTGCGGCTGTTGAGGTTGCTACAGGATCGCAAATGAAGCCGGACTGCAGGATCATGATGGAGCTGGGTCGACCTGCAGCATCGCGGGATCTGCGACAAAGCCCGCAAAACACTGCGAGTGAAGCTCCAGACGAAGCAGAGGAGGGAGATGCGGGTGGCGCGAGTCATCATGATCACATGAGGTGTCGTTTATCTGCAATGAAGAACCTCAGAAGGCGACGCAAACGGGCGTCTTCGGCAAAGCCCGCAAAACGCTGCGAGTGAAGCTTCGGACGAAGCAGAGGAGGGTGACGCGAGTCATCGAGATCACATGAGACGTCGTTTGTCTGCAACGAAGAACCACAGAAGGCGACGTAAACGGGCGACGAACGCTACGCATGGCGAAGACTGAAGAAGACACAAGCAGAGGAATGGATGAGCTTGTAACGGTCACTAGGGTTTGCCATGAGGCGAAACCCTAGCAGAGCCGAGGGGGGAAGATGACGCCATTGGCATATATATATATTAATTCTTTATATATATATATATATATATATATATATTTGCAAATGAAGCTCTAAGTGTCTATATTGATTTAAAAGCGAAGCATAGAGGCTTAGAGGAGAGGGCCCATGGAGCCCTTCCCCAACGATACAATGTTATAAAAAAAAGATCCAAAATATTCAAAAACTACAGAACAAAGTCAAGAGCGAGAACGTGATACTCTCGCTCTGTTTCTTGGAGATCCATGGAGTAATCTCTTTAATGCTACTCCATTGCCCTGAGTCACGGACGCGTGTGTGTGTGTGTGTGTGTGTGTGTGTGTGTGTGTGTGTTCTATTATAATGGCGTGTCTCGCACAACTCCTTGTCTTATATATTAATAATAGAAGTGTCCCATGTCAGAGTCATGTCGTGTCCGTGTCCTCCTGTTTGTATCCGTGCAACATAGTTGTGAAGCCTTCTCTCTTGTAGAAAGTAGTAGAATGCCGTTAAGAAAAAATGCACTTGTTGGAGAAGTCATGCACAGAAGAAAAGGCCATTAAACGACCAAACACTCTAAAGAAGATAGGCTGTCAGAGAGTATACTTGCTGGTGATGCCATGAATTGCCGAAGAAAGGTTGTAAAAGAAGTCTTATTTTCAAGCTCCCGTGAGAATGCATAAAGGGAAAAGCATATTTGCGTACATTTATATGCTTTCCATTGTCTGAGACATTTGTGTATATGACATGCTTATGAGATGCATTATGAGAGGAGAGATGGAGGATAAGTGTTTGTAAAAATCTCTTTTGCAGTGGCTGCTTACATAAGACTGTTACAGTCTTGTAGTTTATCCATCTGTTGATAAATGCAAGTCAATTTTCTTAAGTGAGATTTTCCTTTTTTTTTGTGCATAATTTGCTTAAACTTTAGTCCTTGTTTACTATTTGTGTTGAGCTTATACATTCCTTATTTTTATTGCTCAGGAGGTTTCTTCTATGAAATTTAATGTACTTGTGACTACCTATGAGTTTGTCATGTATGATCGGTCCAAGTTATCGAGAATTGATTGGAAGTATATTGTTATTGACGAAGCCCAACGTATGAAGGATAGGGAGTCTGTCTTATCTCGGGATCTTGATAGGTATCGTTGTCAAAGAAGATTGCTACTTACTGGTACACCTTTACAGGTATGGCTGGTTATCAAATATTTATGATAGCCTGAATCCAGTAACTTTTTTATTTAGCTCTGGTTTCAACTACTTTCCCCCGCAGTCCCAGTTGTCTATATCTTACATATTTTCTAATTTGATGTTTCATATATTCAGCAATACCTCGTGCACGTAGTTTTTATATTAGAATTTTATGGATGCGAAAAGTTCATCTTCCTTCTTTTAAATAGTAGCCTCTATTTATGGTGAAAAGTTACGGCCTACTTAATTTTACTTTTAGGAAAAGAGAAATCTTGTATCTTTTACTTTTTGATTGTATCAGTCTTTTGGCAGAATGATTTGAAGGAACTTTGGTCACTCTTAAATCTACTTCTACCAGAAGTATTTGACAATCGAAAAGCATTTCATGATTGGTTTTCAAAGCCCTTCCAGAAAGATGGCCCATCACATAACCAAGAGGAAGATGATTGGCTTGAAACGGAAAAGAAAGTCATTGTCATCCACAGGCTTCACCAAATCTTGGAACCTTTCATGCTTAGGCGACGTGTTGAAGATGTGGAAGGGTCACTTCCTCCCAAGGTAATTACATAGATTATGCATCCTTCAGCTTCTTGTATGGCTGATAGTGTAATTTCATTTGATGCATGATTACAGGTCTCAATTGTTTTGAGGTGTAGAATGTCAGCTTTACAGGGTGCCATATATGACTGGATTAAATCAACTGGCACCATCAAGGTAGATCCTGATGATGAATTGCGTAGGGCTGAGAGGAATCCAAATTACCAGATTAAGATGTATAGAAATCTTAATAACAAATGCATGGAGTTGCGGAAAGCTTGTAATCATCCCCTGCTCAACTACCCTTATTTTAATGATTATTCAAAAGAGTTTCTTATTAGGTCATGTGGGAAACTCTGGATCCTTGATAGGATTCTGCTGAAACTCCATAGAGCAGGACATCGTGTTCTTCTGTTTAGCACCATGACCAAACTCCTTGACATAGTAGAGGAATATTTACAATGGCGTCGACTTGTATATAGAAGAATTGATGGAACAACCAGCTTAGAAGATCGTGAATCAGCTATTATTGATTTTAATAGCCCTGTTTCTGACAGTTTTATCTTCTTGCTCAGCATTCGTGCTGCAGGAAGAGGTCTGAATCTCCAGACTGCCGACACGGTTATTATTTATGATCCGGATCCAAATCCTCAGAATGAAGAGCAAGCAATCGCTAGAGCTCATCGCATTGGCCAAACGAGGGAGGTCAAAGTCATATATATGGTAGCAGTTGTTGACAAGATCTCAAGCTATCAGAAAGAGGATTACTTGAGGAATGGTGGGAGTGGAGATTCAGAAGATAGATGTGCTGGCATGCATCAGTACATAGGCTCAATTGAGAGCCTTATACGGAATAATATTCAGCAGTATAAAATTGGGATGGCAGATGAGGTTATAAATGCTGGCCGTTTTGATCAGAGAACAACACATGAAGAAAGGAGAATGACTTTGGAGGCATTGTTGCATGATGAAGAAAGATATCAAGAAACAGTCTATGATGTTCCATCTCCCTTAGAGGTAAATCGTATGATAGCTCGGAGTGAGGAGGAAGTTGAGCTATTTGATCAAATGGATGAGGAGCTTGATTGGATGGGAGAGATGACAAAGCACGATCAGGTTCCACTGTGGCTACGGGCTGACTCTAAGGAATTAAATGCTTTTGTGGCAAGGCTATATAAGAGGCCATCAAAGAACATTTTAGGCAGTGTTGTTGACTTGGAATCCAGTGAGATGATACCTGGCTCATCACTTTGCAAAACAGAGAGAAAAAGGGGACGGCCAAGAGGAGTAATAGCCCACAAATATTCATCTTTTGTGGAATTTGATGATGAAGATGGAGAAGATTCTGATGCTGGCTCAGAGGAAGAAAATGCGTATTCCTCACGAGAGGAAGATCGAGAAATAGGATATATTGAAGATGAATATTTAAGCGTTGCTGCTGATTTACAAGGAAACATTAAAGATTCTTTGGAAGAGGGGGCACTGGGTTGTGATGGCGCTGGTTATGAATTCTCGCATTGCATTGAGAGAAACAGACATATGTGCGAGGAAGCTGATTCCACAGGATCTTCTTTTGGAAACAGAAGAGTGCAGCAGCCTGTTACCCCTTCCATCTCTTTACGGAAATTTGGATCTCTATCTGAATTAGGTGCTCGGCCAGGAGCTCTTTCGACAAAGGTATGAAATGAAATTTTCACAAACTCTTTTTCTTTATTTGTCATGTCATGATACTTGTCATATTGCAGCTAAATGAGCTGCTCAAAGGAAGATGTTTCTTTTTTTTCCTTTTAAAATTTTCCTTTTAATTGCCATGTGAAATGATTATGTTGTCATATTGCAGCTAAATGAGATGGAGGAAGGTGAAATTGCTGCATCTAGTGATTCACATATAGAGATTCAACAGTCTCGTAGTTGGAATCACTACCGCGATGATGGTGAGGATGAGCAGGTCATGCAGCCTAAATTTAAGCGTAAACGAAGTAAGCGCTTTCACCCTAGACACGCTGTGGAAAGAGTGGAAGAGAAATCCAGTACCTATAGGACTTCTTCTCAGCATGGTTTTCAGCCTCTTTCACGTGATCATCATGATGATAGTAGTAAGGCTTCAAGGATATTCAATGGTCCTCTTTCGAGTAGACATGGCATATCACCTCCATCTCTGAAGCAGAGAAGTTATAGCCCCACAAGAAGGGCTCCAATTATCAATAAACAGAAGTCTGGAGGATCTAGTTACTTGATTGGATGTGAAGAAGATGCCCTGGATCATTCTAGGGAGAGTTGGAATGGCCAGGCCAGTTGTAATACTGGCCCTGGCCTTATCAGAAGAAAATCGTTTAACAGTATGCAGAGGAAGGTAACGCTCTTATTCTGCACATTCTAGCTCAAAAGATGTTGAGTAACTTCTCTTTCATGTTCTAGAAAAATGGCTCTCTTGGTCCAATTTTTTTATCTGTTCATGCAAGAACCCAGTAACATAAATGCTGAGATAATGTGTTTTTTCACCATCTGAAATATACTTAACGAACCTGTTGGCTAAGAAAGAAATGCAGAATCCTCTTATCATTATTATGATTTTTTTGAATCCATAAAGTTTATTAAAATGTTATACCCTTTCATGGCTGTTTCTCTTAGCTTTTGTGGTTAAGTCAAACTTTACTTAACCCTAAATTTTGTTTTTAATTTTTCAGTGCAAGAATGTAATTAGCAAGTTGCGGTGGATGATGGATAAAGAAGGTTGTCAACTTGTTCCTTTGTTTTATGATTTATGGAAGAATAATGATTCCTCAAACGCCAGAAGCAATTTTTCGAAGATGAGCAGCCCTCTTAATTTGCGTAGTATCGATCAACGGGTCGAAAGTTTAGAGTATGCTGAAGTGGCAGACTTTATTGCTGATGTGCAGTCAATGTTAAGAAATGTAGTTCAGTTTTACAAACACTCACAAGAGGTATGCCCTTTCTACCAAGAATAGTGTTATAATAAACGTGTTATTTGATGCAAACTTACCAATGCACTAATGCAACTTTTAAGCCCTTGGCTCTTTGTCAATTTAATATAGAAATCAAAATTCATATAATCGGTATACACAATATTGAAAGAGCAACTTCATATAAACATCACATTGAACGTAATCGGGCTGGCTCACTTCTGATTTTGGTTTGTTTAATAAACAAATTGCTAAATCTTTTTCATACTCAAATCTCATTGAGCTGACCATGGATTGCTTGTTAACATAAAGCTTGCATTTATTTTTATGGTGACAGGCAAAATATGAAGCAAGAAAGCTCCAAGATATCTTCTTCCACATCATGAAGATAGCTTTCCCAGATTCAGATTTTAAGGAGGCAAAGATGGCACTCACTTTCTCAAGTCCCGCTCGGGGTGGAACCTCAGCCAAGCAGAGCATGAAGCCATGCATCATAAACCAATCCAAACAACAAAAAATGGTTAGGGAAGACGTAGGCCTCAGTCCTCATAGGCCTGCAACTCAAACACCAATCTTCAAATCCAATCCATTACCATCTCACCCTGGTGACCTTGTTATCTGTAAAAAGAAGAGGAAGGACAGGGAGAGATCATCATTGACGCCAAAGACGGGCCGGACATTGCCAGTAAAGATGGGTCCCGTCCGAACATCATTGCCAATCGACAAAGACTTTGCAAGCCCAACGCAGCGGAAGGCTGATCGAGTCTTTTACGCCGATCAACAGGGAGGTCGTGGTAGTATGGCTTCCAGCATGGAAGAGTTGAGATGGGCCTGGCCTGTGAAAAGAATGAGAAGTGATGCTGGGAGGAGGCGGCCAATCTAGTTGTAGTTTAGTCTGTAGATCTGTAGATTATTTTCTTTGTAGATAAACATATATATGTTACATTATTTTTGTAACAGGAAGGGTTAAGATATAACTCCTTGCATTGATTTTTCTCTACATTCTCAGTTTAGGAGTTCTAAGCTTGATATCTCAGGACAATGTTCGGATGGATCTACCCATCAGGCAACACAAGGTCTCCATCACTTCCCATTTCTTTCATTAATTAATTAATAATGTTATTATTATTTATTTATTTATTAATTTATTTATTTACCATACTGTCCTTTGTATCTCAGATGAATACGAGATGGTGCACAAACATTAGTGATCAGACCAGGTTGGTATTAGTTCTTTATTGGACGGAAATCTCTGAAAGCACTTTGTTTTCTTTCTTTTTTTTTTTTATTTTAATTTTTTTTAATTTTTTTTAATTGTTTTTTTTATCTTTAGATCCTCTATTATAGCTTGTTGGTGCATCACAATTTTGTATGTGCTTGAGTGGGAAAAAACACTGTTCAAGAATAAAATTGTGTAAAGGGTTTTTGTGCAAATTTGTTATTATCTACAAACAATTGGTCTTAAATTCTCATGTTTCACTACTTGAGACTTAGGTGGGGAAATCTTTGCAAATTTGCACATTATAAAGCAATGGGTTAAAAAATAGAACTTTGATAACACAAATTGGAACACTTTAGTTGGAAGTCATGGTTCCATTTGGAGTTTAATTGTGGCTTTTAAGAAATTCAAATTTGCTCCCTTGGTTATTATACAGTTATTAGTTTTGGATATGAAGAGTGAAAGGCTGCATTTAATCAACTTAAAATTTTTGTTGAAAAAATCTTGATGTGAATTTTTAACTCGCGTAAATGTGAGGGCGTCTTTGTAATCAATGTGTTGAATGTTCTGAAGATAGTAAAAAATGTGCAAGGGCTGCTACATCATTGCTCGAGTGGAGTGTTAAATAAGAATGAGTTCTAATATTATGGATGAATGTGGGCAAAAATATTAGTTCATGAAATTAATATTGTGATGAAATTTTTTAGATAAAAATATGCACAAGTAAACTAATGAAATTAATATATATTATGGTTCATAGGAATATAAATAGCTCATGCATTTGAGAAATTAAATGAGTTTGATGAGAATGTTAAGAAGATTGATAGTTTAGATTTTAAATTTTGGTATTTAGGTAAGAGATAGTAATTGAAAAGATGTAGGTGAACTTTTAGATGAAAGTTTGAAAGTTAATGTTATAAAATTTAACAGAAATAGAGATAGAATTATAGCCCTGATTGTTGTTGATATTAAGATTTTTAATGTTATAAGTGTTTATGTTCTTTACGTAAGTAAATGTAGGTCCAAAAGAAAATTTTTGAAATAACTTGGAAGAATTAATACAAATGATACTTCTTTAAAAAAAAAATTATATTAAAGAATATTTAATCGACTTATCACTAGGGCATACTTCTTTAACAAAAAAATTATATTAAAGAATATCTAATCGAAATTCTTAGAAAGGTAGTAGAAGATTTTAAAAATATTTATGGCGGTGATTATTTTAGAGTGATTAATGAAAATAATAGATCTATATTAGATTTTGTTTTAACTAATAATTTTGTTATTTAAAAATGAGATAATATATTATTACTTATAAGAGTGTATTTAATAAAATAAAATTTGATTATTTTCTTAAGAGATAAAAAAGAAAACCATCCAGAGAATCAAAGATTGCAAGGTCATTGTAAAAAAAAATTGAAGTGTTCAACATCAATTATTAGTATTAGAAAGATATAACAAAATATTGATGTAAAATTAGATGGGGGCACTTAAAATATAAATAAAATTATTTTTATAAATAAAATTCATGATTTTAAGATTTTGGGTGTTCATAAAATAAGCCTAATTTTATATGAGATAAAATAACAAACACTATTAAACAAGTGAAAAAAAAGTATTTGGAGAATTAAATTAAAATATTTTTATAAATAAAAATAGTTTGTAGTGAAATAATAATTCACAAGAAAATATAAAATATAAAAAAATTGTTAAAAAATGATACAAAAATTTCTCATAATCAGTTTAGATCTATGCCGGACAAAACTACATTGAAAGCTATACATTTATTATGAGGTTTGATGGAGAAGTATAAAAAGAGTAAGGAGGATTTACGTATGATTTTTAATGATTCGGGAAAAAATTGCGATAAGTTTCCAAGAATTCTTTGGAGAGTTTTATAAAATAAATGTGTTAATGTGACTTATACAAATACAAATGCACACACACACGAGCTATTACTTGTGCTCAAATAAGAGGACTGACCAAGTATTTTCTTATCCGAGTTGAGTTACATCATGGATCAACTTTATGCCCATATCTTTTTGCTTTAGTTATGAATGCTCTTGCTGGACATTTATAGGAGGATGTACCTTGGTGATGGCTTTTTGCTGATGACATCCTTCTTATGGATAAAATTAGAAAAAGAGTTGAAGGATGGAGAAAAACTTGAATTATGGAGGTCTACATTAGAGTCTAAAGGTCTTCATTTGAGTAGATCAAAAATTAAATACACAGACTGTAATTTTAGTATTAGTAGATCTAATGGCAGAGTTTTAACAATAAGCCATCAAATCATTAAAAGGAGTGATGTTTTGGATATCTCAGGTCTATTGTTCAAAGCGATGACGGATATAGATGGGGATGCTACTAATAGAATTTAAGGGCCTGTTTGGTTTGGCTTTTTAAGTGCGGCGCGGCACAGTGCCGCGACTTTTAAGAATATTTTCGGTGTTTGTTTCGGCTTCGACACCGCAGCCTTCGCGCGGTACCTATCGAAAGCGGGCAGCCGAGGGTATATGCGCGGCCCGGCCTTCCGCCGCGGCTTTTACCCCCGTGCCCCTTCGAAGAGCCCTAACCTCGCTTGGCTTTCTTCGCGCGAGCTTTTCTCTCGCTCCTCCTTCTCTACGGTTGGTGATAATTTCTCCCTTCCTTTTCTCTTCTCCTCCGGTCGGTGAAGGTCCTTGCTCGTCCTCCTCATCTTCTCATTCTCCTTCTCTTCTCCCGGTCTCGCGATCTCGTCAAACAGAGGGTAATTTCTACTTATCTTCTCCCGATCTCGTGATATCTGTTGAAGGATTTGGTTTTGTTTTTTGGTGATGATATTTGGGTTGCTGTAGAGCTAGGGATTTTAGTGGAAACTCTGGATTGTTGCTGCGATGGAAAGCATATGAACAGTTAACGAATCCTTGTTGAAGCTATTAAAAACTTTAGCAAGTGGCTGTTTGGTTCGGCTTTTTTAGGGAATGTATATTTTTTGGTGCTCTCATATATCTTACTGCCTTGGAGAGCATATGAACATGAACCAAAATTTTTGTTTAATCTTCAAAAATTTCAGCTGGTATTTCAGTGAAACATTGGCACTGTCTTTTACTTGTTAAAGGAAGTGAATGTAGATTTTTTAATGAGTTTTGAAAAGCCTCAAATATCTTATTTTGCCATGGAGAGCATGTGAAAATGAAATGAGTCTTCCTTGAATCTTCAATAATTTCAGGAAGTATTCCAGTTAAACATTTTCCTTTATTTATTTCTTTAGAAACTGAAGTGTAGGTGCTAGCTGTGTACATGCATAGGATTGAGTGGCATGAATAAACTTGGCCATGTATTATTTGCATTCTTATATGCATTGTTTGTTGGATTACCTGCATGCTTCTATACATTTTATATGCTTTTCATGGCAGAGAATAAACTTTCTTTGTGTCTTACATGTTTCTATGTTGGCTTTTTCTCTTGAAGCTTCTTGGATAAGTGCAGCTTGTGGATTTTCTAGTGGATTTTTATATATATTAAAGATTTGAGTGCTATGGGTGTGAGATATGTTAGCAGAAACCTTATTTTCTCCTTCATCATGATATTCTTCCTTTAGCTTTTTGATTTGGAGAAGGAATGCCTTCAGCTGATGTGCAATGTTGTTACATGAAATTGGTAAAGCTATTCAGTATTGCTGTATTATTAATCAATAAATCAGAGTTTTTTTTTCTATCACCAATATGCTAGTGACTGTTAGGTTATTATGTTATGAAGGACCATTTCATTTATATAATTCCCGATACGTTGATTATTTGTGAAAGGGCTCACCAAATGCAATCTTGTTTAATTAAAAAGGTTACATTTTTGCCCATATAGCTCAATCATCTATATTTGTTAATTTACCATGACAAAGGAAAGTTATCTGATATGCTCTACTAAGCATACTGATTGAGCTGCTGAAGTGGAAGGTTTGATTTTCTGATTTATTGGCTGCTGCATACCGATTTCAAACAAATTGCTACATATTGATTGAGTCGCTGCAGCGATGAATACCCGATCGAGCTGCAAGTGGTATTTTTCGATCGAGTCGCTGCAGTTTGAAATGCATATTATTGAAGTGTTTCTATTGTGGTATTAATACCTGCTATTATTGCAAATGTTTGAAATGCATATTATTGCAGTTTACTTTTGAAATGCAAGTATACTTTTGAAATGCATCTTCTGTGGTATTAATACATGCTATGGTATATAGTTCTTAAACATATATGACCATTTCTACTACTTCTGCATATTTGAGGCATACAAAATTTTGAAGTGGAAGTTTTATATGGATTGAAAGTTCATTCATATAACTGATATTTGTGGAAGCATTGAAGTGCATCTCCCCTAGTAATCTTGTACATCTTTCAGTGCATCTCTTCTAGCTTCTATATAGGGCTGCATTTCAGTTCAAGTTAGCTGCTAGTTGCATATGCATTGGAATGGCAATGCTGTATTTCAGGTACCCTTGGGAGTTTAGTAGTGAAGTTCTTGTTTGTTGAAAATGGTATCTCCTTATATTCTGTAACATCAGGCAAATTGGAGTTGAGTTTTTCTGTTACTTTGAAATTCTATGTACACGTCCCCTATTTCAACAATAAAGAAATATCATTTCTTTCCCGTAGATGTAGGTCTGTTTGACCGAACCACGTAAATTGTGCTCTTTTCTGTGCTTACCTGTATTATTTTGTTAATTGCACTTTATATCTGTCAATGCTAGTATGAGTAAAGATATAACTAATATTTGCACTATTCATAGTATGACTAATAAGAACAAAGAAGTAACTACTCCAGCACTTTGGGAGAAGGACATAAAATTAATTTTCTGTGATCTATGCATAGCCGAAGTCGAAAAAGGGAATAAACCAAATTCTTCTTTCAGCAAAGAAGGCTGGGTTGGGATCCGTCGAAGCGAACAATTGCTGCATCAGAAGCATGGTGGACTGAAAGACTTGCGGTAAGCTATTATTCATTTAATAATTGCAATGTTAATCATTTTTAGTTTTTAGCCATCCTAATAAAATATAATTTTATATTACAGATTTTTCCTACGGTGAAAAAGTTCAAAACAGCTGGGATAGAACCATAATTGGAGGACAAACTCGACATAATGTTTGGTGGGGTGGTGGCTACAGGGAAATATTCAGCTGCCCCTAGCCAAATAATGTTTGCAACAACCCCCGAAGATGTCGCCGTAGAACTATCAAACGATTCAGCAGAAATCCGCATGTACGATCAAGCTGAAATGCAATCAACAAACCGTTCGAAGCGCCCCCGGATCGAAAGGAAGAGGAAGACTGCTGCTTCAACTATGAGAGAGCAGCTCTCATACCTGGTGGAATCATCAAATGATGCCCCGTACGCAGTTCAAAACTGACGTCCATGAGGTCGTTAGGCTTCTTCAGGACGACCCAGACATTACAGGGGATCGTGATCTTTTCTACTTTTCTATCGACCTCTTCCAGGATTCTCTCCACCGAGATTTCTTCATTGCACTTGACAGAGAGCGACGAGTAGAATATATACGCTATTATTATAACCGTCGCACCATGTGATTTGCTTTGGAACTGCTAAATTTATCTCATCCATGATTAGTACTGTCAGCGATGTTGTTGTTTGGACAAGTTTTATTTGAATGATGGATTGTTTAAGTTATTTCTTTTCTAAATATAGTTCATTCGTATGCCTATTTTAGTCAGTTGATGATTTGCATACAAAGTAACTTGTTGATCATTCGTATGCCTGTTTTAGTGCAGTGTATACCTTCATGGACCCGGAGGAAGTCCGACGCCGGTAGGAGAAATACAACGGTAAATATAATGGTGCAATACTATAAGACGTACGTCGATCGTGAACCCCGTTACACGTCATCTCAGATTGGAGAAAAATGGATGGGTGAAATGATTTCGAGACACCAAACGAGATTTCGAAACATCTTCCGCATGTCACATGATGTTTTTAGAGATCTTCTATTAGATCTAACAACATCTTATGGACTACATGGGTCTTCTAGAACAATAGACCGCGAAGTATTGGGCATAACACTTTACATACTATCACATAACGAGTCAATGCGTGGAGCAATGAAACGCTTTCAGCATTCGTCGGAAACAGTAAGCAGATATTTTTCAGTTGGTTTGGCTTCTCTTGTCAGTCTAGCAAAAGCCATAATAAAATCAACTGATCCGACTTTTGCAAGGACCCCGATAAAGATTCTTAACGATGACCGATATATGCCATATTTCAAGGTACACCTGTTTATTAGAACAATTTATTAATGAATTGCATATTAAAATGATTTTTTCTTTTTCTAAAGGATTACATCAGCGCAATCGATGGAACGCACACTCATGCTATAGTATCGGATAACGAGAAAGTTGCATTTATCGGCCGTTCTGGGAGGACAACTCAAAATATAATGGCAGTTTGCGATTTCAACATGTGCTTTACATTTGCTTTCGCTTGGATTGGGAGGGCAGCGCACATGATAAGTAGAGTTTTTAAAATTGCAACAAGAAATCCGTACTACAATTTTCCTCACCCACCGCACGGTAAGGTCTTTTGTAATATAAAAAGTTGATATTTCGGTCACATACCTCGCTAAATTTCCTATCATTACGAGCAAGTATTATTTGGTTGATGTCAGCTACCCAATGCAGAAGGGGTATCTTAAACCCTATCCCGATACAAGGTATCATATTCCAGTATTTCGAAAGAGCTAGCCATCGTACAAGAACTAGAAAAGAGGTGTTTAATAAGAGACATTCATCCTTGCGAGGCGTAATCGAGAGGACATTCGGAGTTTGGAAGAAGAAATGCGTCATCCTTCGAGATATGCCACCTTATCTCGTTTCCCAAACAAAAGTGCATAAGTGTCGGCAACTATGACCCCGCATAACTATATTAAAGCGGCATCCAACTCGAGCTCGATGTCGATTTTGACCGTGCCGATCAAAATGACGAGGCTTGATACAGCCGGAGGTTATGAAGACCGCATCGACCAATCTCTAGCACGGGAGGAGAATGAGCGAGCCACAATTTGCACGAAAGATGGGGAGGGTGCGAACGAAATGGCCGCCCTTCGAGATGAGATTACTAGCTCATTAGTTGGATAATTATGTTGATGACGTGTAGTTTATTTTTTAAAAAAATTGAGATTTACATTATGTTGGGCACAATTAGTCACATTAATTTACTGTAAGAGTTATATATTTATTTTAGCTGACATTAAGATTATCATTTTGTTTTAGCAGTTGGTAATCAAAATTATTAATTTATATATTCACTTGCATTTCGGAAGACATACGAGTTCTACCATGTCTGCTACCTCTCACCCAATGCTATGTCACTGCTGCCTCCAGATTTTGCTTTTAACATCACGACAACCGTACGCTTTTCGCCGAAAGTTTTATTACTGCCCTCGGAACATTTCACAACAATGCGGTTTCTTCCGATGGGAGGACAGTCTACCGGATTCTCATGAGACCAATGCTAGGGAGTGGACGGCTCCATCAGAAGAATGTGTAACACGGGAGTTACAGGAACTGAAAACTAAAGTGAACATTATTATCGTTTTTTAGTTGTCAGTCGTAATCGTCCTACGCTTTTTTTTTCACTCGTATCAGCTATTAACACGTGCTTGAGAAGAGTCAATGTACATTTGCAGGACTTTATGTTTTTTTGGGATATGCAATCGTTATCGTTGTATTTTTTCTTAACAATCTGTGCAATTAGATGATTTAAAACTAAACATTTAATACTTATAAAATACATAGATATATAAAAATATGTACACATAAATCGATAAATATTTTTAAACACATATTTTAGCTAATTTTAATATATATATATATATATATATATATATATATATATATATATATATATATATATATATGTAATAACTTTAAATATATGATCGTTTTTAACTTTAAATCTAATTTTTTAAATGTATATATATGAAATAACTTAAAATATATGGATGTGAAACAACTTTAAATGTTTTTATGAAAATATGTATTTTTAAACGCAATCCGCAATAGCTTTAAATATTTCAATAGCTTTTACACGTACGATGGTGTTAAAAATATAAAACATCAAAATTTTATCGTTAGAATTTTAAAAATAAAATTTGTATTTAGTAGTTTTAATATTTAAAACATATAATTTTAAAAAAATATTATATTTGTAGAACTCCGTATAAGCATACGTATAAATCGAAAATTTAGAATAGCTTTAATAAACACTGGGCAATCTCAGTTATTTTTACATGTAGCTGCCCTGCATACTGTTTTCCCACAACCGCAACTAAACAGATACCAAATTTTCCCCGCAATCGGCTTCCTCGTAATCAGTTTCTGGCAACAGATAATTGTAACCAGAAGTCGAAAGCTGCAGCCGAACCAAACAAGCCCTAAATTGGAAGATTGAAGTGGAGGAATGCATCTGGTCCATCATGTGATAGAAATGTAACACTTAGACTTGCATAAAAATTATATAAGATGATGGTAAGACTTTTATTACTTTAAGTTAAGTGCTGCTGTTTAATAACCAATAAAAGATGATAATAAAATTAATAATTAAGCATCTCTTCGTTTTGTCTTTCGCAGTCGTATGTCCCTTTCGAAGAGAGCATAAATCCGAGAAAAGGGGAAGGACTGTCAGAAAGCGAGAGACAGAAGAAGGAGAAGGAAGGAGAAGGAAGAAGAAGAAGCGGAAGAGAAGACGAGGGAGAAGAATGACAAAAAAGGAAGAAGACTTACTTGCGTAACCCTAGAGACAACATCACGAGACAGAGGGCAATTATTGACTTCAAGGCGCGAAAGAAGGAGAAGTTTGTTAACGTTGGAGTCGACACTGAGGGTTTCATCGCATGCAAAGAAATGTGTCGAAGCCAAAGGAGGAAGAACAGTAGATGTGCAGGTTAATCTGAGCTCTAGTCGCTGTGCCTGCAAACCGAAGGAAAGAGGGTCGGAGCAGAGGAAGGAGTGGCCGCGTGGCTACATGGGTTAGCCGAGTAATAGAAAGGTTAGGGTTTGATAATATTAATTTATGATTTTATATATATGAGTAATTATCAAGCGGTAAAAGATTCAGATTTGAATCTAGAAAAATGTTGACTACAATAAGGAGGTTAGAATTTTAATTTTAGAAGTATTTTATATAAATTAGTAAAATTTAATATTAATATTGATTATAATAATTAAATTTAAAATTTAAGTATTGAAATCTTAGTTAAAATAGTGTAATACAATAATAATTGATAATCAAAATATAATTAAGCGAAGTGGTAATTGAATATTTTATATTTTATGATGTTAATTTGAAAGAAGTGATATAAGTTAAGAGTAAACAGATCGTTTATTATTGAGAGAAGTACTTATATTTTTAAATTATAGTAATATTTAATTTTTTAAAAAATATAATTCGCTCTAGGATTTGTTTAGATTTTACCGACGCTTTAAGCTCATTTGGTCGTATTGATTGCATGTCACTGATATTTGTATATCATTTAAGTGTATAATTGAGGGTATTAAATTGTATAAAAAAAAAGAATATAATTTACTATTTGATTTTTCACACATGCATTGATATTCGCCCCTTCATAGTACTAGGGAAAGAATGCTAAGATTCTCATGCACGTAAATGAATAAAGTATTGATATTGAAATAGCTTGAATTTCACAATTTTAGATGATGCTCCTTTAACATATATGTACAGATTAAAAAAAATATTGATATTTAAATGATATAATAAGAGATAGTGAGTGTTTAAAATTTTATTCATATTAGATAATATAATTCTTCACATGCTTGAATTTGATATTTTAATTCTTCACATGCACGTAAATGAATAAAGTATTGATATTGAAATAGCTTGAATTTCACAATTTTAGATGATGCTCCTTTAACATATATGTACAGATTAAAAAAAATATTGATATTTAAATGATATAATAAGAGATAGTGAGTGTTTAAAATTTTATTCATATTAGATAATATAATTCTTCACATGCTCTTACATTGATTTAAAGTTTAATTGACATATATATTACCTTCTTATTTATTGTTACTATAATTTATGGGTATAAACATTCACTGACTTTGTATAGCTTACTATACAAATGAGAGATAGAAGAAAAAATATTTAAAGAAAACATAGAAATTTAAGAATAATATAAATTTAATGTTTTTACTTCAAATAATTTTTTTATAGTGGTTCTTTTATATATTAAAATATTTTTTATAGACTAATTGAGCTTCCACCGCCTCTCTGTCTGTACTTACTTTGATTATCTCTAAGCTTCAAGTCAGATCGTGATATGTTAAGATGAGAATACTTATGTGTATGAGTTACTTAGACACTTAGAGATGAAATACGAACAATTGTATCCATGAAAGACATGGTGCAACTCCAATGACAGACAAAATTAGAGAAATCATCTTAAATGTAGGTCCAAAAGAAAAATTTTGAAATAACTTGGAAGAATTAATACAAATGATACTTCTTTAACAAAAAAATTATATTAAAGAATATCTAATCGAACTTATTAGTAAGGTAGTAGAAGATTTTAAAAGCATTTATGGCGGTGATTATTTTAGAGTTATTAATGAAAATGATAGATCTATATTAGATTTTGTTTTAACTAATAATTTTGTTATTTAAAAATGAAATAATATATTATTACTTATAAAAGTGTATCTAATAAAATAAAATTTGATTTTTTTCTTAAGAGATAAAAAAGAAAACCATCCAGAGAATCAAAGATTGCAATGTGATTGTAAAAAAAATTGAAGTGTTCAACATCAATTATTAGTATTAGAAAGATATAACAAAATATTGATGTAAAATTAGATGGGGGCACTTAAAATATGAATAAAATTATTTTTATAAATAAAATTCATGATTTTAAGATTTTGGGTGTTCATAGAGAAGCTAATTTTATATGAGATAAAATAACAAACACTATTAAACAAGTGAAAAAAAAAATGTATTTGGAGAATTAAATTAAAATATTTTTATAAATAAAAATAGTTTGTAGTGAAATAATAATTCACAAGAAAATATAAAATATAAAAAGTTTGTTAAAAAATGAAACAAAAATTTTTCTTAATCAGTTTAGATTTATGCCGGACAAAACTACATTGAAAGCTATACATTTATTATGAGGTTTGATGGAGAAGTATAGAAAGAGTAAGGAGGATCTACGTATGATTTTTAATAATTCAGAAAAAAAATTGCGATAAGTTTCCAAGAATTCTTTGGAAAGTTTTATAAAATAAATGTGTTAATGTGACTTATACAAATACACATGCACACACACATGAGCTATTACTTGTGCTCAAATAAGAGGACTGACCA